>OX459041.1:7379213-7819479 GCA_949775005.1 Orthosia gothica | reverse complement strand
TGAATAACTGTACCTATTTTATATGGGACGACTGTATATCTGGTCTCCACAACCCGATTCCGGGTAACAAGACCCTTATTAGATACAAAAGCTCGTGGAATATGTACCTTAAAAAGTATGTTAAAAATATACCGCATATTTATGGACCTCCTTTCATAAGATTGGTTTGTCTGGCTTTAGGGTTGAAATGAACTTTGAGACCCAGAAATAGAGAATTTGTACTAAGTGCTTATCGTTCTTTCCGAGACACGAAAGAGTAATATGCCTTACTCTGAAGATCGACCCGTAGGCTTGTTACTGCATAGCCACGAGAAGTAATTTCTTTTATCAAACAACAGACGATCATGAGAAAGAACATTCTGATAAATGCACTTGCCATCAAAAAAACTACCCTCGACAATCTAACACCAAAAGGAAATCATACCATAATCGCATCACAACTGTCAATCGTAAGTATCTCCAATATCTTTCAATCTTGAAGAGTAAACTGCCCGTCAGACCAGCAGGCTTAATAAATGGCACTCTACCCTAAGAAACGGCGAGATAAAAATAAATCTTCTTGACATTTCTAACGCCTTCAGGAAATCATTTAGTCGTATAGCTATCGGGGATGGAAAGATGCGGCAGCTGCGTGTCACACTTCCACCTTAGATGCCGTAGAGAATGTTAAATGGAGGATGCAAGAGCGAATTGTGGTTGTTTGTCATGGGATATGACAATGTGGGATAGCAATCGTGTGGAAAAGATTTCCCATTTTCATACAAGTGGGCAAAGTTGGTTATTGCAGTTGTTATGGAGCCCAGAGAGACAAATGCTCACGCATATCAAACGACGTTTTAAAAGACACGTGCGAAGAGACAATAAATAGATAAGCATAGGCAAAAACTAGTAAAAAAAATTGCGTATTTTGTTTTTGTGCGCCGGGTTCTATTTTTGTAAGATAGGCAAGCCACAAACCAGCCCAATATTTAAAATATGTATATGTCGGAACTTCTAAAGATTTCGTTCTGAAGAGAGCTATGGTTTCGAATGACATTGGCAGATGTCAACTTGACATAACACCAAGCACTAGTTTTTGGCGCGAACAGGAGGAGTTCAGACAGAAGATCAAGGCAGAAGGTGGCGTTTTGGATTAAGTTGCGAATTTGTGAGACTGGACTTAGAGATAAATACAGTGAGAGTGACTAATTGTAGCCGTGTAGATCAAACTACGTGCTTAGTAGAATATCGTTTACGTAATTCTCAAATACATAACATGATTAGCTATTTTGTGACCCTACATACAAGAAGTGCATGTGTTTAACATCTAGCGCGAAAGAACCCATGCAATAATGGCTTTAACTGACAATTACACAGTCTTCCCTACATATAGGTATGAAATCAAATAACTATGATAATTGAAACAGAAATACGCTGCTTTGCGAAGCTAAAAGTAGTGCCATACGAGCCAGTTATCGAGTATTTGTTTTTAATAATAACAATTTTATACATAGGCTGAAATACCTATAATCTCTAAAGCCTAATGGTGTATGTTTTTTTTATTGGTCAAATTAGCCAAAGACAACAGTAATAATCATGAAAACAGAATGAAAACCAGCGTAGCAACCAACTAATAACGTACCTGTCACCACACAAGGTAAAATAAACATAGCAACACCGACAGACTTCTGTCACCTAATAATACAGGTTTCGGATGTGTTGACAGCGGGTCGGATGCGGTCACACCCATCTATTTCATTACGGGCTTGAATTTCTTCCATTAGGTAATTCGATACACAACGATCCGTTTATTTTATCCCAAAAAAAAAACATATTGAAGCGAGTGTCTTAGGTACAATTAGTTAGATGTACTTAGCACACAATACAAGCAAAGGTAGGTAGATACAACACTCACGGACGCCATTTTGCGAAAACAAAAGGGCACGCGCTGTCAAACGTTTGTGTTAACGCCTTTTAAAAATTAAATACCAAACTTTTGTTTGTATTTCGCAGCTTTTTCCAACCCACGTTTGTGGTACAAACCTTTGATTCATTAACAAAAACCACTGAAAAATTACCTTCTAATTAAGGGTTTAATTACAGGGACCCCGAAAAAATATTTATCGTCCAATTACATTCACTTTGTGGCGGGTAGTGACTATTAATTACCTCGTCCTACCCTCCAGTTAGCGATGGAAAAGTTTCAAAACAAAATTAAGTGGAGAAACTGAATAGGGCATAATTTTCTATTCGCTCATAGAATTTATAATAACAGTCTTGTCTAGACTGTCTGTTTTTTCATCGAGCATGATGCTTTCAAGGATATCTTTTATCATAGAAATCGAATAAGATTGTGAGGCTAAAATACAATTATAACAAAATACCTTAGGTAACATCAATCAAAACTCTACAAAAGAACCGAAAATCGATCAAGCACCTTGACGGAAAAATAAATACAACTAACACCTGCAAGAAAAACATTACAATATACTTTAATCTTTCATTCATTGGCGTCATGATTTGAACTATAAAGAAGTCATTAGCTGTTCCAGTGACATACGCTAGATCACTGATAAAGAAAATGAAGCATTTTATTTCAGCTTTTGTAAAATAAGTCTGATTTAGATTGATGACCAATCGTGCCGTCAATGGAGCAGTGGTTAGCAATTGGCGCTGCGTGTCGCGGGTTCGATTCCCTCATGGAACACATAAATATTTGATTGGCCCACAGATATTTTGTAAAATAAGTCTGATTAAGATTGATGACCAATGGTGCCATCAATGGAGTAGCGGTTAGCGATTGGCGCTGCGTGTCGCGGGTTCGATTCACACATGGATCACATACATTTTTGAATGGCCTACAGATAATTGCGCCGGCTCTAGGTATTGCTTATGTGAGTTTATATTATGTTTGTTAACGCACCCACGATACAGGCCATATAATTGCTAATGTGGAGCAAAGTTGCTTAAAAAAACCGGCCAAGTGCGAGTCGCGTACGAAGGGTTCCGTCAAAAAATCACGTTTGTTGTATGGAAGCCCCACTTAAATATTCATTTTATTCTGGTTTTAGTATTTATTGTTATAGCGGCCATAAAAATACATCTTCTGTGAAATTTTCAAATGTCTAGCTATCACGGTGCATGAGATACATCCTAGTGGCAGACGGAAAGAAAGACAGACAGATAGACAGACAGACGGATCGCGGAGTCTTAGTAATAGGGTCCCGTTATTACCCTTTGGGTACGGAACCCTTAAAACATTTTAAACCTATTTCAAAATGGTATAGTGTTCAATGCCAGTTGTAATAAAATTGTTCGAAGTCAGAATTTATCGCTCGTGTTATAATAAAAATATAGCTATATTTTGATACAGAAAATAATAGTATTAAGTTTTGAAATTAAATATCTGTTAAAACCAGTTTAAACTTGAATTTAGAAATCTTCGATAAAAGATTCTGATCATATCACGTAGAATAGGAGAATTAACCTTCAGCAGAACGTTGGTGCCATAGCAACAAACGAAGGGAATAACATCGTTATCTATCGGAATAATACGCTATTTTTGTTTGGCTGTCACTGTCAGATAGAGCCCGAAAATGTATGGAACAGAACTGAATGATTTCTTTTACTGAAGATAATGCTTGTGATTTACCAATGTTTGTTGATAGCCTTTTTTGTTTCGCTCCTGGGCAAATCTTCTCTCGCTCGAGTTAAGCCCGTGCCTGTTACTAACAATAATTATTAATCGCAAAATCGGTCGACTACCGTGTTCTACCTAATTATCTTAGTATTTATCTATATTATCATCAACATCAACAGCCTTTTTAATGTTCTCACTGCTGGGACACAGGCCTCCTCTCTGTGAAAGAGGGAATGATGTCACATGTCTTCGAAGTTTTGGTTCTAGGACATGCTGGTTTCCTCACAATGTTTTCCTTCACCGTTTTTAGAGCAGTGGTGATTAAATCATTTTCAATAAGTAAAGCACCTGCCTGGGTTCGAACCCACAACCTACGACACGTAAGTCGGCGGCTTTACCACTGGGCCACCACTGCTTTCCTATATAAAAGTTATTATTCAGAAACATAGGAGATAGATAGATGATACAGTAATAAGCTGTGACTAAAGCCTTTGGCGAGCAAAGAAAAAACAGCTATCGTGAAGAAAATACGGCTCCAGTTGAACCAATAAACGTATGCAACAGTTGGCCAGGCTTTGGAAGTAATGTGGTAATTTATAGCGGTATCACCATCAAATATGCCTAAATAAATAGCCTTCGGAAACCCTCATAACTAACATTTATCTTTCACAAGCATTTTACCGCGGTTTGGCTCCCGCAGGAGTTGTGTATTTTCCCTATAAAAAGTAGCCTACCACCTGCCAATATTGTATCTTTCTATCAGTAAATAGAATTTTCGTGCCTATAATCGTGACAATTTACATGATGCGATAACATTTACGTAAGAAATTGAAAAATCAAATTAACAATTACTATGTTACCTATACACTACAACAACGAGTATCATTCGTAGACATCAAGTTTAATGATATAGCTGTCAAATCCGACTTCTTAGATTGTCACGACCTTATTCGGTAGTATGACCTACAAAATTTAACATATTTCTAAGATAATATATTACTTTAGATTTTAAAATATTGGTGATGAGAGTCATGCTACATATTTTCAACAACTGCTGATCAATCACAAAGAATATTATCCTAATGTCCGATTGATATAATAATATCAATCAATGCAACATTTTCAAATTTCCTGTTTTTGTTCTACACCTGGTTGATAGCAAAAAATAACACAAAAACATCTAAAAACTTAAATTCATGCTCCGTAAATTGATAAATACTTTGATAGAAAAATAAACGATTTCCAAGATCCAATCTTTACATAAATCATGACTACTTTTTAGTTATGAAAGATCGAGTCAACATCACAATCATTTCAGCTAAAATACGTTCATTGTTGCAATGACGCCTGCCCAAACGTCACCAGATCAACCGGTCCTGTGCTTTTTACTCAGTGAACTCTCGAGGCCCTCACCAGGTCATCGGTCTACCATGTAGGACGCCTTCCAACGTTACGCTTTCCGGTATGCGGTGTCACTTAAGAAGTGCCCAGCCCACTGCCACTTCTGTTTGGCAATTTCTCGGGGTATGTTGGAAGATCCAGAGCAGATAGTCTTGAATTGTTTGATTGCCTAGATTAATAGAATTTACTATACCAAAACCGACACAATTACCAAGTAAACAGGTCCTTACAAAACCAGTCAGCATAATAAGCCACACACGACGCTTGTCCAACTCTAAAGGCAATCGTATCCAATTGGGCTTTAGATCGACAGTACCGAAGGCCCAATAGATTCGATACACTATCGATGGAGATACCCGCTGGAAATAATGGGAGCTTTCCTTTGTCCAGTTATCTATTAAACGTCTGCGCCAGTCGGGTAGATTCTATCCTAGTGTATAGGTAGTGTAAAGGCAGTTCTATAGCTGATATACCTAGCACGCAAGTAACACAGAATATTTTATTATAGTAAAGTGGTATGTAAAATTGTTTTTTTTTTAATTCTCACTGATAAAAACGGCCAGGTAAATGAACAATGAATAGGATACGAGAGTCATAGCGTGGGGTTTAGTACTATCCATTGTTATCGAAAAAAGCAGAAATAGCATAAAGCGTTGCGAAAAGCTGACGTTTTTTTAGTGTAGAATGAAGATTATAATCTTTATCATCTAAGTATTTGATTGTTCAGAATTGTATCACCTGTTTTATTATTTTATGTATATTGTTATATACATAAAATAATAAAACAGGTGTACTGTTGTACTCCACAGGCTAGCCCTGTTTTGTATTAAGACGGTACCCTGACCAAAAAATCGGCGTGAGATATGAGCATTCCTATTGGTCTAGCGGCACTGGTGGCGCATTAATTATAGTAGTGAATATGCCCAGATTTTAGAATAAAATCTTTATAAAATCGAATTTTGGTTTTTTGAAAAAAAAAAAACTACAAAAATGTTCGTTTTATTAAATTGTTTATCCATTAGTGTTAGTACAAAAAATAATTAATGTACACTTTACGAGGAGATGCATAATATCAATAATTATTTCTCATTTTTATGTTTTTTTGGAAGGAGATTAGTGAAATATACACAACATTTAAAAAAAAACTAAATCTACCATTTTAGAATCAATATTATGTAGAATTTTAATGTATTTTATTAATTAATATTTCTTTTTAAATAACGAGTAGATAGCTCCTAAAAACAGCACAAAAACGGCTTGCGCGGCGTTTTGCTCGGGGTACCGCCTTAAGTTATTTAAGTCCATCCAAAAGTTGTCTGGTAGATATCGCTGTCGGCGATAATACCGTCTTTGTGCCCATAGTATTAAGTTTTTGTAGTTAGTAGGGTTTACAATAAAGTATATTATATTCTGTAAGAATCTATAAACCAAAAATGCGTTTTCCACAAACGCAACACAACAAACAACAACATTTAAACTCACACTGACGGTAAAATGGAACTATAATTACAAAGGTAACAAAAAGATAAACAAAGTAGCGGTAACTTTCACAAACCTACCACGCGTAGTAATGGTGTACCTGTACAGTCAACAGCATAAATAGTAAATAACTTATACTTACACAATATTAAAAAGCAATTTTCTCGAAATATGACCCTGAAAACTTTGAGAAAGGGTTGAGCGGCATCTATGCCGCCACAAACAAACTAATATCCTAACGTCACGCAAAATCCTGCATTGCGCAAGCAGTTTTCGGCGCGATTTGAAGGGAATCTCCTTGGCATATTTTTTTTAGGCATAGTGTTGTTTGGCATAACGTTTTCGCATAACTTTTATAAGCATAATAATACTGCGGCATAATAATACTTTGGCATGGTGCAAAGATTAACATAACTGTTATTTGGTCTAATATTTAAGGCATAATATTTATTCGTCATAATTATTTTATCGGTAGATAATTGAACATCGATAATTAAAATACCTATGGTTAAAATGTCAATTTTCAAAATATCGAAAATGTTTTATATCGATTTAAATCGATTGAAAATTGTTTTACCTACTTTAAGCTTAAAACGTCTAATTAAATATATTTGATATAAGGACTCAAATTAAATAGGCTAAGGTGCCTAATACCATTATGCGTAATGATCATTATGCTGAATTTCGTTATGCCAATGTAAATTATGGCAATATATTTATGCTTATCATTTAATAAACCGACACACATACCAAAGCAAGGTAATATAAAGTTTGAAAAAAAGTATGATGTTTTAGAATATATTATTTTAGAAACGAAACTATTATGAATACGGGATCCTCCGACCAGATGGTTGTTTCTCTGGTCCGGGCAACTGCCCCACGGTTATTGTCGGACTGGTGTATGTGTTCAAATCGGTTTAGTTTCTAGAATAATAAATTCAAAAAAGCCATACTTTTTACAAACTTTATACCTAGTACCTTGATTTGGTATGTGTGTCCGGCAACTAGTAATTAATTTTTCAAGCACTTACTAGCATCCGATTAAGCTGAAACTTGGCGTTCTTATGTAACAAAAAGTCGCGCTTGCCATTTAGTGGGTATACCTAGTACCCAATCTTATAAAAATAATAAAATTTATCCTAAATTAATTTATTCTACGTTATTTAATTAAATTTCCTGCAATCAATTTAGCTTATAATAGTTTTTAATGTTTTAAATTTTTAATTACTTAATTCTGTAATTATCTGCGCATAATGTAGTGCATGCTGTGCTTTTATGTAAGTGATGAGGCGTTTAGACTTGATTTAGGCAAGATATCACCTTCGTTTTGGGCTCATTGGAAGTGTATTGAAAAGTGATATTACATTTAGTACCCTTCAGTTCAAAAAGTTTGCTTAAAAAATATTTTTTTACTTAATACTTATTATCTTAATACTCGACAACGAGGGAAAATCGCTTTACAACATTGCAAACTTGACATATATTTTTGCTCGTGACTGTACTTTCCTCATTTAAACATTTACAGGCGTCCTGAACGTTAGGGTGGTCCTCCACCAGCGCTCTCAAGTGGACATTAAGCTTCATGTACCTCTCAATATTAACAGCAACCTTTACTTTATGTCAATGGGTTTCAACTGAAACATTTTAGGATCAAATATTAAAAGGTGCTTCTATTCTAGGGTTCCGTACTCGAAGGGTCTAAGCGGTGCCCTATTGCTGTCACTCTCTTGTCTGTCAGTCCGTCTATGTGTCTGTCCATCGTCAATTTTTTTCCGAAGAACTTTTTAACTTCCCATTGACCTATGAACTTGAAATTTGGTGATAATGTAAATTATCACGTATATTTTACTAACAAATACCAAAAATAACCATAGATCTGAAAAATCCAAGTTCAATCCAAGAGCAATCGTTGCTCCACTATGCTCGTCCTACTCCATTTACTTCGGCTTTCTAAAACTAAGCATAATTCGATTTCGATTCGACGATCCATACAACAATCTCTATTAAAAGGCTTTCTATGAAATATCGTATCGCAATGTCGCATCGCGCAAATTTGTGGTGAACCTTCATGTAGCCACACGTGCAAAACTTTTATATAAATCACTCTACTATATGAAATCCCTTCCAAATAAAACTAATAAATTCAGGGTTATTTCAATATAGTTACTTGTTTATATTTTATTTTAGGTAGTTAACTACCTTTCAGGATAAACCTTACTCAAAATAGACACAATTAGTTAGCCTGTTTACCTGTAGCTATAATATTTGTAAACTGTCCTTGAAGCTTTTAAAATATTCGTTGTCATCCTTTCCGTTTGTATATTTCTCCCTAGGTAAAGGTAATCGCACTAATATTATATAGGCGAAAGTTTGTGAGTGAGTGAGTTTGTATGTTTGTTACTCTTTCACGCAAAAACTACAAAACAGATCTGGATGAAATTTGGCACAGATAGAGATTATAGTCTGGAATAGCACAAAGTATACTTTTTATCCCGGGAATATGTTCCCTCGGGATACTGGCAGAAGCTATCAAATCAAATCATTTATTTATTTGCAAACATGAGTAATTGATACATAGATGTTATTTTTTACATAATATAATCCTCCATATATGTACAGTAGCATGAGCATGCAAATAATATTCAATACTCAAATTAAAAAAATACTAAATATAGAATAAAGATAAATGTCAAATCATAAGAAATATAAATGTCAAACTTAGTTAAATAAATGTCATTTATAAAGCTAGTAACAACATAATATATCATTTATTTAGCTATATTATAGCAATACTTCACAAAAAATATGTTGAAATTTGAACAGACGACAACACCAGTTACTTGCTATTGTGTCTTCTTTACATTATCACACATTGAAATATTTCTTAATTATGTTATATTATGACTTTGTTCACCAAAATATAATTATAACATTAGTTTGAACTAGTTTTTAGACTGATATCAAACACTCGTCTATTGTGAGAGTAATGCTATATTACATATTCAAATGAAACCACCTACATGTATTTTGAACCTACTATTAAATTACTTTATTTATTTTTGGTCTACTAAGTTGACATTACTATCTACGTACCTAAACGAGAACCAACAGTAATGGTATTTCATTTGAAACAACTTTCTAAAAGTAGATCTATTCTACTTAGAGCTTTTTTTAAACAGAAATCAGTAGACACGAAATACCTACTTATTTTGATGTTATCTCTATAGTTTTAAAAAATCTTTTGTTTCATCAGGTTTCCAGTTGCCGGAAACATTACCTATTTGATCCATCGGCCTATTTTTTTTCTTGTTTGCGATAGGCTGGCGTTTGACCACTATCTCGTCTGATGGTAAGCGATGATGTGGTCGACTTTGAAGCACGCTTGCCTAAAAGTCACCTATTATTCACTCTTAACTTAAAGACTCCTAGGTTGTAGTTATCAGGAAACAAAGACTCCGGCAGGGTATTTCACTCCTTAGTTGTACGCACAATGAAAGTATAATTGCAAAACGCTTTGTGTTGGGTGGGATGTCAACCATGTACCGATGGCGCAATGCCGTACGTCTTGTAGTCCAATGATGGAAAGGGATAGGCGGAATCAAAAAATGCAGTTCCATTGCACACTCCCTGAAATGTAACCGATAGAGAACCGACTGGCTGGCAACTCGGCGTCGTCGATCTTCAATGCTCTGATGCTTTGTGTCGACCAGTGCATCGTTGCTGATAAGCCTCTTAGCCTGACTGTCAATCGACTCAGGATTGATGCAATAAAGAGTGCACCAGTGTTTTCGCACATGGTTGTGCACTATTATCCTCACGCCAAGATGGCTAGTCTCCGCTGAGGTTGGCTGCTGTGACTGAAATTTAGTCTTGAGACCTATACTTATTTTTCTACCTATAAAAACACAAGAATTAAGATACGTGGGTGTTTTCAATTGCCGGTGTCATTAACTAACATCTAGGTTCTATTGTCCCCAGGTACAGCCCCATGTTACGATGCTGGACGACCTGGTCCCCACACTAGCGAGCAACAGATCCACTGCGCCCGGCCATGATCATAACTTCTTCGTCACCTTCTACGATGACGTCAACCATAGATATATCAACGATAGTCAAAATGCAACGGAGGTATGAAAATCAGGCAACTTATCTATGAGTTATTTTATTTTTGCAAGCGAACGAAATAATTTATGGCATATTGAAACGTATCGAAAAAAAACAGTTCAGATTAGTAAAAACTCGCTATCAAATGGAGAAAAATATGGGTTAGTTTGAATTCAACCTGGGTACGGTACCTTAGGAAAACTGACTTGATGTTAATCCTTAGACATACATTCATTTTTTCGTGTGATCATCATCGTTAGTTAAAAAATCGTAGCTGATGGCGTCGTGTAACTTCTGTTTAACCGAATATTAAAAACTTGTGAGTTCGTATAAGTTACTGATGTATAAAGGTATGTTTTTCATCTATGCTCACCTAAACTTTAGGCAAACTTGTGAATAAAAATGATTCCGAAGTGTTCCCATCCCACATAGTCTTACGAGGCAGCAATCAACTCTTATCTTCCGGTTCTTATCTATGCTGACGCGTGAAGTGTAGAAAAGCGCTGAATGAATAAGAAGCTCAGACTGAGCCTAGTTTATTCTAAGGGCTCGTTTCTGGAGATGCGCCGCTTCGCGCGACATATCGGGCGGGGTGGTCCGCACTAAATAGATATGGCGTTGTATGAGAGTGTTTACGGAGAAGCGTTTTACACGCGTTTGCTTGAGATGCAAGCGGAGCCCGCAGCGGCGGACGCGGCGTTTAAAGCGGCGGGTTCCGCGGCGGAAAACGTGGTGGGAAATGCGTCGGAACACGCGGCGGAACCTTCTACCAGTCTTGTTTGGAAATCACACAAGGCAGACGTGAGCCACCGTCACCAATGGAGAACGAAATAATCGACATTTAATTAGAAGCTAATTCGATGTTAAAATGTGAATGATTTAATATAAGAAGTGGCTGATTCTAATTCCCGCCACCGCGCCGTATTTACGCCGCGTTTTCAGCCGCGTATGCCACGGCGGCCAAGTTTGACGCCCCACTTAACGCCCCGCATCTCCATGAACATCATCTTACATTGCCATATGTTTATGTTTACGCGTGCGATGCCGCGGGCCGCTGCACGCGCTGCCTCTCCGTGAACAGAAAAAACGTCCAACGCGCCGCGCGACGCTCCACGTCTTCAGAAACGAGCCCTAAGCGTTTTCTCACTTTCACTTTCCACTTACTAGTTTGGCCAAACTATTCATTTGACGGCAGGTAGATTTTCAGATAGATAGGCTTACTTATAGCTAACATTAACAAGCATTTTTAATATTTTGAATTATTTTATAACATTCTTGTATTGACAATTCTACATTTGAAATTGTTTTATACATTACTGACATATTTTTTAGTTTTGGATGGTTTTAATAGCTACTTTCGATTAGTTTTTGACAATTTAAATTTAATTATTCATTAATTTTGTTTAGGGTTTTTATCTGTTTATAATTTGAATTATGTCTGAAATAAATAAATAATAATAGCTATGTCAAAGTCTTCAGTGATCATTTCAATGAGCGCATCACTTGAGAATGGCAGGACCGATTTGTTTTTTTTTATTTAGGATGTCCATCATAGTCTAAGTGAAGTTTTTAGAAAAAGAATAAAATCCTGAAAAAAATAACTAACTATGGAATACTTGTGAATTCAATTTACACACGACAAGGTCTGTCTGTTCAGCTAGATATTCATATAAACTCAAAGCACAGCAAACAGTTTGAGTTTTTCTTTCTTTCCAGAGTTTTGGGTAGTCAGCACGGTACGATATATCCGCAAGACCCAACAATATGTTACTACACAGAATATATTGATCTCCATATCATGGACACAATTGCCTTACCAAATTCACTTTAACCGTCAGAAATATTTATTTCCTTCAAATTGATTGTATTTTCATGTTAAGTTTATCAACTTGCATTATTGTACTGTTTGGGTGGTTGGTTTTAAAATAAAATAAAATCTGTTAACAGCCATCTTATTTCAGCAAAAACTCAAAAAGAAAATCCAGTAAAGATTCTTTTCATGGGACGATGGACTTTAATTTTTAAATGGGATGTAATTTTACGCAGGTATTTCTCAGATACTAGCTTTTAAACAAATGATAAAAAAATAATGCCCAAAAATACAAAGCCGCTACCATTTTTGCTTCAACGTTAATACGATCAAAATTATACAGTAGCAACAACCTGGCTGATTCACAATTCGTTCAGAAAATACATTTTATTCGAAACTTTTATTTTTCGTATCCAATTGTTCTGTTTTGATTGTTTCCGAGCAAATATCTCATACAAGCGTCTGTACGCGGCTTCAGCTAGACAGCGAATTTAATAACTGTACTGAAATCAAAACAATACGAGTACAGACGAATTCATTTTGAAAGAGAAATAAAAATAATAACTTCCAAACAGCATTGTTGTCACAAAAATATGAAATTTATAAACTAACATGTATGGCCTCCAGACAGGTTTCAGTTAACTAATCTCACAGCTTATTTCATACAACCTATTGTACTTAATATTAACTGAATGTATATGCAGACCTCGTAAAATATGCCTTTGGGTGCTTCAACATTTTAGAAAACCTTTGTCTATTGCCCACCATGACACTCATTTCAGTTTCTGTAGTGTTATTCTTATAAATCTCACCGTGATAACTGAGGTCTTGAAATAAACTGCCAGTCTCTAGCTATAAAGGTCAAGTAGTTTCAAGTTCGCTTCCCCTAAGGTTACATGATGATATGTATACAGAACTTCAAGTCATATGTTCCACAATCAACCTTCACCATGTTGCCAGGCATACCAGTCGTTCATCCTGCCCTGGTGGCGGCAGGTGCTATGGACGGTGCTGTTCGCGGGTATGGTGGTGGTGGCCACCGTGGGCAACCTCGTCGTCATCTGGATAGTCCTGGCCAACAAACGGATGAGAAGTGTCACCAATTACTTCCTAGGTAAGTACCGCTACGCACCTGATTACTTAGAGTCTTCTTTTTATCTTACCTGAACGCTCTCGGTAGGAATTTTAGAATTTGGAATGACTTAAAATTCAGATGTTTTCATTTTGACAGTTCTATTAGTAAACTCTTCAGGGAAATTAATTGTTTACCACTTTTAATAACAAATAACTAGTAAATTGAAACGTCACTCAACTATCTGGGTTTTCACGTGAACAAAAAGGTACTTGTCGTTTATTATAACGTGCAAGTGATATTCAATTTTAAGGTAAAAAACAATTATTTTCTCTGACTAGTATAATTTTAATTTACTGAAAACACGAGTAGCAAAAATAAATTAACCTGTTAGTATGTACAAGTAGATACATATATAAATTTAAGAACCTATTAAAATTCCGTCGTAAAAACGAACGAAAATACAGCAAGACAACTTCGTTTAAAACCCTGCATGGAAAATCTAGGTGGCGCTTTCATAATGTGTAAATGTGAAGGCTGCATTCTCGCGCATCGCGTTTAATTACTGAAGCCTTCCCTTTTAGTCCCAAATAAAACGGGAGCTTTATGACGAAATTTCACATTATGTTGGCAATTTTAGAATTTCTTTGGAAGACGATGGAGAGATTTTAATCTGGTTTTATTCCGTAACTAATCTTGTTTTTGTCAACAACTTTCTCGAACGGATTTCTATTTTCGTACTGTTTATTTTTCCTACAAAATCTAACATGGACCCATGTTTATTTTGACAGTAAACCTGTCAGTGGCAGACGCGATGGTATCTACCCTCAACGTGACGTTCAACTTTACCTATATGCTGAACTCTGATTGGCCGTTTGGACACTTCTACTGCAAGTTCTGCCAGTTCATAGCAGTGCTCAGTATATCTGCGTCTGTGTTTACGTTACTGGCTATCAGCGTGGACAGGTGAGTTATGTAGCTATACTTTGTAACACTAGTCTAGTTGGTAGTAATGCTAGGTCACACGCACGGTCCTTTGACGTCGCTAGCGAGAAATCAACTGTCAGTGTGTGGACGTAAATGAAATCAAGTGAATCGCCGGCAATCAGTCACTGCTTGTATGTAACTCATACAGACTAGGTATATAATAACAGAGTAGGTATTTTAATTGGTAGGAAAATACTTACCATTTCATTAATTAAAGATATGAGATGGATACTTTGGTGTACACCGAAAGTAATCATCTATTTTTTTTGTAAACATTATTAAAATAGGAATAGGTAGTGATCAATTCTAGTGGGATTATCAATTTCAATTAATATTCATTTCAGCTAACATTTGCATCATTCTATTTCCGCCATTACAAAACAATTAATTTCTGGCAAATTGAAACAAATGATGTTTCATTTAAAAGCAGAAAAACCTTGGTACAAAATAATTTTCGTTTTTCCCTTTTACCTACTAAGCGGAAAATCGTCAAAGAAAAGAAAAATGTAATTTTCCCATTTCCATAGGTATTTACATACGAAATCACCGCGTTATGAGTATAAAATTGAACGAACATACAAGGGCCTTTTTCCCGTCAACAATATTAATTTGCAATAAGTCATATGAACATCCCATGCGAGATATTTTCATTATTATGTGACGTGCCGAGCTTTTCTGACACAAATACATGGCAATTGACCTTATTTTTTTAAATGTTGAAAGCGCGGAGCATAGTGTTGTAGGTAAGGTTCAATCATAAGTGATTCATGGAATCGATGTGACATGAATACTCAATTTAATTTTACTAATTGGTGTAAATAAATGTTTTATGAATATAAACGTAATATACTTAAATATAACAGTATTGACAAACATAGTACATAAACTTTTATTATGTTAAATATGAAATCAACAATAAAATAAATGCGATCGATAAAATGAAGTCTGACATAAATGAGTAGAAACTAAATAAGGGCTAGTTAGCCGTGAAATTGTTTGTTGTTCGATCTACTTCGAATTTCGATTAACTTTCGATAACTCAGGATAGTCAAGATACGACACTATTTTTATGTAACGATAAAGTGACAACTCCCCAAACGTCAGTTCAATCTACAAAATTAAAAATCACAATATAGACATACTTCTCTATGCAATGTAGCTTAAATTAAAATTCTTGTTTCAAGAATAAAAACAATGTCGCAACGACGCAGTTTTAATTTTCCAGTGTGGTGTCCTAACCTTCCAATTAATTTCATAAATCATAATATTGCCCGTAAAATTTGGCGATAAAAGAGCTAATATCGCTGGTACATAGTGTTCAAAGAATGAGTCTTAACATAAGACATCCATTACCTACATTTATAGCGAAGCTTTTACCGGCACTGACGGTGTCGCCACTCCCCGGCCGCTTCTTCCTTCCCTTATTATGTCAGTTGGTCACCACTATTGTGTTTATATAGGAAAAAAGCATTTTATATTATTAGTTTTAAGTTTTGTAGTTAGTAGCAAATATGGATTTCTGAAATAGATAAGCCTGTTTAAATGTATGTATATTTGTAATGTTGCTTTACCTTTGTCTATAAACAGGAAAGAACAGCTTTTATAGTCGTTAGAATTAAGTATTAAAAATTATTACTCTGAGACTTCCAACGCTAGTCCTAAATTCTCTGGTATAACTAAAATTTTCATGCAAAGCACCTACTCATCTATGAAAACATAAACTTAACTACGTACGAGTTTCAGTATTACATACTAGATTACGAAGTACAACTTGGATAACTCTGTGGAACGACTTTACAAGGCTAATTAATACTTATACATAATTTAGAAATTCATCTAATAATTATTCTAGGTACAGATTTATATATGGCAAGCAAAGCCGATGTCGAATATTCAACCAATGTCTAAAGCCAATTGTAAAAGCAAGTGTAAAATTATTATTATTAATTAAAAAGAAAAATAAGAAACTTGTTAAAAAAAGGTATCTTGTTAAATTCTTCGATCGATATAGTTGAACACTTATTGGGTATGGAATTGAAACAAAGAAAATAACAAAACCCGGCCAAGTGAAGAATTAATGTGACAAATTGTCAAGCACGCGTTTGCTGTGATTGGCTGTTGAAAATTCATTCAACCAATCACAGTAGATAACGCGTACTTGAAAATTTGTCACATTAATTCTGCGATAATTTAAAGGTGGGTTACTCGGCCTTGGACTCGCGCACGAAGGTATCCGTACCGGTATCGCCAAAAACAGCAAAAAAATATCGCGTTTGTTGTATGGGAGCCCTACTTGAATATTTATTGTATTCTGTTTTTAGTATTTGTTGTTATAGCGACAACAGAAATACATCATCTGTGAAAATTTCAACTGTCTTGCTATCACAGTTCATTAGATACAGCCTGGTGATAGACAGACAGACGGATCGTAGGTCTCTTTACCCTTTGGGTACGGAACCCTAAAAATATTAAGACTAGTAACTTACACTGACTGACACAAATTACCATCTTTACATACAACACTTCTTCTCAGGTACGTGGCCATCATGAGTCCACTACAGCCGAGGCTTGGAAAGCGAGCAACCCTGGGCATCACAGCTGCCATTTGGGTATGGAGCTCCGTCCTCAGCGCTCCCAACCTGGTCTACTTCACTACTGACATGGACTATTTGCCTGATGGATCGATAAGGTGAAACATATTATGTGCTAGAAGTCTTAGAATCGTTTTTTCATCGTCAGAAAACTTTTGCTTATGAAAACCAATTTATTTCTGCAAAAAAAATAACATTAACACAAGAAGTCATCTTGTGATTGAAAACTCAGTCCTTCACAGAAATAATGTAAACCCTTTTCTTTGACAAACAATTTCGACTGAAATATATGAAAGAAATTCAATAAACCTAATAATAAACTCATGTTTGTAGATCAAGTTATTACAATAAACATTGAATTTCTCAAGTTAAACAAAAATATGCCTGGCAAACTTTTTGATTTGGCAGCAAACGTCTGTAGTAGCTATAGGGACAGCAATTTAGAGAACACGATTGTTACAGAACAAGCCAATTTACTAAAAGCCCTTCAATTTCTTGCCAATCATGAAATGTTTGACATAATCCAAAATAACAAATGAAAAGTTTCAAGGACTAAACTTGAAAGTACGAAAGAACTTCCTTGAAAGCTTTTAGTAAAATTATACAATTATACTCTGTGACGGTGAATTCCATCCAAAATGGTGGCACTCCCAAAAACTATTATCTGGAAGACTGTAAAATGTTAGGTAGTAACTTCGCCGACTTTAATGCTGTGTTTTACAGGCGGGTGTGCTTCCCCGAATGGCCCGACGGCATCACGACAAGGTCTCAGCTTGAATATTGGTAAGTGTCTCTCAAAATTTTGAACTGACACTTGAAATAAAAGAACTCTTATTGCTTTTATAGTTCACCTTGACTTCGTTATCCGTCAACCTCAATATTTTTTAAAAATTGTCAGGTACAACGTAGCGTTCATGGTGCTAACCTACTTCCTGCCCATCATGTCAATGACGTACACATACTCACGAGTTGGCTTAGAACTATGGGGCTCACAGTCCATCGGAGAATGCACGCAAAGGCAACTAGACAACGTCAAAAGTAAACGCAGGGTAAGTATTTAACATCAAAAAGACATTTAATAGATTTGAGAGCCTCCTTCTTTTTGAAATCAGTTAAATACGATTCGATCCGCATTGGCCCAGGAGGTTTCGCCCAACGAATTAATTCGTTATTCGTCACACATTAAGCACCAACAAAAATACAGTCATTTTAATACGATCGCAAATCCTCCAGGACGTCACACCTCATATAATTAAGCTCCAAACATCAATGTAATAAGTCTCAAAGACTGAATCGTAATTACTTACGGTAATTACCCACACTGAAACAGCAATCATTGCTAACGTTACTGGGACTTGATGCTTTGATCATATAAGCGTTTTCTTATGTCGCACGGAACCGATTTACTCACGAATAAATTTCCTAAAACCTGCGTCAAACCATAACAGGAAAAAACTCGATTTCGATAGAAGATTCTCATTTTACAACCAAGTTAACTTTGTTGGAAATGCATAGGAATTTGATAAAAGCAATCTTGTCTAAGCTCGATATAGACCCGTGTTCACCGCAATATTTCCATGTGTTTGACATGTAAATTAATAATTTCGTCATACTAAAGAAAATGTCACAAGCTTAGAAATATGACAAAAAGATAGGTGGGAATTTGGAACACAAAATAATGGCTTTAACCACAAAGTACGTAAGCGGCGCGGCGCGCCGCGTAGCTGTTACAAATTTTAAATCACTATAATTGTCCAACGATTAAGCAATAAATCTTACTTAAAAAACTTTCTCAGTTAATGCATTAATAAATAAACCCGGTTTTCAATACTCATCAACAATTCTTGCAAATCCTCAAAACTTTCGAAGCTTATTAAAATGTCTTGGAGGACATTTCATCCTCGTCTTATTAAAATCTCTTCTAAACTCCTAAGCGGTTTCGACGACCGCATTTCGAGGGTCCAGCACTTAAATCCGTATTGAAATATTATATCCCGACTAAATTAAACATCTTATCTTGGTCTATTGTCTTCTTTCCTTTAATAATGGCTTCCGGATTCGTACGGGATCCTTTTTAAAGAAATTGATTTCCCTTGGGTTCTCTGACCTTCCACAGGCAATATGTGCCAGCCTAAACTTGTAATTCAAATGATTTGTTTGTGTTTGTGTGAAGACAAGATGGCAGCATGTTGTAAGAATAAGCGCCGTATATCAAATCGTGAGAGAAATTTATTACAACAATCTCAAGTAATAATATGTTGATAGGTACTTCAGAATAACTTATTGAAACGTCTAGCATTGAACACATAGAGCAACACGGTCCGCCGGTGGTCCGTGTTGCTCTATGATTGAACATATTCAAAGTAAATTAACCTTTAAACTTATGTAAAGCAGATATTCTAATTGACTTGATTTTGGAATTACGTGACGTGCTGAGATTTTTAGACCGAAGAGGATAAGCTGATTTACAGCCACCTATAAACGTATTATTATGGTACCCCTTACACATGAAGGAATTATCGTAAGATGGCAAGAAAACGAATAACAGGCTACTTTAAAAACTTCAAAAAGAAAACATCTTGAAGGCGAAATTGTTTTTCTCCAACAGGTAGTCAAAATGATGATAGTAGTGGTGGTAATATTCGCTGTCTGCTGGCTGCCGTTCCACGTTTACTTCTTGGTGACGTCATACTACCCCGATGTCGTCAACTACCCTCACATCCAAGAAATATACCTGGGCATCTACTGGCTGGCCATGAGTAATTCCATGTACAATCCCATCATTTACTGTTGGATGAATTCCAAGTAAGTCTTCGTAGCTGTAAAACTTTTATTGCGTAAGAACGATTATGTTTCCTGGACCGTGATTAAACGCCTTGTGAACTTTTGAACTTATTGGGCGAAAAGTTTATTGATATTCCTTTATAAATGTCTGATTCTACCCTCAATTTATTATCTATTCTTGTGTCAGCAGAAATTATTGGTCTGAAAATAAATCTACTTGGATCACACAGTATCAACCATTTAGATACCTTGGAAATATTACCCAAAATTTTTCGCTGAACTTTTTGTAAAAAGGGTCCTAATGTCAAAGTTTGGCAATAAAGATGCCTGCAAACCAGATTATATTTGAGACTTTTGTAACGGTAATTAACCCAAACAGGGAGCTTTATTAGATTTCTTTTTCCAATGAATCTTATTAACTGGCAGTATGTCATAAAAAAGTTTCTTACGCAGATTTAGAAGAGGGTTCAAGCAATTCTTCTGGTGTTGTGGCGCGTTTGGCGGAGGAGGGCTGGACAGACGCAGAGGATTCGGAACAGAACGTTTGGACAGATCGGTTCGGTCTTTATCACCTAGCAGGAAGAATGGTACCAGTAAGCTGATGAAACCCCTCTATTTAGTCGTTCTAGAGAATAGCTTGCCGTAGACGCTTTTCATATGAATTTTGGTTGTATTAAAGATTCTTTGAACTTTTTCTAATTTGTATTTAAGTTTCAACTATAATCATCATCACAATAATGTATATAATTCATATTATGTAAGAAAAGCTGATCAAATACACCATACCACAAAAAACATTTCTATCTAATACTTTCTAAGTCAACTCATCTATTTCTTCTAGTCATCAAAGTCATTTTTTGTTGGTACAGTTTTTCTCTCCCCTTCAACCTAAAAAATATTTTTCTCCATTTCTTCTCTAGCTAGAACGATTAATTATTCAATGAATATAAAGTACAATTCATGGATGAGAATTTCTTCTCCATAGGTTTATTCAAGACGACAAAATTCATGAAAAACCCACCTGGCTCTCCCCACTTGCTCCATGCAAATAAAATACACAAGTAAGAAATACTGAGGAGCCAAGTTCAGTTGTTTTATATCTGACCTTATCGATGTTATACTAGAACGATCTAACATGACACACTCGTGATAGCTTTAAATTCGTCAGTAGTTAAGCTCTTTTCTTTCGGTTGGTCATACCCTTTTTATCTTTGTTTGCTTACCCATAGCTTTCTTCCTAAGATGTTTCACAAGTTCCGGCGGCTTCATCATCTATAAACCTGTCATTGTTGTACTAACACATGTCATAATTGCCGTGAGTGACCGGGCGAAGAAAATCTGGAACATCAGAAACTAATTTCGTAATTTTTTCCAACAGGCACTATCCGAATTTCGATGCATAGCACTTACAACCAGACGCTGGTGAGCACCGCCTGACAGCGGCGAGGCGCGGGCGCGGCGCACGACGCGAACACTGACGCGCACCACGCGCCACACGCCGCGCACGCCGCTCACGCCGCCACCGAGCGCACGTGGATATGACGCGAGTGCCGCGCACCGCGAGCGCCACGCACGCCGCACGACCTCTACGCCTGAACAAAATACGGCGCGTGAGGATCGACACTTGAGCGTTATAAACGTCTGCAAGTCGGTACAATTAAGTGTAAAACTGTATCTTAATAATATGTATAAGTGGTATACTAGTCAAAACTGAGTATTGCGTACAGAATTTAGAGAAGGATAAAGTAATTAAATATTTGTACATTTATATAAATTTTGACAAACAGAAATTGCAAAACTTATGAAAAAAATGGCGCAATCCGCACAATGTATTTTTTTTGACTACTTACATGTTCATTAATTTTAAGGGAATAGCACAAATTAATGTGCGTTATAGGTTTACTAATTTATTATAACAAAGACGTTATTTTTATGCTCTGTCTTGGTTTATTACATTTTATTATCAAAGTCACAATTAATTGTTAGTTTAGTAAGTATTTTATCAACGAGTATATTTTCTAATCATTTTAGGCTAGAGTTATTAATTTTATATGAAAAGGGCCGTCAGACTTGATACTGAATAATCGTGTTACCAACTTTGTAGCTTGATTTATCTTAATTAACTAAAGATTAAGAAAGATGAAAGGGTTTGAGGGTGTTGTAAAATTAAGCGAAAGGGTAAGATTTTTTAAGAAATGTAAAGAAAGATTGTATATTGTAAATAAAATACGATATTATGTATAAGTAGATATTCAACTGAATGTACAGATTTTATATCGAAATAATACAGTTTAGTTATAATTAAGTATGTATGTTTGTATCAGTGTTATTAAAATAAGACAACTTTATCAAAGCCATTATTAAAATAGATATGATTGCACGACCATGAACCTAACACGTAAACGAACAGAAACCAACTAAAAAAATACAAGTTAAACCAAAATATAATAATTTCCATGTTTTGTATTTGTGAAATCTTGTCAAATTCAAATCGAAATATTTATATATTTAGCTCCTTAAAATAGACAATTAAAGAGCAATAGAATACTTAGGTATATTCACATGTGTTATATATCTACATAATTAGCAATGTTCACAGTTATAGCATAATTTCAAAACTAGAACGACTTTCGGTATGCAGAATTTAAATTAGGTAGGGACACTTAGAAAATTTCGTCGGATGCAGGACATAACTCTGCCACTATAATTACGTCCTTCAACGATGCTTTTAGACAAGAGTAATACCACTATTACTCTGGAAGTCACTATGCAGCTGAGCAATTAACCGGCGAAAAGTAAAAACTTTTACCTTGACGCTTAGTCAGTTTAAAATTAAATGTTGGCAGAAAAGAATCTTGAATTTAAGGAGACACTTTTAAAATTTAAAATGGTGCAGTCATTTTACTTCCAGTGCACTTAAATATATACATACTTAAATGAAATGTTAAATCCTGTTTGAAACTCTTTACCTTTTACTACCCATTAAAATATTTGCAAAAATATCTAAGTATAGGGAAACTAGTCTTCAAGCTTAAAAAAACAAGACACTGACGTTGCGAAACACTTACAAAACTATGTGAGCAAATAATAGTACATTTCGTGTCGAGCATAAAATGTCGAGATTTTAACGCGGGCGATGTAGCCAATTTGCGAGTGTTTAAATAAAGCCTTTTTATGCGAGACACGAACGATTCTTTTTCCACTAACTGATGAGCTTACTTAATTAAATGCAAATAAGTTCCAACAACAATTTATAATTAATAGAAACATTTTAGTTTTTCGTTCAAACTAAAAACCACAGATTACATACATACAATCATCGCGCGCTTTTTTGAGAGGTAACAGGTTCAGTATCATTCTGCTGGATGGCGTTGGAAAAAGCGCAGGCGTAGCGGCAGAATGCGTCTACCAACCGTAGCCTATTCAGTTACGTACTTTATTTTCTTTAAATTGCAAATTGTTTCACTCGCACTTGGCCGCCAAAAAGAAAAAAAATATGTTGTAGTTACATAATGATATCAAAACTCCATACAAAAGTAATTTCGTAACTGTTATTATGTAATTTTGTTTTTTTTTATATTTTTATTTAATAATCTTGTGTCTAAATGTTCATATTTCGAAACGAGTTTAGGCAATGTGTTACATAATAGACAAGGTAGTGGAAAAATACAATATATTCCATTTTCTGCCGCATTTATATCAAAATATCGAAACGCTATGTTGACATTTTCTTTGACCAATAACACACGCTTTTCAAACGTCAGTAAAGCCATGCGTTTGACGACAGCACTGCAGAACTCCGTGTGCATACGACCTTAAGCAATATTCGAAACGAATCGGAACCCGAGCACAAAGTACTGAGCATTGGGCATCGCAGTACGAACCGTGGATATGGAAACGATCTAATATCTGATCTGTAGTCATTGTTTTCCGATACATTGACTGAGAATGGGTGAAACACTATCGAAGCGGACAATTTTTGGAGATTTTAGTTTCGTTTAAGTTGTAAAAGAAAACTTTTTAGTTTCTACTAATTTGCTATTGTTTGTATGACTGTCAAAACATACTTAATATACATAACTTTTTGTCCACATTGTTTGATACGAGTATATAACTAAAACCGTGCTCATGTTTTGAGATGAATAATCAAAGCCTCGAACAGAAAAGCTTGCTTGAATATCGTTTTCTGGTTCATAATAGGCCTAAAGATTGTGCGACTTTTAAAACATTTTAGCTTGTAGAACTTTCATAGTTAAATTATGAATACAAACTTAACAAGCTGCCCGGTAATTTTTCATAAGAAATTATTTTTCTTTTTTTAAATCTAAAAGTTGTATCCTTTTATTCAGATTTTATCATTGGGATATCTCTTGACCACTTTTTTAAGACTTGTACGGACTGCATAGTTAACGATATTCCACGGCATAGAAAAAAAGCTTATAATACTTCTGTGTAAAAGCCGAAAAATCTGAAAGCTCGATGTAATTTTAATGTACCAGTAGTATTTAAGTCATGGAATTTAATGTTATCATAAGTTACTCGTATACGTACATTATATAAGTGTGTAAATAATAAATCTATGTGTAAATATATTTTTTATGTAAAATGTAACGACATCTTGTATTTATTGAACGTTTAGAAACTCTATGTGAAATTGGAAAATAAAAATTAATGAATATTTTAATTTGAGTTTTAATTGCACCTAATTAACTTTATCTAATCCCTGTTTCACACGGGACTTCAACATTTGGCTAAATTTGGGTGTACCTAGATGTTGTTATAGGTACCCAGGCTTCCTGACCCTTCGATGAGGGACCTTACACCTGTGATGTAATGTTAATTTCTAATGGTATTGTTGCGGTAAGTACTTTAAGAAGGGCCCTACTTGGTTAAGTAGGTCCTTTCTTAAAGTACTTACCGCAAATAAATGCAATGAGGTCAATGAGGTTTCATTGAGGCCTAAGTCGTATATGTAAAGCATCGTGAGAAAGCTCGCATGGCGACATTACCTACTTAAACTACGAACAACCTCGAAAGGAAATTGCTGATGTCTCGCAAGCGACAGAGGACTCCATTTGTCGCATCTGGTCAATCTACTTCACGTTATCTCGGGTCCAGTGTCTCGGACATGATGGTAATCAATTTTAACTTACTGTCATGCTGCTGAGATGACGACTAACTGAAAAGTATGGAAGAAGAAGACTTGTTCGTCCGATCCCAAGTGAATCGGCTTAAGAGAATGTTGATATTATGCTTTTCTAATGTAGTATTAGGTTAATAATAGTGAAGATTTCGTATTTAGTTTCTAGAACTAGGTATCAAAAGTTGTTCGCGACGATAGATCGTGGTAGAGGAAATGAAAGAGAGTGGACTGTATAACAAGAATGATGAAGTATATTGAAGAAGAGAAGAAAGATTTTACAACGGTTGGTTAAAGATGAACAAAGGAAATGTGATATGCGCGAGCGCAGCCGTGCGTGGAGGTGTGAAGCAGCTGACTCTCGTCATCTCGTGGCGGTGTGTCGCTCGCTCGGCCGATGGCCGGCTGGCACCCCGCTGCCCCGCGATCCTCGTTCACTGCTGCTGGCAAGCGACGGTGTTGAGAGGAGCGGGTCTCAACAAAAGTCTATTGTGTCTTCAGGACATAGTTCATTCGTATGAAACCTGTCTATCCATTTGCCCTCTAATCTCGCTTTCTTTTTATCTCATAACTTTAATCTCACAGCTTCTATTCCGTTGCCTACATCACACAGAACCATGCGTTTGCTAGGATAAAAGTAGCGGATGACACTCAGCGTTAGGGAAGCTTTCCATCAGCGAAATAATTTTAGTAAATTTTGTTTAGTCGCGGCGATTATCTCTATCATTTGGTACATCGAAACTTACTAAATTTACCTCATCGTATTATATAACGTGGATTGTGAAGCAGGCCGTGTAAATACAAGCATGTCACTACTTACTACTTGTATTCAACAATTTGTTGTTTCAGATTTGGTATATTTAAAAGTCACCATGTCTTGTTCAGATTTCGTCCAATTTCTAACATGCTTGTATTTACATGCTCTGCTTCATTATACAACATTAACAGTTTAGATAAACCTTAAGAGGTACTTACTTATCCATGGTGGGTTATCATAATCACAAGAGGCCCCATTTCCCGGCACCAGCTGGTAATCTCAGCGATCATCCCGCCCCCTGTCGATCGTATAATCGGTAGGCCGCAGGGTGCACACCAAGCAATTGAGTAGCACCTGCAGAGATACTCCAGATAATCTGTCTTATAACGACTATTCATTTTATCTAACACGAACGAGATGACGGGAGCTGAGTTCGCTCGCTTTGCTCGCTCACTTCAGCTCCCGTCATCTCGTTCGAACCTAACCTGTCCGAACTACAGGATAAGTTTTAAAACATTGACAATACTTCAGGGCGTGATTCATGAATATAAACAACTTTGAAATATGAAAAATTAATCTGATGCTCAGTACGAAAATTACAAATCGCCCATAGTAAATGTTGTTTCTATTCAAGAAACTTTCTACCCTTGAAATATAAAGTGCGTATATTTTAACCCATTCAATGCGGCTCAAAAAATCACCCACATTACGCAATGCCGATAGGCATCGTGACGCATCTCATGTTGAACTACACTTTGACGCCAATTGGCGTTTACCGCACATGAAAATGATTTCTACCTTATTGTAAATATGACCACGGATTGCAAACCTTTTTGTTATTTTTTAATTAAAAAAAATACTTTTAACTTTTAAATCTACAGCCGTGAATTATTTCTCATATCCAAAAGCACCCATTTAGCTGGCAGCCCCCCCTGCCTTGACTCAAATAATTTTACGCAAAAAGATCCCTGAATTTAAAAATGGTTTTCACAGACCCGTAATATTTTTGAATGGCCTATCCAAAGATATCCCACACCATGAGATAGACGAGAAGAAAAAACATCCAAAAATATATTTTTGGTTTAATTTTACCACTTTCTCGGCGTGATTAATATATTATATCCATGCCAGATTAAAAGCTTTCCAGTACTAAGAGTCTCTAAGCTAAGCTGTGGACGGGCGAACGGACGGGCAGACGGACATGGCAAAACTATAAGGATTCCTGGTTGACTCTGTGCCTCATAATTTGTATTGTTTGCTATGATTTTGCTACAAGTGAAGCTAATAGATGTAGACGGGTATTTGATAGCTACGTTACCTCCAACTATACTTACAACTATGTTAGTTCTACGGGCTTACTTTATCTACGAGTAAACGACCCTCTCTCTACAAGCGTACTTGCTACGAGAGCACTTGATACGCCATGCTGACTACGAACATGCTTGCTGCGAGCGTGTTTTTTGATGCCATATGCTGGTGGCCCACCTGATGATAAGTACAATAATCACCGCCTTCTATGGACATCTGTAACACCAGGGGCACGACATGTGCGTTGCTCTCGTTTTACTAAAGAGGACGCTTTTAGTGACAAGGCCAAACATTATTACAGCCTATTAACTCTTATGCTGCTAATTGTTATTTATTATGGTGTACAATATAGAGTATATTTGTCTATCTATCTTTAATTCTATTTTTTTGATGCAAATATAATCACGCTACAAACGGTGTTGCTACGCTCCTCCTATCTACAAACATGCTTGCTACGATCAAAACAAGCTATAAACTTTTTAAATTAAATAGTGTTGCGGACTATAGAAATACGATGATAGTTAGTTGCAACAAATTTTAGAAGCAAATTAGTTAGACGCTTATCTTAGAACCATGTTTACTCTATCTATACTTTACAAGACTATTTTTCCTGGCCATATTTAACTTAAAGTAACAACAACAGTACAACAACAACAATAATAACTTAATCGCCTTAATGACACCCACGAGAGGACATGCCTGAAATAACATGCCAGTAAGCCATTCAGAAAATAAAACAAGTGGGTTAATTACCGAGGAGAGCTTAGCCCAATTTTTTACGCTGATTTTTTACTCGGATAAGTAAACTTTCGTACTCAGCTTACCGCAAGACGGAAAGTTCAATATTCTTATCTTTTGCTGACTAAACTTCATCGTGAGTTTGGCAGGTAAGGTAAATACTTCGGAAGATTTTACTAACTGATCTCGCTTTATCTAGGATTTGCCCTCAAGGCTACAGAATCATCTAACATGAACAGAAAAGAAAGATATCAGTTTTGATACGCTATTGTAGAATAATAACATTTTACCTTTTTCCTTTAAACACTGTTATATTTATATACATAAACCTTACCTACTACCCAAGTATTGATTTAACAATTGTAAAATAAATAATACATTTTCTGAGCTACAAACCATACACCCACTACATGAATGACTACATGAATTCATTAAATCGTCCTACATCACCGCTACTGTACAAAAGCCTACTAGTCACAAAATAATTCTTAATTAAGAATTCCTTCTCCTTACCGTTAATTTAGTGATCCATGAATTTTTCCTTCCCAAATTGTCCGTCAGTGTCGACATACGATGGTGTATCCACGCTACACAAACGATTATTTCTGCTCAATCGACCTAATGATCACAGAGCTCTGAGTAATGAGCTGCGTCGATTGGAATATCCTACAATATTCAAGCTCCATTGAATCCGTAGGAGACGTATTAATGAGGAAGTCGTTATGGTCGTTGTTGTCGTGACGTAAACAGTTAGGTACAGACGGGCTGTTGAGCTTTTGGGGTTATAGAGTAAACTAGCTGTTGCCCGCGACTTCGTCTGCGTCGCATTAGTACTTTACATAACCTGTTTTTATTCTGTATTATATCGCGCCATAGTATTATAGATGTGTGGGCCGCCTAACTTGAAAAAAAATATTAGTTCACTATACAAACTTTTACCCCCCTGTCCACCCCCTAAATGATGATTTCCGGGATAAAAACTTTTCTATGGCCTTCCCAGGGTCTCAAAATATCTCCATACCAAATTTCATCTATATCGGTTCCGTGGTTTAAGCGAGAAAAGGTAACAGAGAGACATAGAGATAGACAGAGTTACTTTCGCATTTGTAATATAAGTATGGATTAAATAAGGTATTCTTCAAAACTAATATATGTATCGACTTACTGTTTTGACTTTGTCAAATGAATTCTCAAAATCGTTAAACATTCTGTATTGCGGTCGACTTCCAGTGTAATGCATCAAAAAAACTTCAGTATTTTGCTCAGTTCGCCATCTGACCTCTTAAGCCTAGTGACTTGGTTATACCGATAGGTACCTATTATAAGGTTAGATTGTCAATGACTGAGCTTTTAATCCTTCACTGATAATGATTAATGATTGATAAACACAATACAAAATCCTATCTATATTTAGGATTAACCTCGAGTTCAGCCACCAATTTAGTAACCGTGATTAATGAACGGATTCTATTTTAGGAGATAAAGGTCTCTTTATTATATAAAAAATACTTTGTAAGTAAAAAACGAAAAGAAATAAGTAGATATTATTCATCAGATCCTGAATATCTGATATTGGTTTATTATGTTCAGTCAAGCCTATTGGAACATGTAAAAATATTCCAAACTTGGATACATTTTGTCGGCAGAGACATAGAAAACCTATTTATTTAGTCATTTTCAGATCTTTCTCACACAAAATGTATTAAGAATGGATATATGAGTAGAGTATCTTCTTATAAGTAGTTGTCACAGCGGATCTATGTATCTCTGAAGTCGGCTGTGCGAGCCATTGCGCAAGAAACAGTTTGTCACACATCGATTATACTGCATAAAGTGAGCGAGATAGGACGATGCGACAAACGTAAGCGAGTGAAAGGAGCAGTTATACTATGCTATCTTCTACTTCAACATTGACACAAAAATATCAACTGTGCAGGGTCTTGCAGGCAACTTCAGAGACAAAAAGATCCACTGTTCTATACCTGGTTATTATAGTTGGCGAAAATACAAATTAAACCCTAAAATGCCATAAAATTACATATGAATAATTTTAAAGTGAAACGTTGATAGGTTATTTTCTAGGTTCGATAAATTAAATAATAAAAAAACTTTTTTTGCAAAAAAATACTACCGAATTCCAAATGAAAAACTACAAAGTGAAAAATAACTTAACTTTTGGAAGTCGGTGTCTTTCGTAGGTACCATTTTTTTGCGATATGGACACCGACTTCCAAAAGTTACGTTATTTTTCACTTTGTAGTTTTTCATTTGGAAGTCGGTAGTATTTTTTTGCAAAAAAGGTTCTTTTTTCCCCTTTTTAGTTTTTCCTACCTAATAGCAAGTTGTTTATTAAGGTCTCTATAACTTCAGAATAGATTAACCGAATAACTTGACACATAACCGGTGAAATGAGAGATCTGCGTATCCCTTTAGAGCGTACTGGCGTGATGTTATGTTATGAAATGGTATAAACAACAAACAGACATACGATTGCAGCAATCCCGAGAGTTTTGCCGTTATTTATTGAAGAGTTCTGTTGTGTATCTCCGAAGTTCTTCATCAGACCTTCACCAAATTCAAATGGGATCAATTTCGAAACATACTCTTTCAAACAAAAAAAGATTTTTTTTAAATCGGTCCACAATTGACGGAGATATCGGTGAACATACACAAAAAAAAAAAAAAAAACAATCATAAAGTCGAACATAGAACCTCCTCCTTTTTGGTAAGTCGGTTAAAAATGAATAAATAACTGTCACAGCCAACACAAGATAAATAATTCAACGCTATTTGCTTCCAAATAAATAACTGCAAACCACAAGGCCAAAAATAAAATCTGCCACAAGTATAAGCTGGCTGGCGATATTATAAACGAGTTAGGGAAACTTGCGAAAGTGCGCCCGAAACCCGAAGCTCCGGCAGCTAAGAGAAAAATGTGAAAATCTTAACTTACGCCATTGGAATATTTACAACCAAGTTGTAAGGCCTTTACTTGTCGAAGTTTTACAATTTTGTAGAAGATATGTAAGTCTGCAGGGATAGATCTTGGCTAACGGTGAAATATTCTACAGGTAGATATTAACTTCTTAGAAATTTCAATTCTTAATTCTTTATTGTACACCAACAGTAATATTCAAAATAATGTGATAATAAAGCGCATGAATTCGAATTTAACCAGTCCGGTCAAGTTAGACCGATAAATAATGGTACCCCCTTGCATAAATTCCAAAGGAACTGAAAACTTACATGAACGTTCGGTATACGATTTGAAATTGTGAAATGTCCCAACGATACCATGTGTGCAATTTTTTTTACTCAGGGTCAAAGTGCCCAAAATTTGTTTTTTGCTTAATTCTCGGCAAGTTATGATTTTTTAGTAATTTGCAGAACAAGTTCGTTCCTTCTTCAATTGTACATAAAAAAGAGTCCTACATAAGATTCACTAATGATCATTAGTTTTCGAGATATGAGCCAAAATACATTTATTTTTTGTGTGTAGTGTGGAATCAGAAATGAAAATGCTTGACGTTAAAAGGTGAAATGTGTGAACCTAACACAGTTTTTTTTTTGTGAAATGCTCATGCATACTGCATTACCGCGGGAAGATAGTGCTGTTATGTGGGACTCCAACCCACTAAAACGGTGACACCCTGTGCCGCTTATCGCGGGAACACGGGCACGCGTTAGCACTCACCGCGAACCCGCCGCGCATAGTACCTACCTAAGTTAGAAAGAATAAAAGGATGCCTACCAAACCTAAAGAAGTACGCCAACAGTGGAACAAGAAAGGCTAAAAATAATAAAATAAATATATAGCTGTCATAGTGGCCCAGTGGCTAAGCCTGGTCGTGGCTTCAAATCTGGGCAACCTATGTATAATATAACCTATATATATCTTTTGCAATTCATATGTACTTTCTATGTTTATCTTTGAAATCGCAAACAAGAACTAAGTAAGTATGGTGATTATACTCGTGCCTTCTCCGTATGAGAAGAGGCATTTGCCCTGCAGTGCGACAATAGGTCCTTGTAACAGACTGGTATTATTAAAATTATAAATAATATAAGTTAGTATGTACCTACATTATAGAAATCGTAGCAAGTGGCGTTCTGTGATTTTGCCTACTCCCATGGGAAAATCGCGTGAACATACTATGTAAGCTTTACAACTCAAACCTTGGAACAAGTGAGAAGAAACGTCTTCCAAGCCATAATATATTCAATTACTTAACACGATCATGCGATGACGAGGCTAACAGAATTAACTAAGAATGGCACAACTTTTAATAGTTTAATCACTTCTCAAAAACAAAAAAAATCACAGTGTATGTGGTTGTAGATTCGTATGATTTTTAACATAAAATAAAAATCATTCTACCAACTCGGTATGTAGGTACACTGATGGGTCTATATCGGAAAAGCAATTTGCCAATTTTTCTTTTCAATCACCGACTGACCGATTCGCTAAAAAAAAGGCGGCATTGCGTATCGCAGGGCTATGCAGGTAAAGGGACAGATACTATAATTGCGAAGATGTGTCAAACACATAGATCTATACCTTCGTCGAAGCTTCTCTCTCTTTTTTTAAACAAATTTGCTGTCTACCTCTGCCATATTTCTTCGATAACTTCTCCTAAACCACGCAACGGATTTTGGTGCGGTTTTTATTAGACATAAAAGAGAAGAAGGGTTATATTATTCATTATTATTTATTTATTTATATTCACATAATGGTAAGTAACTTATAAAGTAAGCCCCACAAAATCGTAGTAATGGTTGGACTGTAGGGTCTGTGAGTATCAATACTGAGTGTATTGATACTTCTTAAATTTCTTACTTAAAAATAATGAAAGACACATTTCTAAATAATATTTTTAACGATTTTTAAGCTGTTTTTAATCGTTTCACTCCTTATATCTGCAGGCAGACTGTTAAATAGATATGGTATTCGTTTTTTTAGGGATCTGTCACCAAAGTAATCTGACAGCAGCCATAGATCCTGTGTTATGGTTGTTGATACGTAAGTTAAGTTATGCTCTTGGGTGCTATGGTGGTTAACCGCTACAAGATACTTATGTTTGTAACTGATCGGTAGAATTTTACATATTTTGAATAGTTTCCTATAATCTCCTTTACAACTGTTTTTAGTTTTTTGAGTAACAAGTAGTTTCAAGAATCGAATTTGAAGAGCTTCTAATTTATCCAAGTTGGTTTTGAATGTTAATCCATAGCTGTCATGAGTATAACTCATAATAGAATTTATTATTGACATGTATATACATCTTAGTATACTAATTGGAACCTAAAGCTTAGGTGGTACATTTTAACTAACAATATTCTTAATTTAGTACCAATATAGTCTATATGTTGGGACTAAGAAAAGTTCTCATCTATTTTCATGCCAAGGTAGGTTACACAGTCAATTCTCTCAATAGGATTACATTTACAGTCCAGTAAGTTATTATGGTGCCATATATAATCGTGGGTAAATAAAAGTTGTGTCGCACAATGAGGTCGTAAATATGGCGAATGAATTAGCAATAATTTAGTTTTATCAGCGTTGAATATGGTGCCATTGTCGTGCGACCATTTTACAACAGCGTCTATATCTTGTTGAACTAGCTTGTAGGTATCGTCTATGTCAAATGCTTTTTTATAATCAAAAAATATTGTTATTATGTACAATTATTTTTATTATTTAGGCACCTGTCAAATTCATCTGTAAATTTTGTTAGCAAAGTATTTGTACTTTTTCCTTTTAAAAAACCGTGTTGACACTCCTTAATGGTGTTATTTTTTTCGAAGATAGTTACTTAATTGGTTGACGATACACTTTTCTATAATTTGTATTTTTTTTGTACTTTTATAATTTTACCCGTGTGAACCCGGAGCAGGTCACTAGTAGAATAATAAAACTCTCTTCACGCGGGCGAAGCCGCGGGCTGTACTTAGTATAAAATATTTCACGCTCACGCCGAGAAAACGTGGCAATCGGATTATTCAATGTTAAAGTGGATGTCGATAAAAAGCTCCAGCAGACTGATATTTTTAGCTAAACATTTTTAAAGCTAATGGTAACGGACATTCTGGTAATGAGGTAAAGGAGAGGCGGCTAGAGGTATCGAAAAGTTCTTCACTTAATTAAATTTCTTTGAAAAGCGGGTAACTAATTAATGCAGGCATCTTTCCCTAATAGTTTTCAACACAAGTTCATTCTAATGTTTTCTGGTAGATTGCTATTAGCGTTAAGGCCGCTATTGTAATACCTGAGCTTTGTAACAATGTTGGTGTACAATCTACTTGCTTGTTTGTAAAAAGTCATATCTGGAAGTAATAGATAGGAAGCAACAGTATTGCTGAGTGTCAAAAGGCCTTTTACCCGACTACGGCGAAGCCAAAAGGGTTAAGATTTTAGCAGTCTATGTATGTATGTTTGTGTTTACGTATGTTCCTCCGTAGTGCCTAAACTTTTCACCTGATTTTGATGACTAAGGTGTCAATCGATTTGTTATTATGGCCCGGGTAAACTAGACTTAAAAAAACCGTAGTCGGGTTACAGTTTTGAAACGTTTTGCTTGTTGTTCCATAGTTCCTGTGGAAAAGGGAGCTACATGAGCGAAGCAGCCGGGAAAAGCCAGTAAGCTTATATTTTGGAATAAAACTCTGCAGAATAACTTACTTACATATGTTATTAATGATACTGGCAATGGTGCCAGTATTTTGGACCAATACCAGTGGACAACGATTTAGAGTTATAGGACGCTATACTTTGTACTAATTTATATTGATAGTAGTTTTTTGATTTAAGTGTAAAGAATTGCAGTTATAGTTAAATAAGTATTTTATACATTACGTTAATTGAAAATAAATATAATTATGCATGGCTTAGCAATGTTTCTACCTAAATATCGCAAGGATGAAGGATAAGGCTTTATTGAGCCAATTCCTGTAAATGCAGTTAATATTAAATTACATGCACAAACTAATTTAAGCAGAACCACACAAATGGCTAAACTTTAGATACGGTTTCATTATGTATAATTGTTGATTTTCACTTAAATTTTGTTATGCTTCGATTTGCTGTAAGTAGGTACATAGTTAGGTATTTAAGTTTAGTCATTCAGTACTGGTACCTAATTCTACCTACTCGTTTCAATCGCATTATATTTAGGTTTACTAATTAGGTATGCGGTATTTTAATTACAAAAGGAAGAGATACGAAATTATAGAATCTACAGCGTTCCTTCTATTGAACCAATATTCTATAACTCATGTTCCCACAACCGCTATTCTACTTAGATACGATAAGTTTAAAGAAATAAATTAGGACTATTACAGACAATGTATGGGACTTTCCAAGTCTGAGCTACACGTATCGCGCTGTCACTTGCACACGGTACAGAGCAAGCAGACTAATGTCCCTCGCATGCATAGTCTGAAGAGTGGAATTTATACGGTAATAAAATCTTAGCAAGAACTCTTAAATTAGGATTTGTAGCCACTATTCCATTTGTAGAACGTGCAACCTGCAATACAGTACATTGTCATGAACACCGCTTGGATTTATATGTAAATATTTAACTGTTAAATTTCCAGTGTCACTTGTAGGTGACAGAAGTAATATTTTTTTCTACCATACGGATATAAGTCGGTCCTGCGCGGAAACAGGAATCGGACCACCCCATCCAACAACGCCGGCTCGAGGTTCTCCGACAGGGCGGGACCATAGGGCCGCAGCTGGGTCCGCGCTAGCTTATATGGTCTCCCGGATGGTTCTTTGTCGAGACTCTCCAGCATTTCGGCCGGACAGGGGTCGGGGTCCAGATGAAGTATCTGGGCCTCGTGCTAGATAGCAGGTGGTGCTTCGGCCCGCACTTCAGCGGGCTGTCGACGCGCCTGCTGAAAGCCGCGGACGCTCTCTCATGGCTCTTCCCAAACCTGGGGGGGGGGGGGGCAAGGAGCGATGCCGGCGCCTCTATGCCGGCAACCTCAAGAGCATGGCGATGTATGAAGCACTCCCTCCGCATGAGGGAGAATGCAACCACCATCCGGAGACCCCAAAGGGCACAGCGGGTGGCGAGGGCCTACCGCTCAGAGGGGTTTCTCGGCGGCGTGCGCTCTGGCGGGCGGCGCCCTGGGAGTTGGAGGCATGGGTGCTCGCCAGAATGTATGATTGGATGGCGCGGCGGAAGGCGCTCGGGAAGCGCCCCGCCGCGGATAAGTAAGAGGCCGTGCGGCGGGAGGCGAGGGACGCGATTGTCATCCATTGGACGGAGGACCTCGCCACCACCACCTTTGGCCGCCGGACGTTAGACGCGCTCGGTCCAGTCTTGCAGGGCTGACTCGAGCGTCCCCATGGTTTCTTCTCATTCCGTTTGGTGCAGGTGTTGTCCGGACATGGCTGTTTCGGAACGCACCTGCACCGGATCCGGAGGGGGAAACCCCGGCGTGCCATGACTGCGGAGCGGCGGAGGACACGGCGCAGCACACACTCAAGGTGTGCCCAGCCTGGGCTGAGCTGCACCGTGCCTTGATCGATCGAACCTATCTAAATATTCCGTATTATAAAAACCGAGCGGTAATATGTCCGGCTGAAGCGTTTGTAGCTTACATAGATAGGACTAAGTCTTTGAGAAACAATTTCTGTAGGTCTTGGATCCTTGGCATTAAAAAACCTCATAAATCAGTAATCTAAAAATACCATCAGCTGGTGGGGTAAAGAGATACTAACAGTTAGCGGACACCTCAATATTTTCTGCCCAGTCCACCAAACACGCAGCCACCTCGGCCGCTCACAGAGATGGCGTCAATATTGACACGATACGAAAGACAGCTGGGTGCAGTGGCAACTCCAATGTCTTCGCTAGATATTATAATAGAGATATTCAATTTGAACAATCTGATCAATGTGCTTTATCAATCCTAGCCTCTGATTAATGCATATATATGTTTGAATACAATGAAATCTAATTACTTTAAATTACTTACCCACAATCAATGTGAACTTAAAGTTTAGTTTTATGAAAACAATAAGTGTATTGTTTGATTATTATATTTAGAATACCTGAGTACCTATGTGTATTTTAATATTACACCATCTTTAAAAATCTACAATGTTATCTAATCTCGAAGGACGAAGCAATGAAAGTATAATTGGAGGTTAAACGAACTTACCTGAAGTGAAGTTCTATCCAAATTATACTAGTTGCTTCGTCCGAAAAGATTAGTTCCCGCCCAACCCCATGACTCCCAATAAGTAAAGTGAAATATTAAAAAGGTTTCAGGCTTTCAACTAAATGAGTGACAGTACAAGCAGAACGCAAAGGAACACAAAATAGCGAAAAAAAAAACTTAGTGGATGAAAGGCGGTACCTAGGCGTATTACTACAATGTTATCTAATCTCTTCGGACGAAACAACTCATATAATTTGGATGGAACTTCACTTCAGTTAAGGTCGTTTAATCTCCAAGTAAATTTTATATTAGTTTTATTTATTTCTCGTCCTAACTTAATTTAAGTACTACTAATACTACTGTTAAGGGTTTAGCATAAGCATGTATTTATATTGTATGTCGTTTTGTGACGATTAAACATGTTTTATTTCTTTCTTCTTTCTTTCAAAATTGGATAAAGTTTCCATTCTCCAGAACTTTGTCGAGCTTCATCGCCTCGGTACTTTTCTGGTGTTCGCCACTGTTGATTCTGGCTTTCAGGAGTTGCAGTGGTTAGGGAATAATGCGGTGGGTTTGTCAACCAATGGTTAAATATGCTATCCAATGGTTACAAATTTGAGTATATTATAAAAACACGTTATGTACTTGTATTGAACAGATGTGTGTAGAAATATTATACACCAAAAAATAGTCAGCACATGTACACTTTTTGATCTTTTAACTACTAAATAGGTAAGTAGTGCTTTTAAGAAGAAGAAATAAAATTCCATAATGTATTTCCTCATTTGAAAACTAATGTTTTTTTGGATCAAAACGAATAGCCCATATGTACGTTTCGATGTTTATCGTCGGTGTGACGAAACCATATTCCTCGAATAAGGAGCAGAGCAAGTGATCAAAGTATATAGTTTTGCTGCCAAAACGCTATGTTAACTATACTGCCATGCAGGCCCTAAAATACAGTATGAGAAAAATCCGGTTTCGAGAAAACCGCAAAAAAACTTTTTGACGTTGTATATTCTATAATATTGACTATGCATGGTGGATTATTTATTGCCACGAGGACTAAGTGATAACAAAGATTGAATTTTAGAAAAAAATATGTTATTTAGTGGAAGGTAAGTTATAACCTTTGTGAGAGCTGGCGTCTGAACTAGGTTTGGGACCTGTATGATAGATCTCCAGGCTCACACCCCTTTAAAATAATCATATTTGACGGCAACATAATTCAGATTATTTTAAAACAATATTTCAAACAATTATGATAGAAAATGTATATTAAGGTAATTATATTTGTGGAGTGTAATGTAAAGTGATAGTATTTTAGGATTTTTGTGTAGTGTGTGAGTGTATGGGGGTGATTTGAGTATATGAGTGTAATCCCTGTGCGAGTGTTTGTGCTTAGGTAACAGTAAAATTAAGAGGGACGCATTTAACAATTATTTAATTGTTTGGATGACATTTTCTGTACCTTCATAGTCCATACCCATCAGCCAGTCCCATATAGTAGTTTTGCATTTACACTTGATCAGTGAGTAGATATGTAAGGTTTTATTAACTCTGTTGTATACATAAGGACCAAGGAAATAACAAAATCGGTGGGCTAGTCTTGAATTCACGGAAATAGACGGACACACTGTATGCTTTCGTCTCACGGTTTTATAGTTTTCGGGAGTATGTGAATTGCGGGAGTGGACTGTTAGAATTAAATTTAGTACGAACAATTTTCGAATAGAGAGGACCTTACATAACTTATAAAGTTCAGTGGTAGGAAATTGATTTGAAAGAAGAGACCAACCTACTTTAAGGATGGCTCTTTGGGCACGTTCCAATTTTAGCAAATGAGTTTTTGTTGCCCCACCCCAAACTACTATACAGTACTGAGCAACTGACTGACAGAGAGCTAGATATATTTGTCTAAGCACGTGCATGTCGGCCACATGACGGAGATTCTTAAAAATAAATATCAGTTTGCGCAGACGGGAGGTAAGTAAGTCTATATGATTATAAAATGTTAATGAGTCATCTATCTGAACACCCAAATACATTACACTGTCTATGCGATTTAGATGAGGACAGCTGCATGGTGATACATTACAAGAATGTGCAGTCAATGGAAAATGGGATGATAAAAGCCTACCAGCTTTTGAGAGAGAAAAGGTCAGATATTCGGATTTGTCTACATTTAGAGTGACTAGGTTTTGCAAAAACCAGTCGGTAACAGTGTCGAGTCCCAGTTGTGCGCATTGAAATGCGGACTCTCAGGAATACCCGTGGAATATTAAGGCAGCATCATCGGCGTATGTAAAAATGGATCCATTCGGCAGTTCAAGACGACAGAGGTCATTAATATAGATGAGAAACAAAGTCGGCCCAATGATACTACCCTGTGGCACACCGTAAGTTATAGAGAGTTCGTCGCTCATCCAGTCGCCTATCTAGACACATTGGGGTCTTCCCGTAAGGTAACTCGTGAAGAGTGACAGCTGATCGCCTCTGACCCCAATCTTCTCAAGCTTAGCAATGAGAGCGTGAATTGAGATCGTGTCAAAGGCTTTTGCAAGATCTAGGAAGACACCAATAACACACTGTTAATTATCTAGCTGAGACACAATATCATTCGTCAGATCTAAAACCGCATTAGTCGCATTACTGGTGGACACTCCTGAACGAAAACCGTATTGGCAGGACGGTAAAAGATGATTTTGCTCAAGGTATTTGACGAGCCTATTATTCATGAGCCTTTCCAGCAGTTTGGATAGTGTAGGCAAGATTGATATGGGTCTACAATTATGAGGTGTATCTCTGTCAAAATGCGGTGTGTGTGTGCACCGGGTGAACGATAGCCAGCTTGAAAGCGTCGGGAAAGACTCCTGTGCTGAAAGCCAGGTTATATAAATAAGTGAGGTGGGGAATAAGTATGTGGTTATTTTTTTTTAAGAAATATTCCTGAGATGTTATCGGAGCCCACCACACAGTCAATCCTAAGCGCGTTGATTAAACTTTCCAACTCAAGATTGTCAGAATTTAAGAGGTGTTTTGTGATTCTAGATATCATCCTGTTGTAACGATGTAGTTGGTACGGATATGTTTTCAGCTAGTGAGCGTCCTTTAATTGCTAAATAAGTGTTGACTTCATTAACCGAACATTTGGTAGCAAGTGTTTTTTGTTTTGGGGTCTACCTTTTGTAGCATAGATAGATAGATAGATAAACCATTTATTCAGTGCACACAAAAGACACAGCACAACACACAAAATCACAATTAAACAGAACAGAACTTTTTATGTCATAATATTATAATACATAACAACGGATAGCATAAACATCATTTCGCAGAAAATCGTTTGGCTTACACTCATTTAGCATACATTCAAACTTATAATTTTGTAAGTCAGAATCATCTTTAGGCATAAATTTCATATCGATAGTCATTAAAAGGCAGAACCATCATATCGCAGAAAGTTCACAGTCAGAATCGTCTTTTGGCATACATTTCATATCTATACTAATTGAAATATTCATCTATCACATTACAAATAATGCATGGTTAGAGTAATTTTGTATTTTTTACCATAATAAAAGCTTGATTGAACACATGTTTTTTATGTGTTTTAATTAGCTATATGAAGCATGCAAACCTGCAAACAAGCATACACCACGCATGCAGTAAGCATGCAGCATGCAAACAAGCATGCAGCATGCAAACCAGCATACAACATGCATGCAGCAAGCATGCAGCATTCAAACAAGCATACACCATGCGTGCAGCAAGCATGCAGCATTCAAACAAGCATACACCATGCATGCAGCAAGCATGCAACATCCAAGCAAGAATGCAAGTGAGCATGCAGCATGCAGCAGGCACGGTTTCTGTCACGGCTCCGGCGCTGCGGGGCTCCGGCGGTCCCACGCGAGCTTATCGTCGCAGATGGTTTTAACGCTCACCACCGCAGCTTTGGCTTGCTGGCCGGCTTTACCGGCCAGCCTTAGCCGCGGCGGCAGCCGTTATTAAACCACCTGCTCCTCACCTCGCTGGCCGCCTCGCCCCTACGTGCCTACGCGGGCTTAAATAACACTCAAGGGATAGGGCAGACAAGACTACGTGGAGTCGGTTTTGCAGCGATTCGTTTCTGTCACTAACACAACATATTGACTTTTTAAGACAGTATTTCAATTTTAATTTATGTTTAAAAAAGCGATTTTATAGAAATGCCTAATAAAATTATTCCAAATGAATTTCTGCCATCTTCTTAATATGCCAAGTGAAATTATGCCAAATAAAATTCTGCCATCTTAAAAGTAAGCCATTGTAAATTCGGACATAGAAACATTCGGCCAAACAATAATTATATTTTAAAAAAAAATATGCCTTAAGAATATTCGTTTAAAGAAGATCATGCCAAGTGTGTTATGCCAAATAAATTTCGGAGTATCAAGATTCTGCCAGATAGAGGGAACCCTTTGTTTTGTTGTGTTGGTAATTGTTTTTATTGCTTCCCATAACTTTTTATTATTGCTTTGTGCGTTATTAATAAGATCTTAATAGTAGTTACGTTTAGCAGTTTTGAGCAACATGGAACAGTAATTTCTGTCCCTTTTAAATGTTAATTTTAGGACCTCGTTTTCTGGAGAAAGCCTTTAATTTTAGATGTAGATTATCACGGTTTCGGAGACATCTTAAGAGTCATCCATGGCTTTCTCAGCCGTTTTCGATATGACCCAACTTTCAGGATCATGTTTTGTTGTATAATTACATTTAGTGTACTGATAAAGAAGTCAGTAGCTGCATTAACATTATGAAGACTGTATAGCGGAAAATGAAATCGAATTGATCCAGCATTAGGAAGATTTTAGCGTAGTCGATAACTTTTGATGTTTTACTATTTAATGAGAGAGTATTGAAGGATTTAGAAAGTTGAATGAAAAACAGAACAGTATCATGGTCAGTGACCGAGGTGTTTGCGACATACGAATAAGCTGGGAGTTTTGATTTTAACATTACATGATCAAGGCATCAAGGCACGAGCTGTTGTAGTGAGTGGGAAGCGTATGCGCCGGCAACATACCATGAAATGTAAACATAGTGAGATACTCAGTAGATCGAGAATCGCTACTACAATCGGAAATATTAATATTGATGTCACCCGTGACAATAATATTACTATAGGATGAAACAGACGTATAATAAGTTCGTTTAAAGATTGATTGAATGGGGAGACATTTCGGTTTTCTGGAGGGCGATATATAGCTATAATTACTGTGTTTTTATTATGTTCCAACACGAGACAGTTTGCATCCTGAATATGTGTTCCGTGACGGAAATCGGGCGGTGGTTCCTATAGTATACCACTACTTCCTCATTTTGCGTGGTGTGCTTGCTAGTAGCCACAGAAGTATAGTCGTCAAGTATAGGCAGTGGAGGAGCCTTAAGTAACCAACATTCGGTGAGTACTATTATATCCCAGGATGTTCCGCTTCTTTCAATTATGGCAGCAAAGTCAGTAAAATTCCTATTTTACTTCTTATATTTTGACATAGAAGCTTTAGTGCATTTCCGTGTGATCTGGCAATTTTGCTACTGAAATGTTATCCAGCTCATCTTGAATGGCGTCCTATGACCTGGATAACATTCACCACCACCCACCACTCGCCACTTTCTTGTCCTTGTTATCAGTTTTCCGTCGAAAACAGATAACAAGGACAAGAAAGTGGCGTGGCGTATGCAAGTATGGAAGCAAAATGCTTCCATACTTGCATGCATTGTTTGGTGCTTGCTTGCTTTGGTGCAATGTAGGGTGTATTTTACTGGTGGCTAAAAGCTTAGTGTGTATATAGAGGTGTATTTGTTGCTTAGTGTTTATTGGTGAGTGAATAAGTGTAATTGTTGTCACATATAATATAACCAAACAGGCTAACCTGTTTAAAATAGATACAGAAAAATGCATGCAAAAGTTGATAACATATTTGTGAGCACACATTACAGTGCAAATGTCTACACAGCAATCCAGGGAAGACATATCGGTTACCTAGTAATTTCTCAACAACAAAAATCTTATTTAAATCCCCTTCAGAGTTAATGCAATACCGTTTCTACCCGTCCACTTTGCGAATGTACACCCAGCCATGAGCCCACCAACAGTGTTTGAGATGATGGAGAGGAGCAAATTCTCTGGCAAGAAAAAATAATTTCCTAGTTTTCGGAGGCAAATTATCGGAGACGTATACCGGCAGTACTGGACCATCAATCTTCAGGATGGCGGTATTAAGTTTATTATTCCGGTTCTCCTTATTGTAAGTTCTAGCAGCTCACAAGAAGTTTTCCTTTTTTATAACGGTTGTGAGGTCTACAATGAATGTCTTGGAATGCGAATAGCATTCCAAGATAGCGGTTCTATCAAACTACCCAATGAAAAAATACTATCCAGATTTACTTTGCCACCTGTCCCAATGTATTCGTAGCCGATGAGGATTGAGACCTTATCATGGCAATTTTTGAGTGTTTATTAAAGGGTATTTTATTATTGGCTATCTAGAGCACGGAGAGAGAGTGGAATGTACACTTGGCATTTTGACAAACAAATGGCGAATATTAAATAGTGTTTGGATTTATCAATAACTTCATCAATTGATATTAATATGAAAGCATGCTTCACAATTTTGTATGACAACGAGACGGCCATAAAATTAGAGAAGAAGATTTCATTCATAATTTTGAGAGTATAAAAATAGCTCTATCAGTACGCCGCACGCCGCAAGCCAATAACTTTAGAGATGTTTTTCAAGAATACTTTATGAGTGACAGTGGAGTCTTAAGCTGGCAATTGTTGGAAATTTAACGAAGTAAATTATTTTAATTAGACATGACCCAAGCCAATAAAGAAAAGCACCTAAAATCACAGGAGAACTTGTAGATCTAGAGTTCGTGAGTGAGTTTGTGTTTGTGTGTACGATATGCCAAAACTACAATGAGCAAGATGTCGAGGATATGGTAAAATAGTAACAGCTCTAATAACACCAAGAAGAGACTCGTTAGAACTCAGATATTCTCGATTTTTCTTTATGGCTCCGAATCTTGTTCAATTCGCTCGGTGGATCGATGAAAGATTGAGGCTTTTGAGATGTGGTGCTGGAGAAGAATGTTGCGCATACCATGCATAGGAAAACACACGAATAAGTCCATTCTCAACCAGTTGAACATCAAAACCAGACTCACCACGATCTGCTACCAAAGAGTCCTGTATTACTTTGGTTACATCGCCCGGAGACAGCCAGATAACCTGGAGAAACTGGTTGTTGTGGGAAAAGGGGATGGGGCCACGCGGGCGCTCACCCACTCGATTGTCAGATCCGATCAGGGTGATAACGGGACTCACGTAACCACTGCCTTGAGAAGAGCCGAAGACAGAGTGGTTTGAAAGCAGCTTGGCAATGACTCCGTCAAAAATCTTTCGAGATGGGCACGACCTTCAGTAATAAAGACAAAGAATTTAAATCAGCTACTTAGGGGTATCCGCGCCCTAAAAGTTATGATTTTACATCTGATATCGATACTGCATAAATTGTTCGATTACGTGGCCTCCCTATTTTTGTCAAGTAATATAAACATAATAACGATTGACTTTTGACAGTTTTCTGCTCAGATAGTGTTGTAGGCAGTGTTACCAACTTTATTTTTACAAACCCACCAAATGTGGCTTCGTCACCCACCAGAAAACCACTAAACTTGACGGTCTCTAAAACCACTAATCCAAAACAACATTATCGCCGTAATGATTCTTTAAAATTGAACCACATAATTTGTACTTAGTTACTGGACCAGCAGACGTGCTGTCCACCTCTTGTAACCAGTTCTTTAATTCTGAGTTACTTCCAAGAATCACGGAACTTTTGAGTATACTGTGGTTTGGGCATACGGTGTCACAAAATTTGTGGAATTTAGTTAAACTAGTAAGTTACCTTTACCGATCCGATACCGAGTTACCGTCCGTTGTTTTTGTGTACGCATAGGGAACAACATAAACACCTTGTAAATCAAATCAAACTCGAAAGTTACTACATTAGTTCTGTTGTGTCGCCTACACAACAAAAATATTATAAACTTGTTTCAATAGTTCTTTCCTAACTAGATATTTTTGTTAATCGTACTAGTGGATCAATTTCGTACCACCACTAACGGAAGCAATCAAAGCCACTAAAAAAATCCACTAGCCTCTAAAAGCAATATTTCGCCACTAAAAGGGGGGTCCAAACCACCAGTTTTAATGGAAAATCCACTAATGGCCGATTTCTGAATTAAGTATTCCACGCTAAGTACGTGCTGATCTGGATTTAAGCATCTGTCACCCTTGATCATCTGCCACTTTAAGTTTTCTGCGATGCTGAGCAAGGTTTGAGTATACGTAGTCAAGTCATGCCAAAGTATACCTTATGTCATACAAAAAACCTTCATTGACGATCAATTGGGTTTCACAACTGAGAAAAACACATTTGATCATTCTCGAATTCTCAAACCGTTGTCAGTGTAGCCAGATTGGGCGCCTTTTTGCCATTTAGGCTACTTGGAAGGGTGCCGGGGCGACCAATTTTTGTGGCGCCAATTAGGTTACCTCCAAAAAAAATAATGCGATTTTAGGCGATTTCGGAATGAGACTATCTAATACAACATTATCTGAGGAATGATGTAAATAACTAGAAAATAAAATGCTTTTTTCACTATTTTTCGTTATACTTCAGTCGCAACAACACAGGAAAATAAAGAAATGCAGAAAAATGTTTTATGTGGAACCAATAATGATTATTGTGGCTAATGCATTTAATTTTCGAAGAATGTTTCGTGGTATTAGAGAATAATGGTCATCTTGAGTTTTTTATAAATGGAAAAACTAAATTTTCGGTGACTTAAGGCTCGTCGAATCTGGCTACACTGGTTACATTTGGCAGTTGATAGTTGACAAGTCTGTGCATAAACGGTGATCAAGCGAAATAAATACAAAATAATATATAAACTTATAAAACGAGTGACGAAGAAGACCTTGTCTTCCTTGGAGATGCCTCCACGAAGACCAATGCGTTGAAGAAGATTGTTCGCCCTGAATTATCGAAAACATTAGATCGGATGCAAATATTTCACGCCTGATAGATCTCAGATGCTCGAAGAACGGATGGTCAATGGGGCTGTTAAGTTCTGGAGTTGCGACCGCGTGGTGGAATACGCAGCGCTTTAAGGCCTCCCTCTGTAGACCGATGACCTGGTTAAGTTCACGGAAATCCGATGTATGAAAGACGCACAGGACTGGTTGATGTGGTGACGCTAGGGAAGTCCTGTATCCAGCAGTCTTTCGGCAGAAATGATGACTATGTTGAGTGAGATCTTCAAGAAAATATTCAAAATGTGCCAGTGTTTGTAGTCGACAGTAGCTTTTCCTGCGCGAAAACCGACAGTTATCCAACAGGAATTATGTGTAAAGTGGAGATGGACCGGTTATATGATGCGCGATAACCAAGGGACATGGAGAAAAGTGACATGGAGAAAATTGACAAATTGGTACACAAGAGATGGGAAAAGATGCCGTTGAAGACAGTGTCATAGATGGAAATGGGATATGGGAAAGACCGCTGGTCCAAGATGTAGGCAAAAAGTGTAAGCGCTGGTGCTCTGTGGTGTTGGCGAGTAGCTCAGGACAGACCCCAGTGGAAACTGTTAGTGGAGGCCTATGCCAAGCACACTGAGATTAGGGACATTTTATAAACCACGTGTAGTATTGTATAGACTTCAGTTTTATTTCTCTGATTTCAGAATAAAAGCCTTTTTTCCGTTTATTTATTTTTATATCTATTTTTTTGTTATTATATGCTAGGTTCTAATTCTGGTCATTGTGTGTTTTTCAAAGTATATACTTCCAAATACGTTTAACCATTGAGGTGTGTGATTAACAAATATCCAAACATACAGACTTTCATACCTATATAGAATAGGTATTATTATTAGGATCCACAATACAAGAAGAGGTTACAACGATGAAATTGTGTACAGAATTTGGCTTTAGTATGATACGATTTTGGTATCAGAACAATAAAAGTTGATAAAAACAACATGACAAGTCTCATTTATTTATTATTTTACAAATTAAGTAGGTAGAACACAGTCCTCCTTCATAATATCAACACATATCCAATGGCACCGACCCTGGCTAATATTGTTTATCTTCGGAGGCTCTTCGATGGCTAGCAAAGTCTTTGGTCATGAAAACCCAGGTCACTCATTAATTTTTTAGCACAACAGTCCACATTTGTTGGAACAACAGCAATTGCAATCAGATTCCGGTGCATATGCACGATTTCTGTGTGTGTCGGTTCTGTTCTGGTTCTATTCCACCTTGAGAGATCTTGTGAAGTTCTGAGTAAAATATTCTGTAGTTCTATGAGGTATCACAAGAACTAGCAACTGCTCGCCTGAACACATTCACTTCTAGTAATTATAAACTTCAATTCTTGATTTTAGCAATAACAAATTATATTAGATATTATTTTCTTTCGATAAGACATCATTGACAAAATAAAAACGGTTGCATGGTTGCCATGACAATCTTGAAGTAATTGACTAGTGCCTACGATCCATTTCATAGTTTTATAATAAGGTTGTATACATTTCAAATAGGTATCTATTAAATTGCTTAAATATGAAAAATCAAGTTATTAAAGATTATAACGTCTTTAATAACTTGATTTTTTTAATCTTGAATGAAGTAGATAATATAATAAGAACGTACTTTTTATAGCTGTATGAAATTTATAATAGTAAATTTTATGCAATCTTGTGATATCTCGGATTCCTTTTGTAAAATGGAACGTAAGAGTGAAAGAAAAATGAATGGAACTTTGACTAGTGATGTGCCAACTCGGGATACACACGACTCGAGTTAACCCGAGTTGAAATGCACATAACTCGAGTTGCGCAACTCAAGTTAGCGCAACGTAGCTTCGTTAGTTAGAATTAATTATTTATTTCGTTTATTTGTTAAAAACCACTTTTTTACATATATACATATTTGACAGACAAATTGGATAACTTCTTCGAGAATGTACGAGATGAGGCACAACACCAAGGGAAATGGAGGGAATGGGGGAAGCCTTAGCCCAGGAGTGGGTCACCACTGGCCAAAAAAAAAACATTTTAAACTTATACCCTATTCGTTGGGGACAACTTTTTTTCATGTCAAACGGTTATAATCCGACTAATTAAAAAAATACAACCTTGATCGCAAAATGGTTAGTTTTGTAGCATTCTTTAATTTGTTATCATAATAGTTCCAAACTCCTGGCTATCGTGATGCTTTTTAATGTTGGTTATTGGTTTTGCTTCTACCTTTTTTTTATTCAAACTTTAATAATATTGATATTGTTGTACTAACACATTTAAGAAATAATGGTTTAAATGTTTAACATGTGTGTATTTGGTTGTTCTTAATTATATTTTATTTTAGATTTTGGTAATAGCAACTCGAGTTCGGAAGAATACCACTCAAGTCAACTCAGTTAGCCGCAACTCGAGTTAACTCGAGTTGCACATCTCTAACTTTGACGGGTCCATACTTAAGTAGTGACTTAACTGAGCTAGGTAGATTCTCAATTGAGAAACGTAAAATACTCAAACGCTTCCTAAATTATTTGACAATACTCAACTGATTATTGCTGCTTTACTTACAATAACTCAGAAACCGGCCCTAAGTTGGCAACACTGGTTGTAGGTTGTAGTTTAAGTGACGTCTCTGTTTTCTGTGCAATATTGTGTGATTTTGTGCGATCTCTAATCCGGCTTGCATTTGACATAATTTGTAATAATATATGTAAAAAACCTGTGAAAATCTCTCAATTTAAAAAGCCGCAGATTTATAATATACCACCAAAAACATATTTCTTAATTACTTGACTCTCCCATCTTTTAAAAATATATTGAAGGCCGTACTAAGTTACAATAACATAGGCAAATGAAAAACGTATGTTTCTTCAAGAGACGTTTTGTTAAATTTTACTAGTACAAGCATGTTAGGAGCGTGGCCTTTATTCTTTGGTATCTATATTTCCGTGTATTTCTTGTTCATACGAGTGTTGTGGTCCGGCAACTGCGGCGGGTGCGGTTGGAAACTGCTCCGTAAGTTCCTAGCCTCCGGTAGCGTTCGACACGCGATTGATTAAGAGACAGATCCCGACTAAAACGCAGTAAAGTATGATCTCGACTGCAGTGAAATTTAGTATCATTGTTCAAGTTACTAATTATAATGCAGCACCCGCGGAATCATACTGCTATTTAATTAGCATATAGTTATTTTTCAGCTTTAGAACAATACCGACATAATGTAGTATATAATGAACGTACTGCAATTTAGTTGGGTTCACTGAATCAACCTATTTGACTAATATTAAATAAATTAACACATTCAAGCATTTTAATCTGTAATTCATATTAAATATATCTGTGATCAACCTTGCAGTATTAACATTTTTCGTACAACAACTGCTTACTGCGTTTTATATGCCTAAATATATTTTTTTAGGTGTAGTTTATAGATTTTATGTGGCAATAAACATATTTACTGCATTTAACTTGGTGAAGTGACGGGTTCTTGTTGCCGTAACTGCATTTTAGTTGGTTTTACAATATATTTTGACACATGGGATTTAAAGTTACTGCTTTCAAAAAATTGGTTTTATTATCGTGTAAATCATCGAATCATAAACTAGGTTAGTTCAATGTGTTCCTTATAGCATGCCCGTTAAAATTCTATATTCAACTCAAAAACGTAAAAAAACCTCTTACTGCGTTTTAGGGCCTGCACGGCAGTATAAAAGTGGTGGCGGACTGACCGGCAAATTACTACACCCTGTGCAGAGCTCAGTGACTGTTATCCTCAAGAAATTATAAAAATATAAGGTAAGTCAATTTTGGCAAAAACAAATCATTACCATTGGACGAATTAATATTATTACATAAAGGTGGAAAGTTGGACAGGTGTTAGACTACCAATTCATGAATAAACGCGTTTTACTGAATTTGAAACAATTGGTTAGCATATTTAATATTTCGTTGATTTAACTAGGGTTCAAAAAACTAAACAAGATGACATTTAAGTTTTACAACAACCATTTCACAAAAGAATAAAAAAACCGGCTAAGTGCGAGTCGGACTCGCGCACGGAGGGATCCGTACCCTTTTCGTGAAACACGGCAAAAAAAAATACGTTTGTTGCCCTTAAATATTTATTTTATTTTGTTTTTAGTATTTGTTGTTGTAGCGGCAACAGATATACATCACCTGTAAAAATTTCAACTGTCTAGCTATCACGGTTCATGAGATACAGCCTGGTGACAGACAGACAGACAGACAGGCAGACAGACAGACAGACAGACAGACGGACCGCGGAGTCTCAGTAATAGGGTCCCGTTTTTACCCTTTGGGTACGGAACCCTAATTTTATCTAACTTATTTAAAAATATATAATAACATCGGCGGACTTTTTAAATATTTATGTACCATCGTAAATATTGATCTGTCAAAAGGTAACCTATTTCTATCGATTACAGTAGTTTGTTTAGATCATTTATGATAAATTTGAACAATGAAACTGATCGCGATTGGCAATCTACTTTACTACTGAATTACTTATTTTAAGATTGGTAATTTTTCTGTTACCCAGCAATCACATACGTGGTGGTAATTGTTTTACTGGAATCTCGCCAGAGTTTCATTTGCTCAACTTAATACAACACCACTTTATAGATTTTGCTCCTAGGGGATAAAGCAGTTTCATAAGTTACGGGCGGCATATTGAACCCTAAGCGTATTTATTGATTTGAATATTGTGTTTGATGCTTATTGTAGATCTGAGCATTAAATAAATTGTTATATTTGATGCATGACTTTCAAGTCCCTGCAAATTTTTTGAAATAATCTAAAAGGACGGATGCCGACATTTTTTGTTGTTCTCCATTGATAAACATTGTCATAGGCTATTTTGTATCTGAGTTTTGATTTTTCCCGTAGTATATTTATTAATAATCTCAAACTTTTTTTCTACTCTGGTGTTGAATCACTATCGCTCGACATTTTATGTCAACACAACTATTGCAATAAAATTCACTGAAAATCACACCGTCTTTTGTTTCACATTCTTTGAAATCAAGTATTATTTTTTTTATTTCTGCTTGCTTCGATTTTCGAACAAACTTCTTTACAATACCATATGAGCATTTTTTACTTAGAGTTTTCCACAATTTTCCATATAAATTTTACGATCCAAATACAAATCACTTTTAAAAGAAATGCTCTATTAATGCTTTACTTTTCGTCGAGATTGTATGATTAGGTAATTGGACATTGTCGAGCAGCTGGTGTATAAACATTTTACATGATATCGTTGGACGCAGTAATACATAATTTTATTGACTTCATATTGTTAAGCTCTAGTACCTGCAATAAAAGAGAAAAGTGACATAAAGCCATTATTACTAACACAAAACTTTAGCAACTTATTCCTTTAGTATGTGGTTAAGAAATAAAATGCTAATACTAAAAAAGTAATGATTCTGAGTACCTTGTTGTTCCTAAGTTCGTACTTAGTCAGGCCGATATATTAACTTCTACTGTCTAAGATAAACTTCGATGTCACTGTGGAATGGATTATGTAACGATTTACGGAATGATATGAAAGAAAAGAAAGTAAATGATAGGGTGGCAGATGTTAGGTGAGAATGGAATACGAAAACATGTTGCACCGACAAGGGCATGAAGATGGTGACGAATATGATGACTTATTTATGTTATTAAGTATGTATACGCCACCTGCCCTACCGAATGATAGCGGCCCTGGCGCGCCTGTTCACGGGGATCTTACGCACGGGCTCCTTCCCGGCTTCGTGAAAAGAGGGGCGCGTCATCATGCTGTCCAAGGTGGGGAAGAAAACCCTGAAGCCGGAGAGCTATCGGCCGATCACTCTTCTGCCCACCAACATCAAGGTGTTCGAGTCGCTCCTGCTGCGACATCTCACACCACACATACCGTCACGCGAGGAACAATTCGGGTTTCGCGCGGAACACAGCACGACGCTTCAGCTGTCAGAGGTACTGCACCTGCTGTCATCTACAATGAACAGGAAGGAGCACGCGGTAGCAGTATTCCTCGACATGTAGAAGGCTTTTGACCGTGTGTGGCATGATGGGCTTGTGTACAAGATGTCCAAGTCTAGCGCGGCCCGTCGTATTGTCAGTGTGATTCGATCTTTCCTCACCCACAGGAGTTTCAGGGTGGTGGTAGAAGGAGTGCTGTCCGCCCCCTGCCCGATACCGGCGGGTGTACCACCAGGCAGCTGCTTATCGCCTGCGTGTTACAAACGTTACACCGACGATATACCCACTACGCCTGAAACCAAGCTCGTGCTGTATGCCGACAACGCAGCCTACATCTCGATCTCAATGAACGCCAGGAATGCAGCGCGCAAGATGCAACGTGCCCTCGACAACGTGCCCCGAGTGGCTAACAAAGTGGCGGCTGTCGGTTAACGTGGATAAGACGCAGGCTTAGCGCGGTGGTGGCGGAGCGAAACTCTGCCACCAGCGCTGAAACTACAAGGAGCCGATGTCGAATCGACGTCCCAGGCCAAGTACCTGGGCGTGAAGTACACGTCACTAGAGTAGTGACACAATGCAGGGCAGCCGGCAACCTGCTGTATCCATTGCTCTCGTCCCGCCTCCCCGCCCGACCAAGCTGGGCGAGTACAAAACTTATATTAGATCTATTTTAACCTATGCCCAGCTTGATTCGCCCTCACGAGCTAGTCAAACAAGCAAAAGCTTAGGACGCAGCAGAACATCACGCTGCGCCGCATCATGGATGCTCCCCACGCAGGACACCGGGATTGAGAGCCTGGATTAATTTGTGGGATGACTCGCATCTTCAATGTTCGCGTGGGCCGACGCTTCTGCCTGGCCCCAAATTGCTAACATAGCGCCATGGCACGCGCGCCCGCCGGACAAAAAGCGCCTCCCACGGGACCTCCTCACTACTGACTGTGTAGCCCCATCCACCTCCCGGACTTGACGCCTGAGTAAGCAGCAACAGTCTACACGCTGCTTACTCAAACAGTAACACTGCCCACCCAACACGACATCCACGGCGTGAAGTTTGTTCTAAGTTAATATAGACAAGCTTTACGTCGTAAACAGACACTCATTTCTATACATTCGCGAGTACAATTGCACCGAATAGCGCTGCGATCGCCTCGCGCGCTATTTGAGCGGTGTAACTCAACACATTGCCGCTCCTACATACATTTACAGCGCTAGTAGTCGCTTGCATTATCAAACTGTAGGTTCTTCCAAAAGTGCCGACTACGCTTTGGGTCTCACTCGGCGGAGGAAGACCACCAGGGTGCCGTGAAGAAGCGGCGAAACGTTCATAATGGTCGCCGCGGCGTGCCTACAGTCACATACAACAAATAAACATAGCTAGTGTGGGTCGTTGACCTGTGCGGGTATGTGTGGCGGGTGTGTGTTGGACCGCACTAGCAACATGCTTGGATAACACAACGAGGGGCCCACGGTTGTGAGCCCCGGTGCTGCACCCGCGGGCTGGGAACAAGGAGTTCTGAGACCGCTCGCCTCGCCCCTTTATGGGACCAAGCGACTACTAAGGAGGCAACTAGGTCCGCAAGTTCCTTCGTTCTTGAGAGTTGACCGGTTCTGTCGATGAGCATGACTTTTGTCTTCGCCTTATTAACGGTGAGTCCAACCAGTCCACTCTCATATTTTTCTCTGCGAAACAGAACAGCTAGCTCCTCTCTTAAGCTGCAAAAAGTGTAGTGTCATCCGCATATCTCAGGTTGCTGATCTTTATTCCCCCGACAGATACGCCTCCCTCCCATTCCTCTAAGGCTTTCCTCATTATGTATTCACCATATATATTGAAAATAATAGGAGAAAGAATACAACCCTGTCTTACCCCTTTTTCTGGCTTGAAAGGGCCTGAGATGACGTCATTAACCCTTACCATGGATACCCCGTCTTGGTACAGATTGGCGATCAAAGAAACGAGGTGTTGAGGTACGCCCATCTCTTGTAATATGGTCCACAGCAGTGTTGCCAACTTAGTGGATTTTCCATTAAAACTGGTGGTTTGGACCCCCCTTTTAGTGGCGAAATATTGCTTTTAGAGGCTAGTGGATTTTTTTAGTGGCTTTGATTGCTTCCGTTAGTGGTGGTACGACATTGATCCACTAGTACGATTAACAAAAATATCTAGTTAGGAAAAAACTATTGAAACAAATTTATAATATTTTTGTTGTGTAGGCGACACAACAGAACTAATGTAGTAACTTTCGAGTTTGATTTGATTTACAAGGTGTTTATGTTGTTTCCTATGCGTGCACAAAAACAACGGACGGACAATACAGTGCAGATCGACTCGGTATCGGATCGGTAAAGGTAACTTACTAGTTTAACTAAATTCCACAAATTTTGTGACACCGTATGCCCAAACCACAGTATACTCAAAAGTTCCGTGATTGTTGGAAGTAACTCAGAATTAAAGAACTGGTTACAAGAGGTGGACAGCACGTCTGCTGGTCCAGTAACTAAGTACAAATTATGTGGTTCAATTTTAAAGAATCATTACGGCGATTTTGTTGTTTTGGATTAGTGGTTTGAGAGACCGTCAGGTTTAGTGGTTTTCTGGTGGGTGACGAAGCCACATTTGGTGGGTTTGTAAAAATAAAGTTGGCAACACTGGTCCACAGGCAATCCCATCTGACGCAAGCCCGTCCCCGGGTCCCGTCATCCCGGTCGCCTTCGATTCGAGTAAATCGGCGTGACCGCTGGAACTCGGCCCAGGATTGTAACGGGTGGATGACCGGCAATACAAAATACGTATTGCTGGAAGCCCCGTACATTAATCCATACATATAAACGTCCACCAAACCGACACCGTGACGTCGCACCGCGCCGATACTTGTTTTCAATATGTAATGCTTTGTATACGACCGAGATCGTTGCGGTGTACAAAGATCACTGTCACGTCACCATGATGTAGGGCAGAAAAAAAATGTTCTTAGTGACGTCCCGGTGACGGCGGCGGTGGACAAACGCACTTAAGGTTGGTTTCCAGGATAAAAACTATCCTGGTTGCTTGTCGAAATAAAAAACTATCCTATCTTCTTCCCAGGGTCTCAAACTACCCCCCCGGTGGGTTCTCGCATTGTTGAGGTGGGGTCTTAGTAGGGAGGGCTTAGTAGCCGTGGGTTGGTCAGCCACGGTGAAGCGAAGAGGAACCGGAGGACCGCTCGACAGGGCTTGGGGACAGGGGGACGACGGGTGCCATGCACGGAGTCATCTGGCACCAATGTGCTGGTTTGGTCCCTGGGGTGGTCACGGCGAGCAATGTGTTCTGGTACAGGAGGACAACATAGAGTTTTAGTGGGTTGGAATCCCACAAAAATGAAGTATCTCCTTGTGGTGGCGCAGTATGCATGAGCATTCACCAGGCAAAAAACAAGGTTATCAAACTATCTTCATATCAAATTTCATCTAAACCGGTTTAGCGGTTTATGCATGAATAGTAACAGAGAAACAGATAGTAACTTTCGTATTTATAATAATATAGTATGTTGTTTAACTGTATTTATTTATTTTATCGCCCTAATTGTGTAAGTTAGCGCACGAAATGCTTTCTTTGCATTTATTGCTTCATACGTTCCAAAATCCGTCAACTAGACAGCGTAAAATATGCAATGAATATTGTTGAGTTACCAAAATGAAAGTAAAAAACCGGCCAAGTGCGAGACGGACTCGCGCACGGAGGGTTTCGTACCATTATCGCAAAAAACGGCAAAAAAAAACACGTTTGTTGTATTGGAGCCCCACTGAAATTTTTTTTTTTTTTTTTAGTATTTGTTGTTATAACGGCAAAAAAAATACATCATCTATGAAAATGTCAGCTGTCTAGCTATCACGGTTCATGAGATACAGCCTGATGACAGACATATGGACCACGAAGTCTTAGTAATAGGGTCCCGTTTTTACCCTTCGGATACGGAACCCTAAAAAGAGTGTGCTTCGTGCTGTTAAAACAGATACGCAATTAGATTGCAGGTTGCCTCACGGTGTTTTCCTTCACCGTTGTCAGCGTAGTCAAGGACAAACTTAGAAAAAACAACACTCAACACTAGAGCTGATTTATTGTTTAACTGCAATTTTTTCTTGTACTTTCAGAAGACAGTGATGGTGAAACGATGGTATCGTTCACGGATAAATCAGTATATCGTTATTACAATAATTATAATCTGTTTTATCTATTATATTCGTTTAAATGATAATTTATCACAAGAACAGGATCTGGATCTGGATGAGACAAGGAAGTAAGTCTTTGCAAAATTCAAGTTCAATTGAGGTTTTGTTTCTTTGCGCATATTTTAATTGCGTGCTGAATCTGGTTTTTATGGAGCAATATTTTGTAACAATAAAATTTATTTATTTATTACATACACACATACCAGGCCCCTCAGAAAGTATTGCGAAAAAAAGTTTTTATATATGGGAGACTGGCCAGTTATAATGTTTTTCGAAAATATGATTATTTATAAGTAAAAATAAGTAAGTTCCAATTTCAAAATTTCCCTCCACATTTTTTGCGAGTTAATTCAAAGTATTGTGTCTCACTGAAATATGGATCTGCGCCGGGAACATTTTAGAGCTATGATTTTATACGATTTCAAGTGTCGCCTGAAACCGGATGAATCGTACGATAGACTTCAAATGGCATTCATGGATGAAGGCCCTTCCAAGGCAACCGTGTATCGTTGGTATAACGAATTCAAGCGCGGTCGACCAACTTTGGGGGATGACGAAAGAAGCGGTCGCCCTTTGACGGCTGTTACCGAAGAAAACGTGCTAGCAGTGAAAAATTTAATCCAAGACAATAGGCGAATTACATATCAGGAGATTCAACACATATTGAAGATTGGATCGGGAAGCGTTCACGAGATTCTACACAGCCATCTTCGCGTGAGGAGGATAGTATCACGCTGGGTGCCGCACAACCTCACCGATGCTCAGAAGCAGGCCCGGGTGGAATGGTGCCGTGATATGCTTAACAAATTTGAAGCAGGCTCGTCTCGGCGTGTTTACGACATCGTTACAGGTGATGAGTCCTGGATTTATCAATACGACCCAGAAACCAAGCGCCAGTCGACTGTTTGGGTGTTTCAAAATGAGCCAACGCCTACCAAAGTGAAGCGATCTAGAAGCGGGGGTAAGATTTTGATCGCTAGCTTTTTTAATTTGACTGGCCACTTGGTATCAATTCCCTTACGGGATCAAAGAAGCATTAATGCCGAATGGTATACTACCAAATGTTTGCCAGAAGTTTTCTCTGTTATAAGCAACAAGCGACCAAACACAGGGCTCCGCGGGCTACTGCTCCACCACGACAATGCACCTGCGCACACCGCACTCAAAACGAGGGACTTCCTGGACAGCACGCCAGTCAAACTCCTGGGTCACCCTCCTTACAGCCCTGATCTAGCACCGTGTGACTTCTTTTTATTCCCAAAAATAAAAAATCAGCTCAAAGGGATACAATTTTCGTCGCCGGAAGATGCGCTGGCTGCGTTCGAGCAGGCTGTAAACGAGGTGTCTGCGGCGGACTGGAAAAAGTGTTTTGAAAACTGGTTTAGGCGCATGAATCTTTGTATAGAGGCTGGTGGAAAGTACTTTGAAAAGATTTAATAAAAATATATGTACGTATAGAACAATTTTTTTTAGTTTCGCAAAACTTTCTGAGTGTCCCACGTATATGGCCACACAAACGGGTATACGGCCCATTACCTCTCACAGAGAGGAGGCCTGTGTCCCAGCAGTGGGAACATAAAAAGGCTGATGCTGATGATGATCATGATGACTCACACAAACGTGTAGGTAGATACAGGCAACACATAACATCACGCCTGCATTCCTCGAAGATCAGGCAGAGGTGCACTTAATTAGTACACCTATATTTCGCCAGTTAAGTTTAAATCTTAATAATAAGGGGCGAAATTCCAGATGGAAAAATTCATAAAACGAAAACGATGGAAAGGTTTGATAAAAAAAAATTGAGTTCCTGTTCTATGTATGGGGAACGTCCAAAATTTATTGTTTTTTTTTTCTATTTTCGTGTGAAAATCTTAACGCGATTCACAGAATACATCTACTTACCAAGTTTCAACAGCATAGTTCTTATAGTTTCGAAAAAAAGTGGCTGTGACATACGGACATGAAACAGCACGCCCCTTAGTAGTTTCCCTCTCCTTTTCTCTTTGATGGCATTCCTCAACTTGGGAATTAAAGCTGCATTATATTGGCCTGTAATAGTGGTTCCACGCTCCAGGTAATCAATCATCAATATCCCTTCTGAGTCCCAAAATATTGAGGCCATAACCTCGCCAGCCGATGCCACGACACGAAACTTCTTCGGGTTCGGTGATGATGGTCTTTTCCATTGCGAAGATTGCTGTTTTGTCTCGGGATCAAAATGATGGACCCATGTTTCGTCCGTTGTTACGAAACGAGACAAAAAGTTTTCAGAATCTTCTTGAAACTTTTCCAACAATATCTTCGAAATGTCAAGTCAATTTTGTTTCTGACTGTCGGCTAACATTCTCGGCACTTATCTTGCGGAGACTTTTCTCATATTCAAAGATGGTTTCAATATGGATTGAATACTTCCAAATGAAATGACCGTTACTTGAATTAAGTATCGGATGGTAACTCTTCGATTGCTCAATACAATTTTCTCGACTTTCGCAACATTTTCTAGGGTGACTGACGTCTATGGACGGCTTTAACGATGTTCGTCTTCCGTGCTCATTCTCCCTATTCGAAATTGAGAAGCCCACCTTGCGACAGTGGAATACGGCGGAGCAGACTCTCCTAATGTTGCCTCCAAATCGCAATTAATCCATTGCGTGGTTAACTTTTTTAAACAGAGGTATTTTATAACGGCTCGCACTTCGTTTTTCTCCCTTTTCGAGAACACGTACCGTTCCCACACGAAGCAAACAAAGACTACATTCAGAAAAAAACAAAAGAGAATCGAAGATTTTTTTCTTTATTAATATTACAAAAATGTATCTGAGCTATGCCTGCCAGTATTTTTTCTTACCAAGGAGTATGTTGTTCTCACTACTTTTTGATCCCTCCTAGAAAAAATATAGTTTAGATTGCACCATGCAGAACCTACTTATTGGGCTCCAGTGTTTATTGTATGTCATCCAAGACTTTTATTAAATTGCCATGTTGTATTGCAGATATTGACAACTTGCATATTTAAGCGGAAACTAAAGAATTTCTAACTGATAAGGCGTATTACAGGGTAAAGGAGTATCTAAAAGGGAATCCTTATGGCAGATAATATTTATGACAATATTAATGACATGCTTTATTTTATTAAAATAAGGAACGGTAAACGGTAACTCCATAATCATAATCATAATCATTTTTATTTGTGTAACATAGGTAGTAAATACAGTTCTTAAATTAAAGTTCGTAGGCCGCTATGTTATGCCAAGAAGCGTACAAATATTATAGTTACATGAGAAATACAATGACTAACAAAATATTATTCATGCGAGAGGTAAACACAACTACATTGTAGGATAAAACATTCGAAATATAAAACTGTTTTGTATACGTGATAATGCAGCTCACAGCACTGTTCACAGGTTAACAAAAATGAAAAAATCTATAGGTCGCTAGAAACTAGCCACACATGCATTACACCCTCCGCAAAAAGCCTATCTGACAAAGTAAGTGTGGTTGCGAAATAACTGGGTAGGTTACATATTTATAATAAAATTAACAGTATCGCAAACATCAGCCATAACAGCTCCCATGGAGATATGCGACGTATATAAAATTATATAAAAATAAAAACATAAATGTTGTTTTTTTTTTTTTTATTATTATTTTTTTTTTTTTTAAACTTTGCCCCACACTAGGAATTTCTTCCTGTGTCGTGGGTGCGTTTACAAACATATAAACTCACATACACAAAAACCCAGAGCCGCTAAAAAATGCTTTGCTCTCAATTATTATTTATCTGGGAATTTTATTTATTTCATCGACATTAATTTCATTATCTACTCTGACATTTATTTAATTTTTGACTACTGGATACTCCTTGACATTGAAAAATAAAATGGTGTAACAATTTTGTAATATTTATTGTTGAATTCAGCTTGACATTAAATATTTATGTATTTTGATACTAGGTTGTAATTTATGTGTCAAATTTTGCCTGCCTATATGACCGCAGAGCATAGAAAACATTAAAAAAACATGTATAACATCTTTACCCCTACATATATTGGTAGATAAATAAATATAAATTTTGAGAATTTGAAAAAAAAAGCATTGTATCTCCCGTACAAATGTTGGTCAGCTGACGTCAACTTTGTATGGAAAAGGCATTTTTTTCCCTGTAGCAATGTAATGACTAATGGGCTCAGTTAGGACGTAGTAAAACAACTTTAAATTATAGGCATATAAAGGTAGGTACTACATATAAAGGTGGGAAAAGGCTAGGCAGATGATGATGATGACTACATATAAAGGTGAATGGTCACCATTAGATTAAGAAGGCATGTTATGAGCAAAGAATATTGCAGGAAAATATGTAGCGTGTGTGTAGTGTTCTGTGAAGTAAAGACTGAAATATTAACATAAAAAAGCACAATTTGTTTTTTTTTATGTTAATATTTCAGTTCCATTCTCTGCTCATAACATCCCTTCTTAAGCTAATGGTGTCCATTCACCTTCAACTCCAACAGTTATCTTAATCAAATATAAAGAAGTGACTCGTCAAAATTGATAATATCATCACAACATACACCACTGTCAGAACATCTTGATTCACAATTTCACTCTCTTCTTCGATACAAAATGCTATATTAGTACTCAGAAGAGCGTATTTGATTCCAACAAAAACAAAATTAACAAAAATTCAGTGTATATTTGACGCGTATAATAGCCTCATTTCGACACGATGTAAACATGCTTTTCGAATATATGCGCGTATTCAAACTAGTACGCGCATATCTATTTGACAGTCAATAACAACATAACGGCTTGCGTGTACAATAACCAAATAACTTCTCTATGCCCAAAAACTTTAAAGGTTTAAAATCGCCTAACTCAACACTGTATAAAAGTTTCTTTCTGTCAGATATATAGAAAATATCATCGAGAAGGCTTTGATTGAGGATAAAGGAAGTGGATGCAAGATGCCGTCTCTGGATCCCTTTTCGAAAGAGCTGATGCAATTTGTCGAGACTTATGACCCAATCACCTGCAAGGGTAAGGACTGGGTGAAGTGTTATGTAAGTACCAAACGTTCAAGGATTCAATCAAATTCAATTTATTTATTCATCAACAAATTTGAGTACGTGAACATCCTGAATACTACCACATAAATATAGCAGGTGAATGAAGCGCGCTAGGAAGAAAAATAAAGAAAAGAAAACATATTTATTTGGCACATCAAATGCAGCACACAATGAAAGTGGTACAACTAAAAAAAACCGACCAAGTGCGAGTCGGACTTTTCCACCGGGGGTTCTGTATAGTCAGTTGCATTCAATATAATAATTAGAAAACATTATTGAAGTTCATATAATTTATACAATGAAAGCAGCGAACATTGCTCTAACGAAGGGACAAAATAAACTTTGCCGTTGGAAAACTGTTGTGCCCATACATCGATTTAGGTCGCGGTCAGTTTACCAAGGTGGTTTAGCGGCAGGTTTAGCGGCAGGTTTAGCGGCAAATAAGTTAAATATCGTTTTTTTTTGTATCTACTAATTTACAGTTTCAGATTTTTTCCTTTACTTGTGTTGTAAGACATTGCTTCTTGCCACATTTTATGACTCTAGGTCAACGGGAAGTACCCTTTAGGTTTTGATTTCCTTCCGATTCCTAAAACATGTGACAAAAAAGACTGTATCTTTCGATTACATTGATTTAGGAGTTTGTTTTTTTCACAACTCCATAGAGATTGTAGACTTGAGTATATAATATTAATTTCATCTTGGTATCACCAGGCATTTCAGAGAAAAATGTCGTGATACACGAACAGACAGACAACGAAGAGACCCTTTAGGGGTTCCTTTTTTTCCTTTTAAGGAACGAAACCCTAAAAAGGTGGAATTACAGCCAGTGCCGCGCTAGGTATGAACCCTTGTTACAAGCAAAGGGCACTAATTCCACCGTCACACTTGCTACACACAAACATCAAAGTAGCATAGAGAATTAAGATTCCATGATTTCCCAGCTTTGGCAAGCTTTTAAATAGAGAGGTATTGGAATAGGCAGAGTATTTCTACCTACACTTCACGGCATAGAGTGCATTACCTCCTCTGAAATTCCAAAATAATAATCATGATGTTTTGATTCCGGGAATTAAATATCACGATTTTATTATTGTGCATTGCATAACATCATCAAAGTACAAAAAAAAATTGTGATTTAAAAAAAAATAAGTATGAGATTATTATTTTTTTACAATTTATTAATAAATTAAAAAAAAATAAACAGTGCCGAATTAACAAAAAAATGCACTGGAAAATAAATCTAAACAACCTAGTTTGCCTGCTTATTTATTTTTTATTAAAAATACGACGTAGTACAATAAAAACCGTAACACGCCCAGAAATAAAGAAAATAAAAATTATCAGAATTATTGAATTGTATTATTCCAGCTCTCCGAATGCAGGGTAGTTGATGAGATACTAGCAACGGCCAGAAACATAGTGTGTACCTACCAGGACATAATACATGTTAACGACAATAAACATTACTTAGGGCAAAAGAAAACAGTGAAGGGAAATAAAACTTATTTACTTGATGCAAGCGACCATGTCAAGATAAAATGTACGGGCACTCACGAAACAAGGTAAGGTAAAAAACGATTATATTTTATGCCTACTAATATTACACGGTCAACATAACCGTGCACCTCGCTGGAATGCGACCCCACTCCCGCCTAACCGCACGGCCACCCGAGTTCGCCTCGTACGCCAATAGCGAGAGTCGAACGTCAGAGTGACGTCACAGCTTCAGGTGCACAGTTGAAGTTGACTGTGTTATAAAAGTCAAAGTTTGTGAATATGGATGAAAGGATGTTTGTTATTCTTTCACTCCAAAATTCACTCGCAAAATTTTGCATACAATTAATTTATAACCTGGATTAACACTTTTTTATTTTTATTCGAGGACCTCGTGGCTAAATAATAACAGCCGCACTGGTCGATCATCAAGGTAAGCAACGCTTGACGAGGTCGGTCCGTGGATGGGTGATCAACCACATACCTAGTTTCCTCCGTGCCTCGGAAAGCACGTTTAGCCATTGGTTCCGACTGTCATTTGAAGATCTTTGACAGTCGTTACGGGTAGTCAGAAGCTTCAGTGCTATTCTCTAAGGATACAGCCTAGAGCGCAGTGCTGTGCCAGCGACGAATCTTCAGTTTGGTATTCACTAAGCCGCAAATAGCGACACTAGCGCTTTAAGCTGTGACGGCCGTGAGTTACAACTACTCAATGTCGAGCAAGTTGGAGTTCTTCATAAATTTTGGTATTCCGTAAGAAAAACAGCGTCCAAGACGCTCGCAGCCTGGCTTACAGCCTCGTTTTAATCTGTCAAATCTAAAAGCCACTATTTTTGCGCTTAATTCTTCTTGGATTTTAATCTTGCTTATTTTATAATGTTTATGCGAAAGTTTGGATGTATACATGTGTGTGTGGATGTATGTTTGTTACTCAATCACCCCCGGGCGGATCGGGATGAAATTTTGCCTACTTTTCATCCCAATATAATGTACCCTTTGGATAAGAGAACACTTTTCACGTGGGCGAAGCCGCTGGCAGAAGCTAGTAATACGGTACCTCCGAAGCCACAAGAGAGTATTGCGATTCAAGTTGCTGATGGATAATCCTGGCTACAAGGTTGTGCCTATTCAAGTAGTCTTCGTTAGCTAGCAGAGAACAACCAGAGATAATTTGGCGGATCGATTTACCCGGGCGGTGACATACCCGACAGATGTCAATCGTACCATCCTTCACAATAAATCGCCGGTACTTATTTGTCATGATAACTTCATAATCGCACAGACAAAACCTTCGCTTTACTCAAAGAGGTCACCGAAACGCAGTCAGGCTGCGGACGCTGCTTGGTCTAAATCGGACCCATGTATGGCCCGGAAAAAGCGCCCGTGAAGCTCCTTACTCTGCCATACCTCCCTGCGGTGGTTAGTGTCAAGCACTACAGGCTTGCGCCAGTTCTCATTCGCCAACGCGAGGGGGTGAGTTCCTTGTCCACTGTTACTACATCTCGATGCATACCCACGTCGGTGTGTAGAAAATATTCCCTAAGATTGCATATCTCACGGTTGTGGAGGTTTTTAGCATTTAAAAAGCCTCAGCCTCCACACTTCCGCGGGATATACAATCTCATGAGCGAGGATGCATTCGAAATGCAGTCAGCGGTGTACGGATCCGCCCATCCAGGGCGCTAAGTTCTGTTTGAGTCCATTTGAGTATGCCGAAAGAGTAACATCAATACATGATCAACCGCTGAAGTCGCGCACTTTGTATCCGCCCGAAAGAAGGCTAGTGAATACTTTCTTCAGGCGGCCACAGAAGCACTCCTTCAACGATTGCTTCATGCCAGTAGTGCTGACACAAAAGACACCGACTTCGGAAAAGAAAATTATTTTTATCTTTGTTGTGTTTAGTTTTGGAAGTCGGTTTGATTTTTTGTTTGTAATATGATTTGAAATGGAGGTTTGAGATAAAAACAGAAGGTTTCAGATGGCTCTATTAAAGGGTCGACTTTCACTGTCAAGGATCGGTTTTTTAACAAATGGCAGGCCAGGATACTTTTCGTTTTAGATGGAAGAAAGCAAAATTAAGGTTCACATATTTTTAAACAGAGTGTTTCAAGTTTCTTTGTTTAGTCTTTAAAGTACCACAATTGTAACAAGACTTGTCAGAAGGATTTTTACACCTTTTCGACATTTACGTTTACATCAACATCAAAAATTTTATGTAGTATACACCGTGGCATTTAAGTCGTCTTACAAAAGCAGCCCACTTCTTCTGCCCATGTATATGAATAACTTTCATAGGCAGGTCAGTCAAGTCATAGGCAAATCCCATTTTTTTTTTGGATTTCCAATACAAAGTTGTCGTCAGCTAATCAAAATTTGTATGGGAGATGCAACTTTTTTTGAGAATTGACTATGTCCTCCATGGGGAAAGTTGTTTATATACATGGGCTGAAGAAGTGGGCTGCTTTGGTAAGACGACTTTCATTGTGCCTACAGCTGAGGAGTGGAATTCCCTGCGTCTTTGTTTCCTACTAGCTACAACCTAGGGGTCTTCAAGTCAAGAGTGAATAGGTTACTTCTAGGCAAGCGTGCTTCACCTTCGACCACATCATCACTTAACATCAGGCGAGATAGAGGTCAAACGCGAGCCTATAACAAAAGAAAAAAAAAATATTGCCACGGTGCAAAAAATAACTACTATAGTATTTTTTTTTTGTAAAAAGCGAAAATTCAACTCACTGTATCGTCGTAATTTTTTTATTAAGTGACAAAACAAAAAAAAAAATTAATCTTTCTGACGAACTAAAAATATTTTTAGTCATCTTCCATATTGTAGCTCTTTGTGTTTTTCACTTACATAAGGTTCTAATAAATTCGGCATTTTTCGTTACAGCCGTCTCAGCTCAACATGGGTGGGCTATCACTTAGGGTTCCGCAAGTCATTGAGACGGGTTCATCCTCCACCAGGCCGAGAGGACACCATCAATGTACTGATTTTCGCGTTTGATTCAACGGCGAAAAACGGCTTCATACGACAAATGCCGAAGAGTTACAAATACCTCAAGGATCAAGCAAAGGCTACGATACTCGATGGGTATTTATGATTTTCTTATTAATAATAATAGTCCATTGTTGGCAATAAACTTGATATTGTGGTGGTGGAACGAATTGAGAGGCGTGCAATGTTTATAGTTATAGATGATTTATTTGTCAAAACATGTGTGTTTACATACAATATGCATGATCACTGATTATTTAGCGCTTACAAACATGTTTTGCCTAACGAGGCGTAGGTACAAATATGTTTTTTACAAATAGAATAACTTACTATAATATAGCAAACTTAGATATAATTACAAAAAAACAATAGATTGACCTGAAGGAAAATTAATAAAATGAGACAACGTCAAAATGATTAAAATTAATAAAATCTGAAATAATTAATTAATAACTTTATTTAAAATAATTAAAATTAATAAAATAAAACGATGTCAAAAAAGTAAAATAAATAAAATCAGATTTATTATGAATTCATAAAATGCAAGAGATAGATAAATATAAATTAGAACAAGAAACACAATATTACGCTGTCAACGTAAAAAGTGCCCAGAACGCTGGCAGCATTGCCAAGTTGGATGGCAATGCTGATTCTCTGGCCAAGGAAAAGCCCAGCCCTCTGATCACGTGAAGAGTCGACTAACCGTTTCCAATGCTGCCAGCGTTCTGGGCACTTTTCACGTTGACAGCGATGTGGACGAATTTTATGACGTCCTATGAGCCTATGACCCCTGTCCTTTTACACGCGTTCGTAGTTTTATTTTATTTTTATTTAAGTGTATATTTAGGTATTTATTGTTAATTAAGTATTTTATACTATGTAAATTTTAGTTGAGACATTTGAATAAATTTAATATTACGCTGAATGTCATCCTTATTAAATCATAAGATGTATTAAAAAAAATGAAATTAATGAAAAAGCAAAATAACAAGACGATAAATAAATAAAATCGGAAATAGGTAATGAGCTCACAAAAACGTCAAAAAAAATTCAAAATTTGAAAGACACATTTACTTGCGAAAACACCCCTATTCAAACAATAAAAGGCCCATAACTTTTGAACGGCTGAACCGAATTATTTCAAACAAAATAAACTAAATCAAAATCGGTTCATCCGTTTAGGAGCTATGATGCCACAGACAGAAACACAGTTTTTTTTTTTTTTTTTTTTTATTTATCTATAGGCTCGCGTTTGACCACTATCTCGCCTGATGGTAAATGATGATGTGGTCGACGGTGAAGCACGCTTGCCTAGAAGTAACCTATTCACTCTTGACTTAAATACCCCAAGGTTGTAGCTATCAGGAAACAAAGACTCCGGCAGGGAATTCCACTCCTTAGCTGTGCGTACAATGAAAGTATTCGCAAAACGCTTTGTACGTATGGGTGGGATGTCCACCATGTACCGGTGGCGCATTGCCGTACGTCTTGATGTCCGGTGATGGAAAGGGCTAGGTGGAATCAAATTGTGCAGTTCCATCGCACACTCCCCGAAATGTAACCGATAAAAAACCGACAGACTGGCCACCCGGCGTCGATGTTCAAGGCTCTGGAGCTTTGAGGCGACCAGTGCATCGTTACCGATAAGCCTCTTGGCCCGTTTGTCAATCGACTCAAGTGCATCAAGCTGATATTTGGCAGATCCGTCCCAGAGGTGAGAGCAGTACTCCATGCATGACCGAACTTGCGCTTTATACAATTTGAGCAGCTGTTCAGGCGTGAAGTACCGTCTCACCTTTGCAAGGATCCCCAACTTTTTTGCAGCCAACTGAGCCTTTGCCTCAATGAAAGGACCAAAATTGAGGGTCGATGTTAACGTAACACCAAGAAGGTCGAGATGGTCCGTTATCGGCACGGTTACACCACGGAAAGATGGAGCCGGGTGGAATAAGCTCTTTTTTGCGGAAAAAAGACACGCCTGGGTCATAGCAGCATTGAAACTGACTAGATTGGCATCGCCCCATTCGGAGACAGCCTCCAAAGACAGGTTCAAGCGCCCAACCATGGCCTCCCGGAGAGACCGGATCTCAGGCCCAGTAGCCCGTGCGCCGGACACGTATCTCTCAGCAACCGTGCTGTCGTCTGCGTACCCAAAGGTTCCGGGTTTTAGCAGGTCATTTATGTGCAGCAAAAACAGTGTAGCCGAGAGCACCGACCCCTGAGGGACTCCGGCGTTAATACCTAACTGACCGGACGAGCAGCCATCGATAACCACTCGAATTGACCGATCCCTCAGGAAGTCAGCAATCCAATCACACAGACCACTAGGCAGACCGAAGGAAGGAAGCTTACCAATAAGGCTCTCATGCCAGACCCTGTCGAAAGCCTTCGAGATGTCAAGGGAGACAGCAAGGGCTTCCCCATGCCTCTCGATGGCCTCACTCCAGATGTGAATGGCATACGCTAGAAGATCCCCAGTTGACCGATTTCGGCGGAAGCCGTATTGGCGGTCACTGAGGATATCGTTGTCTTCTAGGTATGCCAGGAGCTTATTGTTCAGCACACGTTCCATACTCTTACAGAGGATGGACGTTACCGAGATGGGTCTGTAGTTGGCCGGGTCAGCCCGACTACCCTTTTTGGGCACGGGCTGAACGTTAGCTTGCTTCCAAGCCTTCGGCACCTTTCCAGTCACTATCGAAAGGCGATATAGGCGTGTCAGGATTGGAGACAATTCAGGCGCACAAGTTTTTAGTACAATTGCCGGTATCCTATCGGGGCCACTAGCTTTGTTCACGTCAAGGTTACGCAACACCCTAAAGACTTCTCTCTGATGGATGCGAATATCCGACATACTCGTCCCACATCCAACAGGAGACGGAGGGGGCCGCGCGCTATCAGAGTTCAGACGTGAAGATTCCGCAAAAAGGGAGGCAAACAAGTTTGCCTTGTCCTCGGCGGAGTGGGCCAGTGACCCATCGGGTCTCAGCAGTGGTGGTAGTGAGGGGCGACAGAAGTTTGATTCAACCGACTTAGCCAGGGACCAAAACGCTTTGCTACCAGCAGGGTATGAAGCTAGTTTGTTCCCGATTCTGCTAATATGGTCAAAACGTGCCCTTCGCATCGCCTTTTTGCAAGACTTGGCAGCCCTATTGAAGGCTCTCTTCTTCTGAGTAACGTCACTTGCTTTGTGCACACGAGCGTCGACCCATGCCAGGTAAGCCTTGTGTTTAACTGCATTTGCGCGGTTGCACTCGGCACCAAACCATGGTCGTTCAACACCGGACAGCGCTACGTCAGAGAATGGAATGTAGTACTCCATCCCCTGCCGCAACACATCAGTGACGGCGTCAGCGCATGACGATGGATCTTCCGAAGAGAAGCAAGTGGGCCGCCAAGGATAGCATGCGAAGAAAGATCGCATCCCATCCCAATCTGCTGACCTGTACCGCCAAACCCGCCGGGTGCCTCTCGGGCTAGGATCGGGCGGTGAGTAGACGGATACAGACTTCACCAGACAGTGGTCGGAACTACCCAAAGGTGATGATATCGACACTGAGTATCGGTCTGGATCTGTTGTCAGCAGAAGGTCCAAGCAATTGGCCGTATGCGAATCAACATCCGGCACCCTCGTAGCCCCCTGCACCAGCTGGGTGAGATTAAGCGCAATCGAAAGATTTCGTATCTCTCGTCCAGCATGGTCAGTGCACTGGTATGGGAAGAGCCACTCCTGGTGGTGGGCATTAAAGTCCCCCAGTAACACTAGTTGGGCGGAGGGGTACCGTAGCTGAGCCACATCTGCCGCCTCACTCAGGTATTGTGTGAGCCTGGTTGTCTCCAGATCACCGCTATGCGATCGGTAGACACAAGCATAGATGATCTTATCCAGACCTGTGTCCACCAGGGCCCATAGCACTGAGTAGTTAGAGTCTTCAAGGTCACGGAGACGCCGATAGCAGATGTCGTCACGGGCGTACATGCATAAGATACACGGATACACAGCAACACACGTCAAACTACCCCTTTTTTTTTTTTAATATACTAAAATCTAAAATATGGCGTATATATGGTAGTTTCGGAAAAAAAAATAGCCCCTGCAGCTTCTTTACGGTTCCAAAGGGGGCTGTGAGGCTGCCGTACATGCATTATCGACCTATCTGAATTCTGGCAAAGGAGAGGTCATCCTGAAGGTTGATATTAAAAATGCATTTAATTTGGTTAATAGGGGATTGCCAAACTTAAGTGCCAGTGAGCAGGGCACATTGCTCGCAGAACGGATGGCCGATGGGGCAGAAAGGTTCTACAGTGGCGACCGCGAACCGGAAGACGTTGGAAGGCCTCCCACCAGGTGGACCGATGACCTGGTGAAGGTTGCGGGGATCTGCTGGTTGCGAGACGCACGGGACTGGTCAATGTGGCGACGCTTGGGGGCGGCCTATGCCCAGCAGTGGACGTCTTTCGGCTGATATGATGATGATGAATAGGGACTCCTTGCTGGCAGAAACTAAAAAATAAATACCTCAAAACTTTTAGTTTTCTCTGGCAATGTTATAGGCATCCATCTAAATTACTTTATTGGAACCATCTTCTGGAATCCGCTGTTGGCTACAAGATGACCCTCTCGTGCCAGTGATCTTCAGTCTGGCTATTCGACCCATTTATTCGACAGCTAAATTCTTTGGACTTCAGCGGTTACTTCCTCGACCTGCCAAGGTTTCTGTAGCATTGTATAACTCTTTCAAGTGCCCAGAGTTTGCAGCTTGTTGAGCACGATCAGCAATACCATCAGCCCACCGTCTCCTATCTTTGCGGGTACTGCGACAGTTTTCTTTGCGTTTCTGACGGTATTGCGTGTTAAGGTCTGCTCGTATGGCTTCGTTATGGGTCTCAAGCAGTCTCAGATGAAGATTCCATCTATCTTCGATCAGGTTCCACGTGCGTTGTGACATCCAGTCCTCCCGAGAAAGAGTCGATTTGTGCCCTAGAACGACGGAGCTGGTCTCTGTATAGGCCACTTTGATGCGGTTCCACTCCTCGTCTAATGAGTCCGTAGCAGCATCGAGTACAGCAAAGCGATTGCGGAATTCCATTTGAAAAGTTTTACGCGTGTCTGAGTCATGCAGTTTGCTCACCTCGAACCTTCTTCCAATCTTGCCAGGTCCTCCAGCCTCACGGGCAACTGCAACCTTGAGCCGGACGTCAGCAACTACCAGATGGTGGTTGCAATCAATATCGGCGCCCCTGCGGTTGCGGACATCGAGCTGTGAAAACCGCCATTTGGAACTAATGGCGAGGTGGTCAATTTGGTTCTTGGTGACCCCATCGGGTGACTTCCACGTGTACTTATGTTGGTCGCCATGAACAAATAATGTTCCTCCGATGGTAAGGTCGTGGTTCTGATAAAACTCGATGAATCGCTCCCAATTCTCGTTGGACATTCCAAGTCCCTGTGTACCCATATGCCGCTCGCGTTAGTATTAACACACCCAACCTTAGCATTCAGGTCCCCCATGACGATGACGATAATTTGCTTTTTTATGCTCCTAAGGGTGGCATTAAAGGCATTGTAAAAGTCGTCCTTGGTATCCTCTGTTGATGTCCGGGCTCTTGAGTTGAAAAGGACACACATGATCCGGTCTGAGATCGGTTTCCAGTCCAAGAGGCTATTCTTAGCTGCATTAGAAAGGAGGAGCCCCACGCCATACTCGCGCACATCTTCCTCATTTTCTTTACCTGAATACAGCAAAGTCAAGCCCCCGGACGTTCTCAGCTCACCAAACCCGTTTCTCCTCACTTCGCCCAGACCGAGTATCTGAAGGTTGTAGCTAAGCATTATTTCTTCTGCTTGGGCTAGTCGGCTGTCATCGCTACACATTCTAAAAGTACAAAAGGAAAATATCAAGTCATTTAATAAAAGAAGGAAAGAAGAACAAGAATATAAAGAAGGAGACGTAGTTGCCATTCGCAGAACACAATTTGGAAATGTAATGAAACTAAAACCAATATTTTTAGGGTCATATAAAGTCAAGAAAGTAGGTAAAGGAAGATAACATGTGCAAAAGGTAGATCTTAATGCGGAAGGACCTATTAAGACTTCAACAGGTACAGACTGTATGAAGTTGTGGCCATGAGCATATTCTGTACTCACTATCAGACTAGTTAATCTCTTACTCATCCTATTTTGTCTAATATAATATGATAGGTAGATGCTAAGTATATTAGGAGCACAACCTTCTTTAAGTCTTTTCTTAACGATGTGGTGTAACTTAATCTTTGATGTGACGGTATATCTTTGAAATTTCGTTGCCTGTAAAAAATTAGAATTAAGAATTTAAGATGTGTAAGATTTATCAGTTACTTATAGGAAGTAACTCATTATTGTTGTTGTAATACACCTAATTTTGTTGTAGTTCTGTATTAATTACTAATTTCACGCGAACAAATGTTACCATAAATCTAAAAATAATAATAATAATATTCCCATAATGAGATGTAAAACACATTGTGTTGTTGCAACTCAAAGTGTATTTCTTTTCCTTATGATAATAATTTAAGTAATTAAAGTCTGTCAACCAAGTTTATGTTACAGCCAATCAAATAGCGCAACAACTGTTACTCAACGGCAAACCTCCACATAAATTTCCAAGAGCCAAGGGTCCTGTTTATACCTGTGAAAATTCTGCTTTCATCAGTAAGCCTTTCACTCTCACAGACATCAGACACACCAGGGGTTTGGCTGTATCGTGGCTCTTGGAATTCTATAACAAATGCATAGCTACCGCAAACATCCCCAAATGCCAGAGAAGGACCGTGATCATTTCATTGCCAAAACTAAGTAATTTGTACTCGGATTCGACCTCAAGCACGACAAAGATAAGCACAGAGTGACAAAGAGAGCACGAGAGGCGAAGTCCTAGCCAGACGTAAGTGTGTAAAATAATATAATTGATATGCAGATACAACATTGTCGGCGATGGTACAACAGCGGCCATATTCCCGTTACTCACAGGGAAGAATGAATTCGAATTGCCCGATTACAGAAAAGGATCGAGGAATAATAACGTAATGGATGACATGCCTATCATATTCTTTAAGCTTACGAGAGACGGGTGAGTTATTAATTTATTCGCTTGTTTTTGTACAGTTATAAGATCTAACTAAAAGCGACTAGGCCACCACGACAATCATTAAAGATAAAATATAATTTATCCTTTTTCAGCTACCGCACCGCATACTTCGAAGACATGCAATGGGGAGGTACCTTCCAATACCGCTTCAAAGGATTCCAACGTCAACCGGTGGACCACTACCTACGTTCTTTTTTCCTTGAGGAAAACAAACACCGAAAATGGGACAACTCAAGTTCTAAGTGGTGCGTCGGAGATACACCACAGTTTGAACTGATGATGGATATCACAAAACAGGTATTTATTTACTTCCGTCCTTCCAATTTTACCATCATAATCATCTTTCTGACCTTATCCCATGTTACTTGGGGTCGGCGCAATACGTTACCTTCTTCCATACCGTTTTGTCCCCTGTCACGCTATCACTGACTCCCTTTTCTTTCATATCACTCCTTACACAGTCCATCCATCTGTTCTTTGGCCATCCTCTCCCTCTCCATCCTTACACTTTTATATTCATAACTCTTTTAGTAACTTGCGTTTCATCCCTTCTCATCAAATGACCATACCAGGACAAACGGTTTCCTTTCAACTTGCCACTTTTGACTTGCCAAAAAGGAGGAGGTCCTATGGTCAACTGTGTTTTTTTTTACTATATTATTTTCACAGATTTCGCCGTCAATTGTGGACCGATTTTGAAAATTAATACAAAATAATGGATAAGTTTTTTTTTTGTTACGTAAACAAACAATAACGAACAGTGCCTTGAAATTTCGCGTTATGTCACGTTTAGCACACTTTTTGCTCAAAAGTGACGTACTAAATAGAAATTTTTGTTTTTTTGGCCAGGAATCATCCCTGAAAGGCCAGGTGCGCAGTACTCATAACCAGCGTGTGTGTATGACTAGATGTAAGAATGTGAGTGAATCAAGTATGTAAGGATTGTAGCAGGTGGCGCTCTGTAGTTTCTGCCTACACCTATGGGAAAAGGGCGTGTTTATGTATGTATGTATGTATGAATCATCCCTATTGAAATAAGATTTTTTTTTTTTTTTTTTAAAAGACGACTTTTTTTACAGTTCATGAGTTTGGATGGCAAACGTTTCGCTTTCACGTTCCTCGGTGAAATCACACACGATGTAAGCATGATATCAGTCGCTGACGATGCCATGGTAAAGTTTCTCCAGGCCCTGGAGAAAAAGAACGTGTTCGAAGACACACTGCTCATCATCATGGGGGACCATGGAGCGAGGTGAAATTTGTTGGTGATTTGTACCCAAAAGGTCGAAACGTCTGTCTATGTCCCTCTGTCACAAGGGTCTACAGGGTAAAACATTGAAGCAAAAATCTTCATATTTGCACTCATCATCATCCTTTTAATATTCCTACTACTGGGACACAGGTCTCCTTTGTGAGAGAGGGAATGGGCCTTAATACACCACACAGGCTTTGTGCATTGTTACATCCACTCCTATCAAGGCTGGAGACTCTACACTTGAAGTTGTGGACGACTATGTCTACCTGGGACAAACGATCCAGTTGGGTAGGGCCAACTTCGAGAAAGTGATCAACCGTCGAATCAGACTCGGCTGGGCAGCGTTCGGGAAGTTGCGCGGTATCTTCTCGTCCAACTTACCAGTGTCTCAAGAAAACAGTGTCAAAAGTCTATGACCAGTGTGTGTTGCTAGTGAATACATATGGCTCTGAGACGTGGTCGCTTACAATGGGCCTTATCAGAAAGCTTACAGTCACTCAAAGGGCTATGGAGAGGGCTATGCTCGGCGTTTTCTTGCGTGAGCGAATCAGAAATGTAGAGATCCGTAAGAGAACCAGGGTTACTGACATAGCCCGAAGAATTGCCAAACTTAAGTGGCAGTGGGCAGGGCACATTGCTCCCAGAATGGAGGGCCGATGGGGCAGAAAGGTTCTGGAGTGGCGACTGCGAACTGGAAGACGTTGCGTTGGAAGGCCTCCCACCAGGTGGACCGATGACCTGGTGAAGGTTGCACGGATCAGCCGCACGGGACCGGTCAATGTGGCGATGCTTAGGGGAGGCCTATGCCCAGCAGTGGACGTCTTTCGGCTGATATGATGAAGAATAATTTTGCCAAGAGCACTGACCCCTGAGGGACTCCGGCATTGATATCTAACTGACCGGACGAGCATCCATCGATAACCACTCGGATGGATCGATCCCTCAGTAAGTCCGCAATCCAATTACAGAGACAACTAGGCAGTCCGAAGGTTGGAAGCTTACCAATGAGGCTTTCGTTCCAGACCCTATCGAAAGCCGAGCTGTCGAGGGAGACGTCTAGCGCTTCCCCGTGTTTCTCGATGGCCTCATTCCAGATATGAATGGCATACGCTAGAAGATCCCCAGTCCAATTTCGGCGGCAGCCGTATTGGCAGTCCCTGAGAATATCGTTCGCTTCTAGGTATGCCAAGAGTTTACCATTAAGCACACGTTCCATATTCTTACAGAGGATGGACGTTATAGAGATGGGTCTGTAGTTGGCCGGGTCAGCTCGACTGCCCTTCTTGGGCACAGGCTGTACGTTGGCTTGCTTCCAAGCTTTCGGTAATTTTCCAGTCTCTATCGAAAGGCGATACAGGTGAGTCAAATCGGAGACAATTCAGGCGCACAGGTTTTAAGCACAATTGCTGGTATCCCTTCGGGGCCTCTCGCTTTGTTCACATCAAGGCTACGCAGCAACCTGCGCACGTCCTTTTGATAAATGCGAATATCCGACATACTCGTCACACATCCATCAGGAGAAGGAGGAGGCTGCGCGCCATCAGAATTCAGATGCAAAGATTCCGCAAAAAGGCAGGAAAATAAGTTTCCCTTTTCCTCAGCGGAGTGGGCCAATGACCTGTCAGGTTTCGGCAGTGGTGGTAGTGAGGGGCGACAGAAGTTTGATTCGACCAACTGAGCCAGGGACCAAAACGCTTTGCTACCCGCTGGGTATGAAGCTAGTTTGTGGCCGATTCTGCTAATGTGGTCAAACCGTGCTCTTCGCATCACCTTTTTGCAGGACTTGGCAGCCCTGTTGAAGGCTCTCTTCTTCTGACTCACGTGATTAGCCTTGCGTGTTCGAGCGTTGGCCCATGCCTGGTAAGCCATGTGTTTAACCGCGTTGGCGCGGTTACACTCGGCTCCATACCATAGTCTGTCGACATGAGACATTGCTACGTCAGAGAATAGAATATATTACTCTATTCCCCGACGCAACACATCTTTCACAGCGTCAGCGCATGAGGATGGATCATCCGAAAAGAACCAAGTGGGCTGCCAAGGATAACTTGCGAAGAAAGATCGCATCCCATCCCAATCTGCTGATTTGAACCGCCATACCCGCCGGGTGCCTCTTGGGCTGGGATCAAGCAGGGAGTAGACGGACAAAGACTTCAGCAGACAGTGGTCGGAACTACCCAAAGGTGAAGATATCGACACGGAGTATCTGTCTGGATCTGTTGTCAGCAGAAAGTCCAAGCAATTGACAGTGTGCGAATCAACATCTGGCACACTCGTTGCTAGGGAGTGTCCAGGGGGACCAGCTGGGTGAGATTTAGCGCTACCGCAAGCTACAACAATATTCTACTAGCTATCTTCAGATGTGTCAATATTGCTGCTTTCATCTTTTTTGATTATGATTATTTTTTCAATATCACATAGGTACAGAGTTTGTCCTCTTATAAAATAATCGCTTTCTATTTTCATTACATGTTGACATGATTTTTCCAGTCGTCAACAGTTATGCTTTGTCACGCTTCTTCAGCCACTGCCTAAAACGATAAAATAAAAACAAAAGCTTTTCTTCTTTCTACATACTCCTTGGACTCCACTGCGGTGTTCTATTGAGATGAAATTTTGCACACCCGTTTGTTTCTCGAGACAATATTTTTTTTTTATAAATTAACTACGTACTTGTTTAATTATTAATTTTATTTTCACAACAGGTTTAATAAAAAAATCCGCAACACATTGCAAGGAAAATTGGAAGAACGTTTACCGTTAATGGCTATACGTTTACCAGAAAAGCTGAAGCAGATTCGTCCAAACGCTCAAGCGAATTTGGAAGCGAACGCCAATGTACTTACGACACCTCACGACATTCATGCTACTATCTTAGATGCACTGGATTGGACCGAATATATAGACCCATTCAAAATAAATGGCGCTGACTTCCCGAGGTCAATGTCGTTGTTGGAACCGGTAAGTGTATTTTTTTATAATTTGCTTGCTTTAACTTTTGAAGCTTTTAGGGTGTAAATTCCTGCAAACCTCCATTGAAACGGGCGGTTCATCCGACCAGACGGGTGTTGTGTCTGGTTCGGACAACTGCCCGACGGTTGTTGTCGAACTGATGTATGATTATGTTCAAATCGCGTCAGAAACTTTGCTTGCGCGAGCGATTTTGTGTGACGTCAGATCATTAGTTCGTATGTGGCAGAAAAGATGCCCCTACATACTTTTTTTGGAGCTCATGGATAAATAATAACAGCCGCAGGGGTCGATCTAAGAAGTTAAGCAACGCACTATAATATATATAATATATCACTTACCGGCACTTCTCCACGCCTCGGCAAGCACGTTAAGCCGTTGGTCCCAGCTGACATTTATAGATCTTTGATAGTCGTTACGGGTAGTCAGAAACCTAAATCTGATTCCAAGTCTTGCCGAAGGGTATTGAGTTGCCCAGTTATTGGCACATTTGTTAACATTTTATGTAGTTTAACTTTTTTTTTTTAATCTTTTGTTTATTTATTATATAATCATTTTTTGTTTTAGTTTCTTACGACTTATTGTCGGGCCTGCGTTGTCCCCCCATCTGAGTACTGCTGTAACATGGAAATATTGTAAAAACAAACAATTTTTACAATATTTAGTTTCTTGCCGGTTCTTCTCCATAGGAATCGACCAACCCGAACCGTGCACATTTTGTCAACGTTTTATAAGTGCCCATGTAGGCCTATGTGAAATAAAAAATATTGATTTTTGATTTTTTGATTGGTTTGTGGTGGTAACAAGCTGAAACCGTTTAGACTGGTAGCCATACTCAATAAAACTTGGAAAAGACTGGAAAGACAATGCATGCATGCTTTCCTTGCATTCATTGCTCCAAATTCTGTTCAAAAATCCGTCTACTCGACAAAAGCACGCAATCAGGGTACTGGTCGTACACTCAGGCCATTGTAATTAGATGTTACGCTCCTGGCCTTTCTGAACAACATTACTAAGAAGGTCCTCGCCCCCGCGTTTCCACTCACATCTGCCTTGTACTTTTTGTAAACCCTCTTACAATTTTTCAGATCCCTATGAACCGGTCCTGCAGCGAAGCAGGTATACAACCTCATTGGTGTGCCTGCGTTAGCTGGAAGAATGTGACAGACATCAAAATGATTCGCAAGTCTGCAGACGCGTTCATCAACTTCCTCAATGAACTGACGGAAAGCCAAAGGTAATGAGGATATGATGAGGATAAACTACACTCCGTCCAGCCTGTTACAATTTTAATGAAGTGAAGTTTCTAGTTTATATGGAGAAGAATCCAACGATTCATTTTTTTTCGATTCCTCGATCACTATACATTATTTCAGGTCAAAATGCGCCCCTCGCACGCTCACCGAAGTCAAATGGGTGATGAGTCTAAGGCCCCACATTAAGATGCTAACCTTTGTCTGGAGAAAAAACCTTGAAGGTTTTCTCGGCAGGTTTGGGGCCCAAACCAAGGCTTCGCAAGAGGTCTATCAGTTGAAGGTATTTATTTAAAACTAGCTGCATGTCCTGGCTACGCAAGGATGTTTTTTTTTTTTTTTTGGAGATAATGCTCTCTAGCCCTCTAAACATTATAATAGTGTCTTCTGTGTGTGTTCATTCGCCATAGTAGAAGTATTTTTGTACTTGGTGCAGTGCACTTTCCACCTAGCGGAAAAAAAGATCTTAATATTTTTTTTTAATTTTTAGTGTTCCGTACCGAAAGGGTGAAAACGGGACCCTATTACTAAGAGACCGCGGTATAACAACATACATACATAACAAAAACATAATAACATACTAAAAACAGAATAGAATAAATATTTAAGTGGGGCTCCCATAAAACAAACGTGATTTTTTTGCGATAATGGTACGGAACCCTTCGTGCGCGAGTCCGACTCGCACTTGGTCGGTTTTTATATTTTCAGGTGGTAGTGGGTCCCGGCGAAGGTATTTACGAAGCCTCGATGACGTACTTTCAGAATGAAGATAAATTCGTGATGAGTGCGAGAGACATATCTAGGACTAGCATGTAAGTTTTTAGTATACTAGATGGACTGGTGACCTGCACCCTAATTGCGAGAATGAATTCGGCAAGGCAACTCTTCAATTTTTTTTTTGTCATATATAATTTGTCATACTCTCTCATGGGGTCAACCTTTGCCTTGCCGAATTCACTTTCACAATTAGGCTGCTGATCAGGGTCCTTTCTGTTCGTTAATATCCCGTCGTTAACATTATTAACGGCTGGGAATGTTTGTTCCACTAATTAACACTGTTGAAGAACGCGATTTTCTTTTATCATCGTTCAGCCCTTTTTCCGCGTCTAGTTTAGGAGTCAGTAAATATTATTTATTTGTATATTTAGCAGGTTTGTAAAAAAAAAAGGTGTTTGATCGACTATTGATCAAGAATTGGACAAAAGACAAATTTTTACTTTATGTTATCATAAACCTGAGAAAATCCAGTTTTTTGATCAAAAACCTAGACTGGATAAGTTTTATGATAAAAGCAATGTCGGTAACCTTTTTTATTTACAACTTTTAGTTTTACATTTTGCCACTATAACAACAAATACTAATAACATAATAAAATAAATATTTGAGTGGGGCTCTCATACAAGAAACGTGTTTTTTTCTGTTTTTTACGATAATTTTACGGAACCCTTCGTACGCGAGTCCGACTCGCACTTGGCCGGTTTTTAATAACATCACTACACATCCTGCAGCCGAGTAATATTCTTCCATTCGATCGCGTCAAGAACTTATATACGTATTTTATCATAAACCTAAACAAGTTAAGGTTTTTGATAAAAAATACTGGATTTTCTCAGGTTTATGATAACATAAAGTAGGTAACGAATTTGTCTTCTACCGGTTCTTGATCATAAGCCTAGATTTTAGTTCAAAAACCTGATTTTGTCATAAACCTGCGACATTTAAACCTCGATTTAAACGTTATTATTTTATGTTCTAGGTACGGCACCGAACCTAGCTGTATAAGTGCCACCCTGCCGCATTTGAACCCTTACTGCTACTGCAAGGACTATGTCCCTCCATAAACCTGTAGAAAAATATTGCTAAAAACCCTGGCTCACTGCTGGATTACTTCGATGTATTCGCCATAGTGATAAGCTTCACAAATTTGCCACAAAAAAATCCACAAAATGAATCTCATAAACTGACTTACAAAAGGTACAGAAACTTTTGCAACACTCTTCTGGGAAAGTTAAAGAGAGGCTTTGAAAGATCTTTACTAGAAAACGCAAATTGTAATAAGGATAAATGGAAAGCTGTCAAATCCATAATCAATTCATCAAAGCAAAAAACTATTGGGGACCACCTTTTGGTCTCTCAGAAAAGTAGTTCTAGTGTTGTAAATGATATTAATACATACTTCTCCAATGTTGTTAAACTGCTTGCGGATGAAATTACACCACCACAAAGTGAATATAATTTTGAGATATCCCCCGTCCATAATTCTATAGTTTTGCTTCAGCCATATGAAACCGAAATCGATACACTAACTATGAATTTCAGGAATGACTGCGCTACTGATTGAGATTCTATACCAGCAAAATTTCTCAAAATAGCTAGGCATATCATAGTAGTATCATCTGACTAAATTATTTGAAATTTGCCTTAGTAGGGTGTTTTTCCATAGGTATTCAAAAAGTCCCTTATTACTCCTATCCACAAAGGGAGGAAGAAGGATGATGTTGGCAACTATAGGCCCATTTCAGTCCTTACGACCATGTCGAAAATATTAGAAAAGGTTTTAAACAACAGGCTTACAAACTTTTTGCAGCACAATAATATACTTTTTGATTCCCAGTTTGGCTTTAGGTCGGGCAAAAGCACTGAAGATGCCGTAAGTCAACTAGTAGATCACGTCACACTTAAGCTAGATCAAAAAGAGAAATGTGTAGGAATATTTCTGAACTTGGCCAAGGCTTTCGACACCGTCATGATTCCCTTCCTTATGAGTAAGTTGGAGAAGATTGGTATACACGGTACTGCTCTTAGATTTTTAAAGATTGTCTTACAGACCGCACGCAAAAATTAAAAATCTAAGAACATATTAGCTCTGATGCCTGGGTTACCTATGGCGTCCCACAAGGCAGCATGCTCGGCCGAAGTGTCTTCTTAATCAACATAAATGACCTATGTCAGCTGCCACTAATAAACGATAACATTTACCTACGCTGACGATAAAGCATTAGTTTTTCATGAAGGGGGGACGAAATTAGAATAAGTGCTAAGTTGAAACTGCATAAAGTAGGCCATTGGCTAAGATCCAGCAGTCTCACCCTAAACCTTTCTAAGTCAACGTTTCTCCAATTCACTTTCAGTAAAAGTAAACCAATAAGCTTGGATATTAAGCTACATGTTTGCGATTTGACATCTACAGTGGAATGCTCATGCACAGCAATCTCTAAGTCTACGCAAATAAATACCTTGGAGTGATATTAGATGAAAAGCTTGGCTGGCAGCAGCACATGATGTCACCACCACAACGCGTGTAAGGAAACTTATTTGGGCATATAAGAAACTCAGGCACGTGGCCAAATTCGAACACCTTCGTATAGTGTACTATGCGCTCGTGTAGTCGGTCCTGGGATATTGTATTACTGTATGGGATGGTGGATGTAAGACTTTTATGATTCAACTCGAACAGGCCCAAAGATCCCTACATAAAGTCAACCTTTACAGACCGTTTAGATTTCCCACCTAGACATTATATGAAAAGTGGGCGTACTTACGGTGAGACAGAATTTTATTCTGCAGGTTGTCACCAAGCAGCATATTGTAACGCCTTATGATGTTCAGCTATATAGGAATCGCACCATTACAAACTTTTGCTTACCAGTGCGCTGCCACACGGCGTCTTCTAGGAGACAACCGGTATATCTTGCTATATTTCTTTACGACAAATTAAACAGGATCCTCAGTATTAATCCCGTCATGACTCGGGAAACAAAGAAGAGGGTAAAGAATTGGTTACTGTCCCTGGACTACTTCGAAACCGAAAACGAAACGCCATCAAATTAACAGGGAAAACTACTGGGTATTTCCCACATACAAACACATACACATACTTAGCAGCACCCACATTTATTACGTATATTATATTTTTGTTTAATATTAATTTATTGGACTTTGTTTCGACTATTTCATTTTTATTTTAACTATTATAAAATGTTATCTCGTTTTTCATTTTATCTTTAATTTGGATTTTTATTTTAACTATTATCAAATTTTATCTCGTTTTTCATTTTATCTTTAATTTGGATTGATAAAAATATGAGCTGGAAAACGCATGTTGAAAATACATGCAAAAAGCTTAGCCAGTATTCCTATGCTCTCCATAACCTAAGAAAAGTTTCAAATCGAGCCACATTATTAATGGCGTATCACGGGTATGTTGCATCTACTTTACGCTACGGACTCATATTTTGGGGGAACTCGCCAGACAGAGAAATGGCGTTCAAAGCCCAGAAACAATGCATAAGGGCAATGTATGGCATACAACGCACAGAAAGCTGTAAGCCATATTTTCAAGAGTTCCAATTATTAACATTCCCGTGTCTTTATATATATGAATTGGCGATCTTTGTCAAAGCGAATCTACATCTTTACACCCATCCAAGAAGCACACGACACAAAAATAAAATATGCGTAAGAAGTCATAAAAAAGCAGTATTTAGTAAAAACATTTTGGGCATGGCACCCAAAATATACAATAAGTTGCCAAAAAGTATCACAGACCTACACAAAATGTACCAATTTAAATTATGTTTGCATGAATTCCTAGTCACAAAATGCTATTATTCAATTAATGATTATTTAAATGAAAAATGATTGGCTTTATCTGAAATGTCACCACAACTCCATTGAGTATTGAAGTATGAAGTTTGTATACCCATAGCATGCCCCATGAAAAATATGTATGATGATGATTTTGTGATTCTGTGGACAATATCACTTTTATACTTTTCTGTTAACAATAACTTATTGACATTAAAACTATTTATTACTAACATGATCGCATTTATAATTAATTATTGACGTTACTTGACATATTAAATTAAACAAAAAAAATTGACATTGATCACGGAATTATTATAAATTAATTTACCTAATTGGCAAAAGCCTCATTGTATATTTGTACGCCACATGGCAAAACATATAGAAACTGTTTTTTATTGTAACATCTTGCACACTGCTGTAACCTACTTATGTTTACAAATAAAGACTGATTGATTGATTGATTGATTGTAATTTTAATGGTAATTCTGCCAAATTTTTACGTTTCGATTTTAATTTAGATTTTAACTTTAAATTTGAGTTTGATTGTATTTTGATTTCTCATCGTGATTTTAATTTTAATTTCATTATTGAAATCTATTTTTTTTTTTAGTTTGGTTTTGATTATGATTTTAGTCTTTGTTTTGATGATTTTACTTTATTTTATTTTTAATTTTGATTTGGATGGTGATTGAAATTTCATTGTTAATTCTGACTTATTTATCTTATCTTATCTATGTCCTCATTTTGATTTTTTTATTTTGACATTGATTTTAATTTGAACTTGAGTTTGATTATAATTTTAATTCTCATTGTGAATTTAATTCAGATTGTAATTTAATTTTTGATTTTAGTTTTATTATTGAACCAATTTTAATTTTGAGTTTGTTTGAATTTAGGATTTTGTATGATGATTTTGATTCTAGTCTAGGATATTTAGAGAATACTTATTTGGGTTGTAATTCTAATATTAATTGCATTGGTATTTAATTCATTATAATTATGTAACATAAAGGTGGAGATCACTGGCCCCGGAAACACAGGTGCTGTTACCCAGCTCAAGGGTCAGGGTTTCACGATTTTTGTAAATTTTGAAGCAAATAAACAATTTATTATTTTTATTATTTCCTATATTTTACTAGTTTCTTATTAATTAAATTTTTAAATATTTTTATTAAACGCATACAAAAATAAAAAAAACATTTAAAAATATAAAAATAGTAGCCCACCGATATCGGTAACCGAAATCGGGTCCTAGCTACCGGTGGTCAGGGCTCCTGAGAGAGGAACCTCCTAACGAAACGCGCCGTGTCCAGGAGTACCGCTTTCTGGATCAAGCCCTTGATCCAGCTGCCCAACGAGAGCCTCCTCAGATATTCGTCGAGGCTCTTGGCTATTATGCCAGTGGCCAAAACAAATATCGGCAGAATGATCACTGTATTCACATCCAACATCAACAACCTCGCAAGCCAGATAAAGATACTTACTTTTCTTATCTCTCTCAACCTTCACAAGGTTTTTGTCATGGGGGACCGCTATATCAACAATCATTGCGCGACGCTCTAGTCGGTTTATCACCACTATATCAGGCTTATTGGCAACAATAGTCCTGTCAGTGATAATAGACCGATACCAATACAATGTGACATTGGCATTTTCGAGAACATTGGCAGTTTTTATTATTATTCCTTTTTTTATTTATATTCTTATTTTAAACATTTTTAAATATTTAAAAAAAGTCAACTTAAAAAATCATTTAAAATACCCAGTTACCGGTGGTTAGGACTGCAGAGACAGGACCCTCCTCACAATGCGAGCCGAATCGAGAAGTACTGCCTCCTGTATCAGGCCCTTGATCCAACCGCGCAAAGACAGCCTCGACAGATGGTAGTCGAGGCTCTTGGCTATCAGGCCGTTGGCCGTAACGACAATCGGCACAATGATCGCCGCGTCCACATTCCAAATGTCGACAACCTCGTGTTGTCTTCGGTAGTTATTTGTCAGGATAACTTGGTCCATAATTACACAGACAAAACCTTAAATTTTCCCGAAAAGATCACCGAAACGTAGCCAGGATACGGACGCTGGGAAAGCCACATCAGGCCATTGAGAGCCCGATAGAAGCGCCCGTGTAGCTACTTGCCTTGCCATACCTCTTTGCTTTCATCAGTAGTTAGTACTACAGGCTTGCGCCAGTTCTCTTTAGCCATGGAAAACAGGGTGAGTACCTTGTCCACGGCGACCACATCCCAGTAAATACCCACTTCAGCTTTTAAAAAGTATTCTCTGAAGCTGCACACCTCGCGGTTGTGGAGTTTAAAAGCCTCGACCTCCACTCTGCCGCGGGATGTACAGTCTCTGTTGATGGTTAATCGTGCTGGCTGTATACAGAACACTGGTTTTCTTTATTTAAATTTACTTTTTATTTCTTTACTTGTCATACCTTTTTCTGTCACTCTAAAATGACTAAATAAACTAATTACAACAAATCGGTTATGGGCGACATAAAATTGTTTATTTTACGTAAATATTTCGAAAATAGTGTGAAATAATAATGTCCGTACGTGATAATACGATTTCCGTACCCGGTGGTGATTTTAATTCCGTGCCCTCTACATACGCGGGTTCTGGAGCTTCCTTAATGTCCATTAGGAGTTTACATGGTAAAGATGGGTATGCTCAGTGGAAATTTAAGATGCGCATGTATTTACTGCACGAGGACTTGTGGTCAGCAGTTGAGGGTTATAGTGCTGAAGACACTACATCTGTTACCCAGAGAAATATTAGAGATTTAAAAGCGTTAACAAAGATGTGTCTTACACTAGAAGGCGGAGCGATCACTCATGTACGTGCCTGTAAGACTGCTAAGGAGGTGTGGGACACCTTAGCTAGTGCGTACGAAGATAAAGGTATGGGTAGACGGTTGGCGTTAGAGCGAAAGCTTTATAGATACGAGTTGCAGAATTTTGCTTCTATTGAAGACTATATTAATGCTGTGACTGGCACTGCTCAGGATTTAGCAGATATAGGCCGGAAAATAGACGATCTGTCTATAGGCGCAATTTTACTTGGAGGTTTACCAGCAGAATTTAACCCCCTAGTGATGGCCTTAGAAAACTCGAATATCGAAGTAACATCAGAGTTAGTAAAACGGAAGTTACTGAATGAAAGCGCCAAACGTGAGTCGAAGGAGTCAGCTCTTGCAACTAATAATTTGAAAGCAGTACCAAGAAATATTATTTGTTTTAAATGCAGAGAGCCTGGACACAAGAGTCCCAATTGTCCACATAGAAATAAAGGAAAAAAGGGAAAGCAGAGGAAAGGTCAGAATAGAGAGTCGCAGAGTAAAAGTCAGGATGACGGTAAGGAGTCAACACTTATTTCAGCATTCGGTGTTGGAGGTAATTTAAGTCCTACGGACTGGTATGTGGATTCTGGCGCCTCCACACATATGACCTGTTCTAGAGGAATGCTTACCAATTTTAACAGTACGTCTGAGAGCAAGGAAATAACTTTAGCCAACAACAAAAAGGTAGTTTCAGCTGGCATCGGTGAAGTGTTGTTTTTAAAGGACAATAAGTTAAAATGAAATGGTATCAAAGATGTTCTTTATGTTCCCGAGTTGAGTACTAATTTAATATCTGTTAATAAGGCGGTTGAAAAGGGTATTACTTTTGTTTTTGATAAGAAAGGTTGTTCAATGTACAGACACGATGACGTGAAGGTAGTTGGCAGAACAGTAGGTCACGCTACATGCAACGTTGGTGGCTTGTACAGGCTAGACCATATACCAATTTATCCTGAAAGCGCAATGGTTACTGAAGCTAATGTCACTTCAAATTTGTGGCATCGCAGACTAGGTCATCTGTGCCGCGCTGCTTTGGAGCATCTACGTCGTGGTCAAGCTAAAGGTATTGAATATTCTTCTTTAGATAAAAACCCTTGTGTAGCTTGTATTGAAGGCAAACAGAGTCGAAAGCCCTTCAAATCTATTGATTATAAGAAAGGCACCAGAGTGTTGGAAGTTATACATTCAGATGTTTGTGGCCCTTTTGATGTTATTTCTTTAGAATCAAATAGATATTTACTTACCTTTATTGACGATTTTTCTAGGTTTATTTTTTCTTATTTTATACGCTCTAAAGCGGATGTTAAGAAAAAGTTTTTAGAATTCGAAGCTCTTGTTGAGAGAGAAACCTCTCTTAAAATAAGGAACTTGCGTACCGACAATGGCGGTGAGTATGTCAATGCCGAATTCGAGGCATATCTGGCTTCTAAAGGTATTAAGCACCAGACTACTGTCCCGTATTGTCCTGAGTCTAATGGTGTTGCCGAGAGGACGAATAGGTCCTTAGTTGAGAAGGCTAGGTGCATGCTGCAAGACAGTTGCCTACCTAAAACTTTAAAAATAGTCCTAAAACTTAAAAATAGTCCTAAACCTAAAACTTTAAACTTTAAAGATAGTATAACTTATCTTAAAAATAGATGTCCACACAGAGCTTTAGAAAATCGTACTCCCTATGAGCTATGGTACAACAGAAAACCAGACATTGCTCATTTACGTGTATTTGGTTGTCGTGCATACGTACATGTACCATCTTGCGATCGCCAAAAGTTAGATGCGAAAGCAAAGCAGTACATATTCGTCGGTTATTGTGATGACAACAAATCATATAGGTTTCGAGATCCTTCCAATATTAGGAAATCTATTAAAGGACGGGATGTAGTATTTTTTGGAGAATTGTTTTTCGAATCCTAAAGTTAATGATGAGACACCCTGTCAAGATATTGTTCTCTCTTCTGATACCAGTAATTTACAGGTGCAAAGCAGCTCAGCTGTGGAGTCAGCCTTGAATAATGATCCTGTTGCAAGTACAAATGCTGATGCTGTACCTGCGGTACCACCCCTTCCTGTTACCGATCCCCTTCCCGCAATTCCTGTAGTTCCTGCTGAGGAAGAAGAGGTGGATGTGGAATCTGGTACGAGGTACAATTTGAGGGATAGAAAACCTGTAAATTATCGCTGTACTGTCTGTTGTTCGACGATGCATAGTGGTGAGTTAACAGATGAACCTTATTCTTATTCTGATGCTCTTTCACGTCCTGATAAGGCTAAGTGGATAGCTGCTATGGAGGACGAATACAATAATTGTATTCGTCCTCCATAGCAGCTATCCACTTAGCCTTATCAGGACGTGAAAGAGCATCAGAATAAGAATAAGGTTCTTCTTTGATGACCAATGGTACTTGGACCTTAATAGAAAACATAGGTCAGAAAGTAATTCCGTGTAAGTGGGTCTTCAAATTAAAACGTGATTCCGAAGGTAGAATTAGTAGGTATAAAGCACGATTAGTTGCAAAAGGTTTTCATCAAAGCTATGGTATAGATTTTGAAGAAACTTTTTCGCCGGTTGTTCGTTATTCGTCGTTAAGAGTATTAATTGCAATAGCAGTTGAACAGAATTTGAAAATGCATCATTTAGACACAGCTTTTTTGTATGGAAAATTAGAAGAGAAGGTATTTATGATACAACCTGAAGGTTTTATAGCTGAAGGTGAAGAGACTAAAGTGTGTCAATTAAATAAATCACTTTATGGTCTCAAACAGGCCGCTAGAGCCTGGAATAAAAGATTAGATCAAGTACTTCTTGACTTAGGTTACAATAGGTTACAGTCTGAGCCCTGTATATATTTTAAAAAAAGTGCTAATAGTCTTGCTATTCTAGCAGTGTACGTTGACGATTTAATCTTAATTTATGACAAAGAAATCGAGTTATCTTACTTGAAAAATGGTCTCAAAAAATATTTTGGTACCAAGGATTTAGGAGAACTTAGTTATTGCCTCGGTTTACATGTCGCTAGACAAAAAGGAACTAACGATGTTAAGGTAGATCAAAAAACGTTACATATTAGAGACGTTGAATCGATTTAATATGTCGGAGTGCAAAACTGTCCCTACTCCTATGGACGTTAGTATTGACCTGCGTTCTCAGACGGAACCAGCTGTAAATGTTCCTTACCAGAATTTAATCGGTTGTCTAATGTTTATAGCTATCAACACTAGGCCTGATATTTTGTTTACCATTAGCTTTCTTAGTCAATTTAACAAGAATCCCATGCAGGCGCATTGGACTGCTGCTAAGCGCGTCCTGCAATATCTTAAAGGTACGTTAGATTATGGTCTTATTTTTCAAAGGACTGGAGAGCCTTTACGTGGTTATGTCGATGCCGACTGGGCCAATGCTAGTGATAGGAGGTCGTACACTGGCTACATTTTCAAATTGGCTAATGCACCAGTGTCGTGGGAATGTAAAAAGCAGCTTACAATGGCCTTGTCATCCACAGAGGCCGAGTACATGGCTTTAACCAGTGCTTCTAAAGAAGCTGTGTATTTGCAGCGCTTACTTGGTGAGATTACAGGTGAGTCTTCTATTGTTACTCTTTGTAACGATAACCAAAGTGCGCAGAAGTTGGCTCAAAATCCGGTTCATCATAATCGGACAAAGCACATCGATGTCCGGTATCACTTTATTCGAGAGCTAGTCGAAAGTAATAAAATTAAGTTATCGTATTTGCCTACTGATATGATGTTGGCGGATATTTTGACCAAAGGGTTAGGTCGTTGCAAACACCAACGTTGCGTGTCTGATATAGGCTTAATGATATCTTAAATTGTGTTTTTTTAAAGTAAATAAGTTGTGCTTTATGTTACTTATTTGTTTTAGTTTTTTGACTAGTGTAGTGCTCATGTTTTTATAAGATATGACAATATGTAAAGTACAGTCAGATCGATTCATATGTGTCCTAGTTTGTACAGTCATGCAACTTAATTTGTAGCCTTTTCGATTAAGGGGAGGATGTTGATGGTTAATCGTGCTGGCTGTATACAGAACACTGGTTTTCTTTATTTAAATTTACTTTTTATGTCTTTACTTGTCATACCTTTTTCTGTCACTCTAAAATGACTAAATAAACTAATTACAACAGTCTCATCACCGATGATCGTGGGTGATGTATCTGGTTTGCGGTCAGCAGTGTCCGGACCCTCCTATCGAGGGCGTCAAGTTCGGTCTGAGTCCATTTGAGTATGCCGAAAGAGTACATCAAAACCGGCATGACCTAACTGTTGAAGGCGTGCACCTTATTTCCGCCTGACAAAACGCTATTTAATACCTTTTTCAGGCGCCCAAAGAAATGCAAAACTATAATAATATGCAGACTGTAGAAAACTCACAGCGTGGATGTGTAAAAAATGTTAGGTTCCCTTACGTGACAACAAAAAAAAACAATGTTTTGCCATGTTTCACACCTATTCATACCTAAGACATTTTTCGAGTTTATTCATTCTATTCCTATTATACTGTACTTAGACATTAAAATTAAAATATTGTTATGTGAATGCACCATGCCGACTATTGTTATTTAAAAAATAATCTAATTATAATATCATTGCATCTCTTTAAATAATGTTTGCATGCCTAATATATGGTAGATTGTACAAGGATCACCCATGTTTTAACTGTCACATCTTATTTACTGTACCTACAATCTATGCAAATAAACGTTTACTTTACTTTACTTTAATATATAGTGTCATAATTTTGTAGGTATAATACCTAAAGTACCAAAATTGATACCTATTATTTTTTCAAAATAAATATATAAAATATTATTGTGTTTTTTTTTATTATTTTTCCCGTTTACTAGCTGCTAAGAACATATTTACATTTTTTTTTATTTTAAATCAAAAATTCAGGCATTTAAGGGTTAAAACTAAAAAACGATATTAAATATTTTCGAGGAGATAGGAATCAGAGAAATAAGCCTGTAAAATACCATGAGCTCTCTATCTCTTAACGATCGCTACTTTTAGTGCGTCAGGCAACGTGCCATCTACAATACACAGATTTATAATATGAGACAATGGTCGCATATTTTAGATGCTACTGCTTTTATTACTTTGGTTGATATGCCATCGTATCCCATACTATTTGTGTTTTTAAGGACATAATAATTGCCTTTTATTAGTTAATATAAAATACAATATTTTGTTAAAAATGAAACATTAAGTTCATTGCTCAACCCTTCTTTGAAATTTTGTTACGTGTAATATTATGGTTGTGTTTATATGTAAGTTTGTGTATAGTTTTTTATATAGCTATATATTAAGCTATTGCATAGCTTCTATCGCGGGCCTTGAGCGCGGGGACCGAATCTAGAAATTCCGTAACGAAAAAACCTGACGCTCCCCACTCCGACGGGCAAGGAGGTGTGGCTTGAAGGCCGTGCATCGTCTAACGTCGTTTCAGTTTGGCAGTCTTCGACACGGCGTTGTGTGCGATTAGACGTATTGTACGACTCTACGAAACTCGCACGAATCGAGACGAGCTGCTCCGAAATCGGACGAATACATAAGCAACTGTTTTTAAGCTATTGCATAGCTTCTATCGCGGGCCTTGAGCGTGGAGACCGAATCCAGAAATTCCGTAACGAAAAAAAACCTAACACCCTCCACTCCGACCGGCACAGCGCCGGTCACCGGCTGCCATCTATCGATGAATAGCAGAACTTTTAATGACTTTTTTTTTGAAATATCACGCTTGTCTCTTTAGTTCAGCAACTCGCCTCTAGGTGGCATTGATTTGAAATTTCTTTATTTTCACATAAATAAAAGGAAATTAATGACAGTTAGACCTTATTCTAAAAGCATTTAAACATAAGAAATGCGTGTTTTTTGCAGACTTTAGCGCCTATATAAAACATTTTACGTATACTAAAAGTAATGAGCAAAACAACTTGTTATGAAACATGGATATCTTAGTACTTACGTTAGACAGTTTTTGGTGTACTTACAGCGCAATGGTAAGACACAAACGCACTTTTTAACACAAACTATTTATAAGACATTGTAACAAAGTACACTAATACTTAACAATAAATTTTACTTAAGAAACTAAGTACGAATAATAAAAAATGCAAATGAACTTCTTGTACTGAGGGTGATTTTTTGTAAATCTACCTGCATTTGTGTCGAACTTAAGAAAAAGTCCAGTCATCGAGTAGTTTCGTCTTTGTTACTCATACAGCAGTAAGTGATGTGGGAGACGGTATCGATGATATGTGTCGATGTATTTTAAACTTTTAAATCGTGTTTAACCAATGTTAGAAATAAGTGGATTTTGATGCTTAGGGTTAGTTGTAAGATAAAATTTATAAGTGAGTTTTGTAATGAACTGTTTTAATGTTGGGAAATTTAATTGACTATGTAAGTTTTTAAGATTAGTCCGAAATGGTGTATTAAAAGCAGTTTTATAGCCTTGTTTTGGACTACTTGTAGTTTGCTGTTGCTTTTACACGTACTACTCCAGACCGGTGCCGCGTAGGTAATGCATGGTCTGACAAGGGTTGTGTAGATTTTTAGTTTGGTATTTGAACTGACTTGGACTGACGGGGAGGGTATGTCGATAAAATTGTGGTGACTTCGGCTCTATACTATTTTACAAATAAAAAATCGGGAAGAAGTCAATAGAAAGTGTAGAAGTGAAAGTACTGTGAAGAACACTGTGGATCACCGGCACAAGTGTTGGTGGCTCAAGAAAAGCAGCGTTTTAAGAGAAAAACCGAATTAACAGTTCGTAACGGTCACATCCAACACAGCCATTCAACACGGAATAGACACCTGGGAATCACGGCAATACCAAAACAGAAGGTTAGACACACATGTGATAATAGCTTACTTATAATAATTATAAATCAAAATTACAACCTTGTATGACCCATTATCAAAAGTCATTGCGATATAATATTATGATAAGCGCCATCTAGCGGCGAGTAGCAAGTTGGGCACTTTTCAAAAATATATCGTACTACCGCCATTTAAGTTCTATATATAGAGGGCGCCAAAAGTGGGTAAAATAGAATGGAGGAAATAATTAAAGCATTACAAAATATACAAAATGACATTACACAAAACAAAAAGGATATGAAGTCGATGGAAGAAAACATCACAGAAAGCTTAAATAAAATATTGAATGAGAAGTTTAATATAATAGTAGAAAAACAACACCAGTTAGAAGAAAAAATTGAAAACCAACAAAAAACCATTGAGTTTCTGGATCGCCAAATGAGAAGAAAAAATTTGGTATTTTTTGGGCTTGAAGAAAAAGAAAAGGCTTATGAGGATCTGCTGAATATAGCCCTTGATGTGATTAACATAAAAATGGGGGTAGCTTGCGAAAAATTCGAAATTGAGACTGTAGCAAGAATCGGAAAAAAAACAGGGAAAACAAGACCAATTAGAGTGACAACTACAACTACGCTGAAGAAAATCGAGATTCTACGAAAGAAAAAATCCCTAGAAGGCTCGGGCATTTACATAAAAGAGGATTACTCTCCTGTGGTACTCCAGAAGAGGAAGGAACTCCAAGATGAGCTGCACCGGGCAAGAAAAGAGGGAATCCGGGTGGCTCTCCGTCACGACAAGATTATAAGACTCGATCAAGGAACTAACCGATTTCCAAAACAAAAGAGGTACCTGTCAGAATCACCAGAGGGAGCAGCGGGCACCAAGGTTTGGGAAACCAAAGAAAACCCAAAACAAATATCAAAAAAGAGTAAATCCCAGAATATTACAACCTTTCTACGACCATCTCAACTGAACCCAACTGCTGGAAATTTGAAAGACTGGAAAAAACAGGGAGAAAACCAAAAATAACTAAATGAATTCCCTCCACCTCTCCCAATCCGGCTGGTCACCGTGGGAGAAGTAGACCAAAACCCTCCAGAGACAAAAAACTTGATATCAGAAACCAACGACTGCGACCACTGGTGATCTCTGGGGGAGGCCTTTACTCTCAACATGTGAGAGGTTCATGCAAGCCACCATGAGAGGTATTTTATTAGTTTTAATTGTACAATTTTCGTTACGTCTTTTTTATATTACGTAATCAATCTATTTTATTTCAATTTATTTACCAATTTTATTTTATTTATCAACCAATTAAATAAATATATACCTAAATAATAATCAATTAATTTAATAATAAAATCATTGCATATTTATTATGATCAATCAATTGTGTACAACTTTTATTTTAAAAATAAATAAAAGACAATTTGGTACCCACATTTTTTTTTGTTTGTGATTGGAATTGACTGTAATTACAAATGTGAAAATAAATCAAACAATCTATTAAATTTAATATAAATGTTAAGTACCTATGTATGTTATTAATTAGCAAATTTTACTTGAAAGATGTAATATTTTAATGCATGAAATAAAAGGCTTTTTATTTTATTTTATTTATTTATTTTATTTGAACTGACTTTAGACCGCCGTTTTAAAATTGGATGTAGGCAATTTAGGGCTTTTATTCCTTTAACGCGGAGGTAATCGAAATTTTTTGTCCAGCTCATTTTATTGTCTAGTATAACCCCAAGGTACTTGATGTTTACACTCCATGGTAAAACCGTATCGCCTATAAGTATGTTCCTTTTTGGTAATGACCTCTTTCTTGTGAACATTATGACTTCAGTTTTTGTGGCATTAAATTTTAATTTCCATTTAGTGAAATATGAAACTAGAAGTTGTAATGATAACTGGAGCCGTGCAACTATTAAATCGGTGTCTTTACTTGACGTAAAAGAGGCTGTGTCATCAGCAAAACAAGCAAGATGAGTATGAGCTTGCTTGGGCATGTAATTTATGAATGGACCCAGCAAAGAGCCCTGTGGCACCCCTGCAGGTATAGGTCTAGGTTGGGATAGAGTATCGCCGATATGTACACAGAATGATCTGTCAGTCAAATACGCCTGGATAACCTTAACAAGTCCAATAGGTACATCACACATTAAGAGCTTGTGTATAAGGCCTGCATGCCAAATAGCATCAAAAGCTTTTTCTACATCAAGCAACATCATACCCGTAGATTTACCCATGTTAAGGTTGTGCGTGACGTGCTCCGCGACCCTGGCTAATTGCTGCGCTGTAGAATGACCCTTTCTGAAACCGAACTGCTCAGGCAGTAGCAGGTGGTTGTGGCTTTAGCTAAGCGCGCCGATATTATTCCTTCAAATAAATTTCCCAGAGATGGGAGTAGACTTATAGGTCGATAGCTAGTTGGTGTAGCTTCATCTTTACCTGGTTTCTTAAATGTTATTATTTTGGCTCTTTTCCAAGCAGAAGGAAAGTAGCCAATTGCCATACAACCATTAAAGACTTTTGTTATAAATACTAAGCATTTACGTGAAAGATTTTTTTTAGTAAGCAGTTGTGTATAATATCGACTCCCGGAGACTTACGACTTTTGAGCTTCCTAATTGATTTGATTACCTCTCTTGGACGTACGAGATTTGGTGGAGTAAAATCTTTAACGTTATCAAGTTTATTTGATGACTTGTTGACGGCGGCCTCCGTAATGTTATCACTAGGCCAGTTCATAGTCAGACTCATATTATTATGAAAAGTGTCAGCAAGTAACTTGCACTGTTCAGCTGGGGATGCAGTCAACTGGCCACTTTCATACTTTAAAGGAGTAATCACTGACGGCTTATAGGTCAAAGATTTAACAATCCGCCAGATATCGGTAGATGGATTATCAATTTGGGCAAGTTTGTCATTCCATATTTTATCATTATATATGTGGATTTGGAATTTTATTTTTGTTTTAATAATGTTTATATCTTTGTTTATTTGCATCTTAGTTATAGGATTCATTTCTTTTGCAGCCATTTTTCTAAGTTTGTTTTTAGTAGAAATTAAGACTTTGACGCGTCTTGGCAAGGTGTAGCGCTTAACAGATGAAGGGCCCGATGGAACGTTTATTTCATGACTCATTAGAATGGCAAATTGAAGTTGGTCAACTGCTTTATCAATACTATTTATAGAATTATAAGTAGTAGATGTTAATGAGATATTTTTATCCAAGTAAGACCTGTACTCAACCCAATTTGCTTCAGAATATCTATATTGTTTAAAACTATGTCGGGTAAAGTCACCACCCACTGAAAAAAACCACTGGAAGGTGATTGGATGATAATGCTGACAGAGTGCGAAGTTCAGACACAGACGTGACATTTTGGCTGAGAAGTAAATCCGGTGTAGAAGGAGTATGTGCGTGATTGTAATGTACCAATTTTGGAGATGAAGGTCCATACATTTGATAATCATGGAGTACCATATGATCAAACAGTACCGTACCGCGGGAGTTGTTTTGATCACATCGCCAGTACTCATGTTTGGCGTTTAGGTCACCTATGATTAACACTTTTGTCCCTAAATCGAATAATATATCCAAATCACTGTAAGCCAAAGGAAGGGGACCACCATTGACGTGGTATTTTCCAGACAGAGCGGTTGACTACTTTTCTTTCGAAATATTGAATTTGAAAATGAATAATGATCCACAAGAATCCACAACAAAATATGGGACCACCATTGACGCGGTATTTTCCAGACATTTAGAAGATATCAAGTCTCAAACATATAAATCTTATTTCAGTTACCATAAACCTATAGTTTCAATGATAAATATTCCTGAATAACCTTCATGTATTGTAAGATAATAAAAATATTTTGAACAATATTAACTTCTCATTTATCTAATAAAAGAAAAAAAAATGTTTTCTTATCGGTCACCACGCTCAAAAAGTGTAACTTGAATTAATATAACAGAATAAAACAAAGGCAAAAAATACTGCATAAATAAAATAAATAAATAAGTCATTATAATTGCATAAGTTGATATAAAAATGCTATGCAATAGCTTTACCGCGGCAGTCCCCGAGTGCCACACGTCTATTTTTTATTTTATTATTTATTTATTATTATTTATGTAGTTGTTGTTTTAGCTCGTGGCTAAATAATAACAGCCGCACGGGTCGATCTTTAAGGTTAAGCAACGCTTGACGAGGTCGTTCCGTGGATGGGTCCTTTGGGACCATTTCAACATACCGAGTTTCCTCCGTGCCTCGGAAAGCACGTTAAGCCGTTGGTCCCGGCTGTCATTTAAAGATCTTTGATAGTCGTTACGAATAGTCAGACGCTCGAGATCTGACACCAGTCTAGCCAAGGGGTACCGTGTTACCCAGTTACTGGGTTGTGGAGGTCAGATAGGCAGTCGCTCCATGTAAAACATTGGTACTCAGCTAAAATCAGGTTAGACTGGAAGCCGACCCCAACATAGTTGGGAAAAGGCTAGGCAGATGATGATATATTATTAATATTTTTGAAAGTAACAGTACGCCGGATATCCCCTGTTTTATCTTTTGTTCTTTAGTCCATCCAAAGGTTGTCTGGTAGATATCTCTGTCTGCGATAAGACCGCCTTTGTACCCATAGTATTAAGTTGCTGTATAATATTTGAGTAATTTATTTTTTTGGTGTACAATAAAGTATATTCTATTCTATTCTATTCTAAGTAACAAGTCAACACTCTTGTCACTTCACCCTTTTTAGACGGTGACAAGGTAATGAGAGTCGGTGGTAGAATAAAATTATATAATTACAACTATGCTCAAAAACATCCCATACTTTTATTTATTTATTTATTAAAACTTTATGCACAAGTACAAAGGCGGACTTAATGCACCACCGCACAGTACGCGCCTGTGTCAGATGTAGACGTATACAGGGTAAAACATTAATTGCCATGATGGGAAATTTACCCGCACAGCGTGTCACACCTGATTTTCCTTTTCGTGCTGTTGGCGTTGACTTCGCTGGTCCGTTCCACACCCTGAATAGAAAAGGTTGAGGTGCACGATTAACCAAAACATATTTATGTTTGTAGCTAAAGAGATAGGCAATTTTCTTAAAACTAATCATGAACCTGTAGTTAATTTTGCTACCAATGAAGGCATTGCAAGGCAGGTTTGTCTTCTCTCCTGCGTATGCTCAACATTTCGGCAGCATCTGGGAAGCCAGCGTGAAAGCCGCGAAATACCATATAAAGCGCGTTGTGGGAAACAATCAATTAACGTTTGAGGAGATATGTACTCTTTTCACACATGTGGAAGCTGTGCTTAATAGTCGACTTTTATGCCTACTCTCCCCTTCCCCTAACGATTGCCATTTTCTAACTCCCGGTCACTTTCTGATAGGGCGTGCCCTAAATGCATTGCCTGGTCCACCTTGAGCACGAGAACCAGAACAGCCTTCCACGGTACGTGAAGCTTGAACAAATATATCAACATTTTTGGCAGCGATGGCAAAAGAAATATGTAGAAGAACTACAGCAGTGCTCCAAATGGCGTACAAAATCAACATCCCTGCAAATTGAAGATTTAGTTCTTCTCCAAGAGGATAAAGTCTCACCACTCAGCTGGCGAATAGGACTAGTCAGCCGCCTGTTCCCTGGGACCGACGGCATCGCACGAGTCGCAGACGTAAAAACTGACACAAGAGAGGCCTCACAGAGGCCTCCTGAAACAGCCTCAGGTGGCTGTTTCAGGAGGCCTCTCACTCGGATTTGCCCCTTGCCTACCTCCTTACCGGATGACGACTGAAGGAGTTTAATTTTGTACACGGCTGTGTCGACATCAATTTCCAAAATCCGAAGATTAAAGCTGTTTTGTGAAGACACTGTGCGTTTTCATTATCAAACTTCCAAATGTCCACTACTAGACACCGGTTAAATCTCATGTTAAATTTCCAGGTCTAATTTTAGAGTCTAAACTCACTGGTAATCCAAATCTATACCAATATTATAAAGAGGAAAGATTTTTTTGTTTGTTTGTTTGTACCGAATAGGCTCCGAAACTACTAGACCGATTTCAAAAATTCTTTAATTAATGGAAAGCTATATTATTCCCGAGTAACATAGGCTATAATGTATTTCCAAAAAAAATAGAAAACCCTATGAAAATTGCAATAATGTAACCCAAAGTAATAATATTTTGCCTATAAAATGCGCTGAGAAAACTATTGAAGATATATAAAAATGATGTACTACATGATTAAAGTACTCATTATTTACTACAAAAAAGACTATGAGAGAATATATCTCACTATCATAGTTAAGTCACAATAGCAGCTTTTGTGTTCTAAAATTTAATTAGATCGCCGCCGGGCCGGTAGAAACAAAAGTTGGTTACATTCGTATTGTAGTATTAATTCTTATTCAAATAAATAGTTTAACAAATTGGTAGGTAGGTAGGTGGGGTAGGTGGGTATGTAGGTAGGGTAGGGTAATAGGGTATGTAGAATAGGGTAGGTAGGTTGATCTGTAGGGCAGGTGATTAGGTTGATAGAGTAGGGTAGGTAGGTTGATCGGTGCGTCATTACCATCGAGGCGGTCCAGCCAGTGCTCGAGCGCTGGCTCGGGAGGAGGCATGGCTCCCTGTCGTTCGGGTGACGCAGGTGCTCTCGGGGCATGGTTTCTTTGAGAAGTACTTATGTTGTATAAACAGGGAGCCGGACGCCCGGTGTCACCACTGCGTCGACTGCCGGGAGGACACGGCGCGGCATACGGCTGGCAGAGTGTGCCGCTTGGGAGGAGCCACGCCGTGCCCTCATCTCTGAAGTAGCCAGTGACCTGTCGCTGCCGGCTGTAGTCGAGTCTATGGTCGGCAGCGAGGAGTCCTCGGATGCGGTGGTATCCTTCTGCGAAACAGTCGTCTCGCAGAAGGAGGCTGCGGAGAGGGAGAGGCAGATTTCATCTGCTAACCCGATCCGCAGCAGACGCGCCGGGCGTCGGCGGAGGGCGGACAACGCCCTCTTCCAGCCCCCCTAAATGAGTCCAGGGGCGACGGACTCGGGGACGTCCGTCACCCCCCACATATCAGGACCCGAGGTGGTAGCGCGTAGATTTCCACGCTCGCCCCTCTTAGACGTCGCGGGGGGAGTCCAACACCTCACTCCCTTCCCAACCCGAGGTCGTGGCCCGCAGAAGTATCGTTGTTCCCGCGATCCCCGGTTTAGGTGTGAGACGGAACCCCGGGGTGGTTTTTAGTCAGTAAGAGTCTGACAGACCCCGCCGCCCACTCTCCCAGGGCGGACGACATCCAATGAGGATTTTCCACCAAGGAACAAAAAAGAAAAAGGTAGGTTGATCGGTAGGGCAGGTGAGTAGGTTGGTAGGTAGGTAAGGTGGATGGGTAGGTAGGAGGTAGGTAGGGTAGATAGGTAGGTTGAGATAGGTAGTTGATGGGAGCGAAGCCGCGGGGGTCAGCTATAATATATAAAACACGAAAATGGCTGACTTACTGACTGATCGATCAACGCACAATCAAAACCACTAAGCCTAGAAGCATGAAATTTAGCAACAAGGTTCCTCATATGACGAAAGTGAGCAATAAGAAAGGATTTTTGGAAATTCTACCCCTTAGGGGAAAAAAAAGGTTTGGAAGATTGGATGAAAAATCTAAATCCAAAATTCTTGAATTTTGGCAATAATAGTAATCTTAGTAAATGATAAAGGTTGTTATTATTAGTTTTTCGAAGCTAACCCCAAATTATGATTTAAGCGGTGTGATGTTTGTATGGAAAAATCTGATTTCTTGGGTCAGTAAACTTGAAACTTGGCGCAAATAAATGAATATTGAAGGTTGTTATTTTTTTTTTTAAACTACCCCCAAAAGATATTTAAGGCGATATTAAAGTGTTTTTGAAGAAATCTATTTCTTGGGTTAATAAACTGAAACTTGACTTAAATACTAACCTAAATAAACAATAAAGTTTATCATTATTAGTCTTTTGAAATAACGCCCAAATGACGATTTGGGGTGTGTTAGTGTTTTGAAGAATCTTTTTCTTAGGTTAACAAAATTTGAAACTTGACTTAAATACCAACCTAATAAACAATAAAGGTGTCAACAATAGTTTTTGAAACGACCCCCAAAAGACGATTATAGAAGGTGTTGAAGTTTGTATGACAGTATTTGATTTCTTGGGTTAATAAATATGAAACTTGACATAAATACCAACCTCGATAAACAATTAATGTTATCATTGTTTTTTTTTAAACTACCCCAAAAGACGATTTAGGTGGATCTACTGAACCGATTTAGATGAAATTTGGGTGAAGTTTGTATGGAAAAATCAGATTTCTTGGGTCAGTAAACTTGAAATTTGGCATACATACTAAACTAAATGAATATTGAAGGTTGTTATTATTATTTTTTTAATCTACCCCCAAAAGATGATTTTGGCGATATTAAAGTGTTTTTGAAGAAACCTATTTCCTTGGGTTAATAAACTTGAAACTTGACTTAAATACTAACCTAAATAAACACAATAAAGTTTATCATTATAAGTCTTTTGAAATAACTCCCAAATGACCATTTGGGGTGTGTTAGTGTTTTTGAAGAATCATATTTCTTAGGTTAACAAAATTTGAAACTTGACTTAAATACCAACCTAATAAACAATAAAGGTGTCAACAATAGTTTTTTGAAACTACCCCCAAAATACGATTTAGGTGGATCTACAGCTGAACCGAGTAAGACGAAATTTGGCATGGACATAGTTTGAGATCCTGGGAAAGACAGGATAGTTTGTATTCCTTTGGGATGATAAAATACTTTTTACGCGGGCGAAGCCGCGGTCGGAAGCTAGTTGTAATTATAATGCTTCAGGTGTCTGGTGGGGACACACCCTTAATAAAATAAAAAAAAGGCTAATGCAAAGCGTCTTGTAGCGATCACGCTACACACACCACTATTAAATTTTTCCTATTTTGAATCTGATTTTAAATCATTCATAATTTCACCTGAAATACATTTCAGTAATGGTATCATAAAGGGTGACGGTAATTCTAACTTCTCCTTTAAAGCTGTAGTTGACGAGCTTTAGCCATGATGGCACCATGTTTATAGTGATGCCTCAAAACACACGGGAAATCAAAATGTTTGTGTCGGCATCTTCCATTCTCAATACAAAATAGTTCAAAAAATTAAACTCCCTCCAGAAACTTCAATTATCACTGCCTTGGTATTTTTAAGGGCCTGGAATACGTCCTTCTAATGAAACTCTTCAAAACAGTAATTTTTGCAGATTCGGCTACGATAGGTAAATAAGGCTTTAGCTAAATATCCGAATCAAACAATCTTTACCCGGTAACACTGATGTCAAGAAATTTACTACTAAAGTGTGAAAGTAAGGGATATTTGGTGTCCTTCCCTTGGAATCATTGGAAACGAAAAAGCTGTACATGCAGTTAGCTAATGAGGCTATTGGGTGTGGCGATACCTTTTGTTTTAAAATCTACCCTCAGGACTTGACTTCTCTTCCCAGGGTCCGCCTCAAGGAATCTTGGGGGGAGGTTTGGAAGATCAGTAGTCAAGTGAAAGGAAAATATTACTTTGCTATTCAACCTGAAGTCCCTATTAAGCTTTGTTTCTTCAAAACAAAGTTTTATAAAAGAGCTACTTCAGTATTGATACGCATGCGTTTGGGTCACTTGTGCAGCCCTGCACATCTAGCTCGATTTTGCATTATCGACTATGATATTTGTGAGTGCGAGGAAGAGGATGCTAACACGAATCATATTATTCTTAGATGTCCACTGTATGATCATACTCTGCTATATACAAGACTGTAGATTTTAGAAGTCCCATTTTCGACTATCATACCGTGTTTACTATTTAATAACTCTATTCCGATGTATAAAGTCTTAGATTCATTTATCCAAGCTAATGACATAAAACTGTAACATATGTAACTATTAAGTAGTTTAATATAATTGTATTTAGATATTTCTAGAAAATTAATTTGTTTATATTCATTGTTCCTTCCTTGATAATTTTCTGTGAATCTTATTCCCGCCCGTCCGCGATCTTTTTCCTACCCATACGTTACCCCGTTTAAAAAATAAAATAAAAATACTCTACAAATCTCTTCCCTGCACTTCCTCGTCTTTCCTACCCATACTCAAGAGATGATGCAACTCAAACCCGAGAGATCAAGACTTACTTCACAAGAAGAAATTAATAAAAATATAGATAAACCATATAGAGAAGAAATGAAAATGGGAGACAAACTAGAAATAACTTAACCCTGGCAAATGCCCAAGATATGCAAAGCCAAACTCCTCCGACGAGAATAAAAAAAAATCTATAGAAGTCTTCAAATTCGCATATTTAGCCTACATCTTTATGCCTGGGCCACGAAATGATGGCTTCGCCTTCGGGAGTCGAACAGTTATTTCTTCTAACAAATATCAACTTTACTATTGTGTAAATAAAGTTTATTTTGTTTTTGCTAAATGCTGGTTCTTTGAGAAGCGCTTTGTGCGTTCGTTTCGTCGCCTTAGTTAACCAGTGAATTAAATAATTTAAAGTCAATACACGTTTGCCGACAACGTGGTAAAATAATGCATATTAATTTGTGTATGTACCTATTTAATATGTGAAAGTTAATTATATGCATACTCGTTCTATACTGTGTTCCTTTTTATTTACGTTCTGTCTAGTATTACAATTTATGTTAAATAACATTTGAGTAAACAACAGTGTCGGTTGAAAAATAAGACGAAAATGTGCAGTATAAAACTTTAATAGTATTTTTTTATTACGTTAATTATAGTAATATTTTTAAGGAGTCTATAATGATGCCAAGCGATATGATTTTAAATTAGGTAATTTGATCTATAGCGGCGATTTAAAATTATGTGTTTATAATTATAACTGAACAGATCAGACACTATGCATCTAGTAGACTCTTTAGTAGTACTAGGTAGTGTAATAGATTATGTCCATTAAAAAAAAACTCAAATAAATAATAATAATTTCTAAAGAAATAAGCAGTTCCCTTGTACTCCTATGTCATGATGTGTTTTCTATATGTATTTTATGGGTGTACATTAATAATAAAATAAAATAAATAAATAATTTTAATAAATAAAATTCAATTGGGAAACGATAGGGAAAACAAACTCACAAAGAATTAAAATAATTAAAAAACTAATAATTTTGGTGAAATACCTTATACAATTTTAAAATGTCAGGGTCAATCACATGCATTATTTATATAAAACCACAATTAATAAATCATACTGAATCTTCCTAACTTCAATCGTCGACGTCTTCTACATCAGTGTCTGGTAAAAATTCTTTAGCGTTGCAAGTTTGCAAATAAAAATTCTCCTCATGATACCTACGTGGGATAGGAAAGGTTTTACAAAGCTTCACCAAATCAGTACTCTTTAGGGACTCTGCTGTGCCCCTGAAAAGTCGAGCAAGCAAAGGCACGGCCGTCCCGTCCTTTTCTCGAAGCCATTCAGGATATTTTCGATCCCCCTGTTTCGTTGTGGATTATGCTAGAAGCATATATTTTGGGGGCCGAGTCACCCACGTCCGTAGGAGTGTACCCTTTGACTCCCTACACGTGGTCCCCGGGTGGTGCAAATCACGTGACATTTACTGGTGGTAGGCTTCGGCCGAAGGCTTGTGACCACCCACCGGGCAAAGACGTACCGCCAAGTGGCCTAGCCGTGTTCCGGTACGATGTTCGGTGTAGCCACTAGAGGAGTTGGGTTGAGCGTTGAGAATCTGGAGTCCTCAAGGTTACGGAGACGCAGATAGCGAGTCCGCCAGACGTGTCGTATTTGTCTTACCCAGGGTTTACCCTGGATCACAATTTTAAACCACGCGCGGGTGTGTGTATGTACGCCCGTGACGACACTTGCTATCGGCGTCTCCGTAACCTTGAGGACTCCAAATTTTCAACGCTTTGGGCTCTGGTGGGCACAGGTCTGGATAAAATTATCTATGCCTGTGTCTACCGTTCGCACAGCGGAGATTAGGAGATAACCAGGCTCACAGAGTACCTCAATGAGGCAGCTGATGCGGCACAGCAGCGGTACCCTTCCGCCCAGTTAGTGTTTCTGGGGGACATTAATGCCCACCACCAGGCACTTCCCATACCAGTGCACTGACCATGCTGGACGGGATATGCGTAAGCTTTCGCTTCAACTAAACCTTACCCAGCTGGTCCAGGGGGCAACGAGGGTGCCGGATGTTGATTAGCACACGGCCAATTGCTTGGACCGTCTGCTGACAACAGATCCAGACCGATACTCTGTGTCGATAACTTCACCTTAGGGTAGTTCCGACCACTGTCTGGTGAAGTCTGTGTACGGTGATCGGGCGGGGAGTAGACGGCTACTCCCTGCCCGATCACAGCCCAAGAGGCACCCGGCGGGTTTGGCGTTACAGGTCAGCAGATTGCGATAGCATGCGATCTTTCTTTGCATGCTATCCTTGGCAGCCTACTTGTTTTTCTTCGGCTGATCCTTCGTCGTGCACGGACGCCGTAACGGATGTGTTGCGTCAGGGAATGGAGTACTACATTCCGTTCTCTGATGTGACAATGTCCAGCGTTGACCGGCCATGGTTTGGCGCTGAATGTCATCGTGCCGACGCGCTTAAGCATGAGGCGTACCTGGCATGGGTCGACGCTCGATCGTGCAAAGCGAGTGACGTGGGTCAGAAGAAGAAGGCCTCCAACAGGGCTGCCAAGTCCAGCAAGTTGGTGTTGCGAAGGGCTCGGTTCGACCATATTGGCTGAATAGGGACCAAACTTGCTTCTTACCCAGCAGGTAGTAAAGCGTTTTGATCCCTAGCTAAGTCGGTCGAGTCGAACTTCTGCCGTCCCTCACTACCACCCCTGCTGAAACCCGACGGGTCGCTGGCCCACTCCACTGAGGATAGCCAGATAAGCGGGTAATCGGGCAGGTAGGCAGTGGAGCAGGCAGCAAGGGTTGATGGTCAAGGTAGGCAGGAAGTGGAGTAGGCTGCAGGACCGAAGCAGGACGGATAGAGCAGGCAATCGGGCATGAGTTGTGGAGGCCGGGCTATGGCTCAATACGCGAAACAGTGAGCCCCTTGATATGTTGCGTTGGCCGACGAGGATTATGTACCAGTAAAATGCACACACATAAGCATCACACCAAATAAATTATATTTATTACACTTCAAAGATTGTTAAAATACAAGCCGTATATATCACAGTTTTAAGAGCTTTAGATACGATAATACTCATTGTAGTATCCAATAATCAACCAACTTTCAGCGTTCAGCCCAGACTCTAGACTAAAAAGCTGACGCCCGTTTTTTACTCGTTTTGCCATCGCTTCTTAATTTCAAATTCAAATCTCAATAAGACCAGAACGAATAAAAACGGCTCTACAAAGGCGGGTCAGTCTGCACTGACCTTACAATAATGTACAACTAGCTTAGGGAAAGGTCTAGGTAGTCCATGGTACCCATGGTATGTCTATGGCTTAAGAAAATAAAATAGACAGACAGATGTCATGTCAGAGTTTAAAAAATTCCGTAATTTTGCAAATAAGCAATACAAATTAAGTTGAAGAATATAAATCAACCAGAGATAACTAAAAATATGCTTTACAGATAATAAGAATATCAAAGAATACTAATAAAATTGTTACAAAAATTTATACAATATCAAAAGATATGATGATGGTTTGTAGAGTGTTGTGAAACGTAAGTAGATGTGGAATAAATACCACATAGTTTAGGAATTATTGCAAGTCAAAATTCCTTAATTCTAGTAGACTCACAGGATTCAAATGTTGAACACAATTAGTGTTTAGCATATAAATCAAGAAAAAACTAAAACATTCCGCAATTTCCGTCCCGTTTCCTAGATATACAAACTCCGTAAGTAACAAAATAAAAAATATGAATATGAATATATGAACTTTGTAATCCTATATAAATAGTTATCCATAGGATTACAAAGTTACTTTTACAGTTCATACAATTTTTCGTCACCTACACTGCTTTTCTAGGTAGGTAAATAGCGAATTAATATAGGTAGGTACAGATAGTCATAGACGATGTCTCCTTTAATATAACTAATATCTATACCATACTTATGAGTCAGCGCAGTATGTCGAAGGCAAGTGATGAGATTGTGATCTTAACGATTTTAATAAAACAGACTTAATTTAATTAGGTTGGTATATGAATTTCGAGTCGTTTAATATGTTTGTTTTTAACCTAATTAATAAGGTACTGACTGAATACATTATCCAACTTGGATTTACATTCAATCTCACTACTTTTTGCGGTAGAAGAACTGCGCCGCGAGACTTGTGTTTTTTACATGGTATGTGTTTGATGGGTATTTTTGTTTAGGAATAAGAAGTCTGTTTCACACAAATTATGTCCTGGGCGCCTATTCTTACCAATAAGTTCAACTTTTTCAGCAACTGCTGTGAAATTCATGCTGCATTTTATAAAAATATTATCTAAATCCTTTTTTCTTAAATTTAACATCAGTGAGTTTACTAATTTTGTCAATCTTGTTGGCAAAATTAGTAAACTATATTCTTTAGAAATATTGCTTTCTCTTTCACTCCCTCTCCGGCTGAATGAAATAGACATAGTGTCTGTGCCTGTGTGTGTGTGTATGCGCGTCTGTGCCAAGGAAGTGACGTCGTAAATAAGTACCTATTCATCAAATTATAAGTATACAAAGTTTAAATAGTTTAAGATTATTTTTCTGTCTGTACAAAACAATTATAAACTGCAGTGGGTAGAAACCGGAATATATTTTAGGTAGAATACGGAAAAAACAACTATTATTATGATTGTGGGTAGAACACGGACTAAGATTTGGGTAGAACACGGAATAAAATATTCGTGGGATGAAAACTTGGGATGAAAACGGAAACACCCGAAAAATTGTATGAACTGTAAAAGTAACTTTGTAATCCTATGGATAACTATTTATATAGGATTACAAAGTTCATATATTCATATTCATATTTTTTATTTTGTTACTTACGGAGTTTGTATATCTAGGAAACGGGACGGAAATTGCGGAATGTTTTAGTTTTTTCTTGATTTATATGCTAAACACTAATTGTGTTCAACATTTGAATCCTGTGAGTCTACTAGAATTAAGGAATTTTGACTTGCAATAATTCCTAAACTATGTGGTATTTATTCCACATCTACTTACGTTTCACAACACTCTACAAACCATCATCATATCTTTTGATATTGTATAAATTTTTGTAACTATTTTATTAGTATTCTTTGATATTCTTATTATCTGTAAAGCATATTTTTAGTTATCTCTGGTTGATTTATATTCTTCAACTTAATTTGTATTGCTTATTTGCAAAATTACGGAATTTTTTAAACTCTGACATGACATCTGTCTGTCTATTTTATTTTCTTAAGCCATAGACATACCATGGGTACCATGGACTACCTAGACCTTTCCCTAAGCTAGTTGTACATTATTGTAAGGTCAGTGCAGACTGAACCGCCTTTGTAGAGCCGTTTTTATTCGTTCTGGTCTTATTGAGATTTGAATTTGAAATTAAGAAGCGATGGCAAAACGAGTAAAAAACGGGCGTCAGCTTTTTAGTCTAGAGTCTGGGCTGAACGCTGAAAGTTGGTTGATTATTGGATACTACAATGAGTATTATTGTATCTAAAGCTCTTAAAACTGTGATATATACGGCTTGTATTTTAACAATCTTTGAAGTGTAATAAATATAATTTATTTGGTGTGATGCTTATGTGTGTGCATTTTACTGGTACATAATCCTCGTCGGCCAACGCAAAATATCAAGGGGCTCACTGTTTCGCGTATTGAGCCATAGCCCGGCCTCCACAACTCATGCCCGATTGCCTGCTCTATCCGTCCTGCTTCGGTCCTGCAGCCTACTCCACTTCCTGCCTACCTTGACCATCAACCCTTGCTGCCTGCTCCACTGCCTACCTGCCCGATTACCCGCTTATCTGGCTATCCTCAGTGGAGTGGGCCAGCGACCCGTCGGGTTTCAGCAGGGGTGGTAGTGAGGGACGGCAGAAGTTCGACTCGACCGACTTAGCTAGGGATCAAAACGCTTTACTACCTGCTGGGTAAGAAGCAAGTTTGGTCCCTATTCAGCCAATATGGTCGAACCGAGCCCTTCGCAACACCAACTTGCTGGACTTGGCAGCCCTGTTGGAGGCCTTCTTCTTCTGACCCACGTCACTCGCTTTGCACGATCGAGCGTCGACCCATGCCAGGTACGCCTCATGCTTAAGCGCGTCGGCACGATGACATTCAGCGCCAAACCATGGCCGGTCAACGCTGGACATTGTCACATCAGAGAACGGAATGTAGTACTCCATTCCCTGACGCAACACATCCGTTACGGCGTCCGTGCACGACGAAGGATCAGCCGAAGAAAAACAAGTAGGCTGCCAAGGATAGCATGCAAAGAAAGATCGCATGCTATCGCAATCTGCTGACCTGTAACGCCAAACCCGCCGGGTGCCTCTTGGGCTGTGATCGGGCAGGGAGTAGCCGTCTACTCCCCGCCCGATCACCGTACACAGACTTCACCAGACAGTGGTCGGAACTACCCTAAGGTGAAGTTATCGACACAGAGTATCGGTCTGGATCTGTTGTCAGCAGACGGTCCAAGCAATTGGCCGTGTGCGAATCAACATCCGGCACCCTCGTTGCCCCCTGGACCAGCTGGGTAAGGTTTAGTTGAAGCGAAAGCTTACGCATATCCCATCCAGCATGGTCAGTGCACTGGTATGGGAAGTGCCTGGTGGTGGGCATTAATGTCCCCCAGAAACACTAACTGGGCGGAAGGGTACCGCTGCTGTGCCGCATCAGCTGCCTCATTGAGGTACTCTGTGAGCCTGGTTATCTCCTAATCTCCGCTGTGCGAACGGTAGACACAGGCATAGATAATTTTATCCAGACCTGTGCCCACCAGAGCCCAAAGCGTTGAAAATTTGGAGTCCTCAAGGTTACGGAGACGCCGATAGCAAGTGTCGTCACGGGCGTACATACACACACCCGCGCGTGGTTTAAAATTGTGATCCAGGGTAAACCCTGGGTAAGACAAATACGACACGTCTGGCGGACTCGCTATCTGCGTCTCCGTAACCTTGAGGACTCCAGATTCTCAACGCTCAACCCAACTCCTCTAGTGGCTACACCGAACATCGTACCGGAACACGGCTAGGCCGCTTGGCGGTACGTCTTTGCCCGGTGGGTGGTCACAAGCCTTCGGCCGAAGCCTACCACCAGTAAGGCCGCGTTTCCACTGACGCGGAGCTGGGCGGAGACGTGCGGAAGCGACCAATCACAGACGAGACGAGTGGCGCGATGAGGGATTTCAACCATTGTAATTGGTCGCTTCCGCACGTCTCCGCCCAGCTCCGCGTCAGTGGAAACGCGGCCTTAATGTCACGTGATTTGCACCACCCGGGGACCACGTGTAGGGAGTCAAAGGGTACACTCCTACGGACGTGGGTGACTCGGCCCCCAAAATATATGCTTCTAGCATAATCCACAACGAAACAGGGGGATCGAAAATATCCTGAATGGCTTCGAGAAAAGGACGGGACGGCCGTGCCTTTGCTTGCTCGACTTTTCAGGGGCACAGCAGAGTCCCTAAAGAGTACTGATTTGGTGAAGCTTTGTAAAACCTTTCCTATCCCACGTAGGTATCATGAGGAGAATTTTTATTTGCAAACTTGCAACGCTAAAGAATTTTTACCAGACACTGATGTAGAAGACGTCGACGATTGAAGTTAGGAAGATTCAGTATGATTTATTAATTGTGGTTTTATATAAATAATGCATGTGATTGACCCTGACATTTTAAAATTGTATAAGGTATTTCACCAAAATTATTAGTTTTTTAATTATTTTAATTCTTTGTGAGTTTGTTTTCCCTATCGTTTCCCAATTGAATTTTATTTATTAAAATTATTTATTTATTTTATTTTATTATTAATGTACACCCATAAAATACATATAGAAAACACATCATGACATAGGAGTACAAGGGAACTGCTTATTTCTTTAGAAATTATTATTATTTATTTGAGTTTTTTTTAATGGACATAATCTATTACACTACCTAGTACTACTAAAGAGTCTACTAGATGCATAGTGTCTGATCTGTTCAGTTATAATTATAAACACATAATTTTAAATCGCCGCTATAGATCAAATTACCTAATTTAAAATCATATCGCTTGGCATCATTATAGACTCCTTAAAAATATTACTATAATTAACGTAATAAAAAAATACTATTAAAGTTTTATACTGCACATTTTCATTTTTCAACCGACACTGTTGTTTACTCAAATGTTATTTAACATAAATTGTAATACTAGACAGAACGTAAATAAAAAGGAACACAGTATAGAACGAGTATGCATATAATTAACTTTCACATATTAAATAGGTACATACACAAATTAATATGCATTATTTTACCACGTTGTCGGCAAACGTGTATTGACTTTAAATTATTTAATTCACTGGTTAACTAAGGCGACGAAACGAACGCTCAAAGCGCTTAAAATATTATCTAAATCCTTTTTTCTTAAATTTAACATCAGTGAGTTTACTAATTTTGCCAACAAGATTGACAAAATTACATAAATTCAAGATAGACATAATCTCCTTTTTAACCGACTCACCAAAAAGGACGAGGTTCTATGTTCGACATTATGTTTGTTATTTATTTTTTGTATGTTCACGCATATCTCCATCAATTTTGGGCCGATTTTGAAAATTCTTTCGAAATTGGTCCCTTTTTAATTTGGTGAAGATCTGATGAAGATCTTCGCAGAGATACAACAGAACTCTTCAATAAATTCAACAAATCTCTAGGGATTACTGCAATCGCATGTCTGTTTATTGTTTATACCATTTCATAAAATAACATCACGCCAGTACGCTCTTAAGGGTTTCCTTTCACCGGTTATTTTCAAGTTTCATGATATTCAGGTAATCTTTTCTGGCGTTATATTTACCTTACTAAACAACTTGCCTATTAGGTAAGTACAACTAAAAAGTGAAAAATGAAACGGTTTTTTACAAAAAAAATACTTCCGACTTCCAAATAAAAAAAAAACAAAGTGCAAAATAAATTTATTTTAGGAAGTCGGTATCCATAACGCAAAAAATTTGTACCTACGAAAGACGCCGACTTCCTAAAATAAAGTTATTTTCCACTTTATAGTTTTTATATTTGGAAGTCGGTATTATTTTTTTGTAAAAAGTTTTTATTAGTCTAACGTTGTTCAATATTTTCTTGATTAGTTCGGACGCTATAATAAACTAGCTGATCCCTGCGGCTTCGCTCCCGTCAAAATTATAGCCTATGTTACTCGGGCATAATGTAACTTTCCATAGGTGAAAGAATTTTTAAAATCGATCCAGTAGTTTCGGAGCCTATTCGGTACAAACAAACAAAAAAATATTTCCTCTTTATAATATTGATATAGATTAATGTTTTACACGCTATGAAAACAATTTTCGAGTAGAAGCAGCGGGCAATTCATGCGTGACCACCCTCATCGACAATGCGTGGTTGACTGAAGCGCCATTCTTTTTGTTTTTTTTTTTGTTTTAGTTTTTGACATCTCACAGTTAAATCAAAAGACTTACCTACTGCTAAACCGAGCTTTCCTGTGGATACTAAACTAGAGCCTCCAGCCAGGTACAAAAAGCTTAAACCTAAGCGACCACGCTGAGGGTTACCCCCTATGGGGTCGAACCTCTGAAACGTTTTGGAGATTTTGAGATGGATTTTTCCTTATTATGTCAATCTTATGTCTTAAATGAACCTCAGTCTTATGAGGATGCAATAGCTAGTCCACAGAAAGATGAATGGGTAGATGCCATGAAATATGAGTATAACTCACTGATAGAAAATGGTGTGGACGTTAGTTGATAGGCCCTTATATAAAAATGATATAAAAACCAAGTGGGTATTTAAAGTCATACAGCAGTATAAGCGTATTTTATTTCATCTTGCTAATGAGTTGGATATGGACATAGACCACATAAATGTCACGACTGCATTTTTAAATGGTAAACTAAATGAGTAAATTTATATGGAACAGCCACACATTTTTAGACATAATAATAATAAGGTTTGTTTTTTGCAGAAAAGTATGTATGGCCTTAAGGAAGTCAGTAGAGTCTGGAATGAAACTGTTCATAATTTGTTGACTAAACATGGCTTAAAGCAGGTCAAATGTGGGCCATGTGTTTATATTAAGAGAATTAATGACAACAATTTGTCAATTTTAGCCCTTTATGTTGATGATTTCTTTATTTTTAGTAATTATTGTAAAGAAAAAGCCTATATCATTGGCATTTTAAGCAATAACCTCGTAATATCGGAATCTCGGCAAGAAATAACCGATATTTAGCTCATTCTGCAGCGTTGAACGAGAAACAGCGGTTTAGCCCTTTGACTACGGTGATTAGAAATGGTCGGATAATCTGTTTACTTTTTGAGCGCTTATTTACTTAAATTTCACCTCATGAAAAAATTATAGGTACCTTGATCAATTCCGTATTTAGTCCCGAGATTCCTAAAAAAATTATATATATAAAATAAATACACAGTTTCATAGAACCCGTTGTAACAAATATATTTTCATTGATTAATGCGAATCCACTGGATTTGAGACGTACGGGATCGGCTAATGTGGCGACACTTGGGGGAGGCTTATGTTCAGAAGTGGACGTTTTTCGGCTGAAATGACGATGTCAATGATGATAAATGCTCAGATAGGTTTTCATACTTTTGAGAGAGCTGTTTTGGAACGAGTAAACTTTATTTCAAATTCACAATGTGTTACTTGCTTGGAAATATTTTTCAGTGTTCTGCTTGTATTGAATACAAGAAATTAGTCTATCCGATCACTAATATGTTGGATTAATAAACTTCCACTACTTAACTACATTGGCCTCTCATCATCATCATTTCAGTCAAGAGACGTCCACTGCTGAACATAAGCCTCCCGCAAGAGGCGTCGCCACATTGAACGTTACTTATACTAAATCATTATACTCACTACGTTTGTCGGGACTACTTTCAGATTGATCAACAAACATTTATTTTATGGATTTTTTATGCAGTTCAGGTAAATAAGCGCCCAATTACCCAGTCACTGGTGATAAGAGAGAGACACAATAAAAAATCCTAATATGTCGAGGCTTAATGTGTTTTTTATTGTGCTTAATCCAACCTCATACTGAATTTGTGGAATGAACAAAAAACAGCCGTATTTAAAGAATGAGCAAATCTGATATTAATATCTGAATTCCGATATTGAGATCTAATATCAAAAATCAATATCGGAATTCAAATCTTCCGATATTACATGCCCTATTCGTAAACCGTCGCACTTTTTAAATACTTTTCTTGGTAAAGAATAAAGCATTATTACTTTTTATTAAATTGTATAACAATCATTTTAACAACTATAACCAAAAATAACAAAACATACGCAAATACATTTAGTTTTTTTTTTATAGAAAGTAATATTTTAATAATCGGTCTGATCTAGTTGTATGAAAAATTAAGTGTCCCAATTTGAATACTTAACCAGACTATCGAATTTAAATTGAGTGAAAATGGGTTTTACAAAAATAACAAATGTATAACATTATTAACCATATTTTCACAATTCAGTTGAAAAATACCCTTTGTATATTTCTTGATAAATAAATTTGTAATTAATTATATTAACTTGTCCGGTAAAAGTTCCTTTTGAAAATTCCAGTTTTTGTTACCATAATTTCGGTAATATCCGTTACGATTTGTTAGTAAACATATTTGAGAATATTGGCAAACGCTTATAGCTTAACTTGTTTTCATTTTGAAAGTTCTTTTCTGTGCCATATACGGACGTTGAAAGTCGTTAGTCAGGTTTCCGGTTAGAAAAAAAACCGAGCTTTGTTACCGAGAAAACACAGGTAAATTCAGCTTTTATTGCTATTTCACTAAAACTACTATTAAGGCTCTCAATCTTGATTTCGTTAATCAAATCATAAACCAGATCAGTTTCGAGTTGAATGTGTTTACAATTTGAATATTTTTTTGTACTTGACTTTTTACTACCATTTTTGTTACTTTGAAGTGGTAACGTATAAATGGAAAAGAGAGTAACAAAATAGAAATTGTGCTTTATTTTCGCTTATGTATACATAAACACATTATTAAACAACACCATAACTGCGTTACTGTAATTTCAAAACAGAGGTGTGGCCAGAACGCAACTAACGTAAAGGATCTATTAACGCTTTTAATGTAATATTATACTTTTAATATTAAACTGATTTTGCTAAAAACACGTAAAGTTTTATTATGACATCTTTTTTAATTAATTATAACGTGTCGAAATTGATTTGGTGATATAATTTACGTAATAGATTGAAAGTAACAAAATAAGATTTTTTTTTCCGACGTGGGTTTGGTTTTATACATTGCACTGCTTTTTTACAAATTAAATCTAAAATAAACCTTATACGCCGAATTTTTTGACATTTATCTATTACTTAAAATAATAAAATAATTTTATTTCAACATTTTAATTTTAGTGAATTTCTGATCTTTGGTACATTTTTTTTGAGAAATGCTCTAATATTAAGAATTTATGGTCAATAAATAATTGTTTGGGCATGAGTGTACACAGAGATAAAATTAAAGGTACAATATTGTTGAGACAATCTGAGTAAATCAAGAAACTTTTATCCACATTTGGAATGTTGAATGCTAATAGTGTTTTCACACCGATGCAAATTAATGAGAAGTTTGAAAATTGTGATAATGATAACTCCGAATTTGATTTGAAATATCGAGAACTTGTTGGTAGTTTAATGTATTTAAATGTATGCACAAGAACTGACATTTCTTATTGTTGTAGTTTGAGTCAATTTTATAATAACTTCAATAAAAGTCATTGGCTAGCTTCTAAGAGGGTCCTTCGTTATCTTAAGGGTACAATTGATCACGGTTTGTTATTTATGAGAAATAATAAAACATTGATCTGGCAGCTTTTGCAGATGCAGATTGAGCGAATGACCCAATAGACAGAAAGTAATTTTCAGGTTTTGTAAATAAATTAATACGAAGGTGAAGGTGTTGTCATCTATCACAAAAACAGCTACAAAGTAATAGTTGAGGAAACACCTTTCATCGATGCTAATTGTCTATTAATAAAACATAACTCTGATACATGCATTATTGGTATCTATCATCCTCCAGGCCAGAGGAACACGAGTAATTTTAACACATCATTGGATGCGCTTCTTAGAAATGTTTCCAACTACAAAAACATAAATATTTGCGGAGACATAAACACTGACATAACTCCTAACACTAGTGATAAGCGCTCTTTTGAATACCTCAAAATCTTAGCTAGTCACTGCATACTACCAGCTCATACCATAGCCACTCATGGCTACACTTGTTTAGACCATATTATGTTAAAAACAAAATTGGAAGCCACCTGCTTCATCGCGGAATCATCTATCACTGATCATGAAAGTGTTGGCATTATTATTAACCTGGATACAAAACTTTACCAGCCCTACACGTTGAAACGAATTAACTATCAAGAATTAGATGATGCTATTAATGAAATCAATTTTGTACCGATACTTGAGTGTAGTGATGCCAACGCTGCCACCGATCAGCTCATTTCTTTACTAGGCAAGGCAATACAGAATAACTCTCATGTAGTCAGAGTGTCTAATAGGTAGAGAATAAACAAACCGTGGATTACTGCTAGTTTGTTGCGATGCATGCGTAATAGAGACAACCCGTGCAAAAAACTAAAAAAATCCCACCGATGACGCAATTGAGTTAACATACAAAAGATATAGGAGCTTCTGCAATGCTTTGCTAAAGAAGTAGAAACGATTGTATGAGAGACAGGAAATTGAACAATCAAAAAGTAACACTAAAAAGTTGTGGGAAGTTGTAAGAAATGTATGCGGCTCAAACAAAAAAGTAGACTATTCCTCGGCCCTGATCAAAACTGATAATTCTAAAAACAGTATTGATGAAGCCAGAAAATACTTTACTGGTGTGAGACAGGGACTGGCAGAAAAGATTGTTGGTAACGTCCATCAGCCTAATATCCACCAGACCTTTATTCCTTTATCACCCAACTCTCTTGTCTTACTTCCTACTGATGAAGAAGAGGTGGAACAGCTCATATTTGACCTGAGGGAGGATGCAGCAGTGGGAGCGGATCAGATATCTGGCAAAATATTAAAGCGCTACGCTAAAACACTTACTCTTCCACTCACCCACATCTGCAACTTATCGTTTTCTACTGGTATCTGTCCACAAGCATTGAAAATAGCGCTTGTCAAACCTATACACAAGGGTGGTGATAAGGACTCCATTAATAATTATAGGCCAATATCGATCCTTTCTACTTTGTCCAAGATCTTGGAAAGACTGATCAATAAACGCCTCATGAACTTCCTTGAGACTAACAGCCTCCTTTCACCAGTCCAGTTTGGCTTTCGTTCTGGCAGGTCGACCGATGACGCTACATGAATTCACTAACCAGATTGTCACTAATCTAGACAATAAAAATAAGTGTCTTACGGTGTTCCTAGACATGGCCAAGGCCTTTGACACGGTTCCTATTCCATTGCTTGTACACAAATTGGAAAGAATTGGTGTCAGAGGTATCCCTTTGCAACTGCTTGGAGATTACTTAAGGCATAGGAAGCAGCGCGTGAAAATAGATAACTCGATTAGCGATGAACTCCTTGTCCACTACAGTGTCTCCCAGGGCAGTGTCTTAGGTCCTAGCCTCTTCCTGGTCTATACAAATTACTTGTGACAACTCCAACCTTTACACGGAAAGTTACTATCCTTTGCCGATGACACAGCGCTCTTCTTTAGTGGAAAAACCTGGGAAGACGTTTTCAAAAGTGCTCAACATGGTTTTGACAGGGTCTGCCTATGGCTGAAAAATAATGTGTTGACATTACACCTATCAAAGACTAAATATATTGCCTTTGCGACTAGGAGAAATCTTCTTCCACCAGCAACTCTCAATGTTATTGCTCAAACCTGTACCGACCTAGACCCTTCACCATTAGATTTCCTGGAGTATATATGGATCAGACACTAACTTTTAAACCACACATCGAAATTAAACCAATATATATATATACATATATATTAGGGCATGTAGCGAATCTTAAAACTACAAAAATAGTTTACTTTGCTCTCTGCCATTCACCTACTACATTCATTCAACTACTGCATAACCTCTTGCGGGGGGGGGGGATAGGGCAGGAAGAGGGTACCTTATGGAGGTGGACAGGGTACAGAGAGCCATTCTCAAGGTTGGAGCTGGACTGTCTTTTCGTTTTCCAACCTCTGATCTTTATAAGTGCTGGGATGTATAAACAGTCAGACAGACCTTTATACTCACTATATTGATTAAAAAACATACAAAAATAAAATATGACCCAAATCTCATGCAGAATAAACGAAGAAAAGGAAATGTCTGTCCTGCCAGCTTCTTTCACACCAGTCTCTCGCAACGATTTAACTGTTTTCTTGGAGTATACCTGTATAATAAAATTAATACAATACTTTCAATAAACCCTCTTCGTAAATCAATCTGTAAACAAACTGTATCTAAATGGCTGAAAACTCTTGATTATCATGCTACTGAAGGGCTACTGATTCCTATCCGTTAACTCTACCCCCATTCACACCCTCAAACACTCGTATACCTACACTTACCCACACATACTCTCACACACTCACATACACCTACTTACAAACACTCACTCACATACACCTGTACACATATATAACTCATATTATATCCATGCTTGAATCAGCATTTTGGTTAATGTCATAAATTATACATTGTAAACCTTATCATCATCACACACCTAGTTCATACTTGATCTATTACATACAAAGTCTAACTGTAAGAATTGGGGCGCTTGGTGATCCATAACACAGGTATTCAATACCTTCGTCGGGCACCAGTCTCTCACAAATGTTTTCTTTTTTTATTGTATTAGTTTAAGCATTTTCTGTACCTTCCTACAACATTTGTGATGAGAAAATAAATAAAAATTTATTATTATTATATATTATTCTGAACACCAATGTTTTTTCTTTTTCTAACCTCCAAATATCAGGATAATAGGCAAAAAAAAATATTAGTAAATTGAGGTGTATTGCGTACTTACATGGTATGAGATCCCTTCTGTTTTATGTACTTTGGTATCATAATTGGTACACTTTCTAAATACACAGGATGGCTTTATTTTCTTTTTATTTAACAAAGCGTATTACGCGTCGCCATGCATGACATAGACTAAAGATTATACGTCCCAATTAGGACGTATTCGAGTCTTCACAATGTGCGTGCTCATAACATATCTGTTTACTAGAATATCATTGATAATAGAGATATTCAATGTGAACAATCTGATAAATTTGCTTCATCAATCGTAACTTCTGATTAATGCATATTGTTTGAATATAATAGAAATCTAATTACTTTAAATTGATTACCCACAATCAATGTAAACTTAAAGTTTAGTTTTATGAAAACAATAAGTGTATAGTTTGATTATTATATTTAGAATACCTGTGTACTTATGTGTGTTTTAATATTTCACCATCTTTCAAAATCTACAATGTTATCTAATCTCGAAGGATTCGCGAAGTAACGAAAGTACCTATAATTGGAGATTAAACGAACTTTCCTGAAGTGAAGTTCTATCCAAATTATACGAGTTGCTTCATCCGAAGAGATTAGTTCCCTCCCAACCCCATGACTCCCAATAAGTAAAGTGCAATTTTTTTTTTCCTGGTTTTCAACTAAATGAGTGACAGTACAAACAGAACGAATAGGAACACAAAACACCATAAAAAAACTTATTGGATGAAAGGCGGTAACTATGCGTATTACTACAATGTTATCTAATATTACTCTTCGGATGAAGCAACATAATTTGGATAGAACTTCACTTCATGTAAGTTCGTTTAATCTCCAAGTAAATGTTATTAAAGTTTTATTTATTTCTCGTCTTTACTAACTTAATTTAAGTACTACTAATACTACTGTTAAGGGTTTAGAATAAGCATGTATTTATATTGTATGTCGTTTTGTGAAAATTAAACACGTTTTATTTCTTTCTCTCAAAATTGGATAAAGTTTCCATTCTCCAGACCTACGTTGAGCTTCATCGCCTCGGCACTTTTCTGGTGGTCGCCACTGTTGATTCTGGCAGTGGCTTGGGAATAGTGCGGTGTGTCAACCAATGGTTAAATATGCTATTTTATAGTTACAAATTAGAGTATATTATAAAAACACGTTATGTACTTGTATTGAACAGATGTAAGTAGAAATATTATTCACCAAAAAAAATATTCGTTGAATTTTGGTAAATATTTAGAATGGGTGCACAGTTACACACTCCCGAGATATACTAAACGTATAGCTGAATGTCATGTATTTGGTGGCATAGCAATGTTTTTCGATTATTGTGCGGATCAAAAGGGAAAACCCAGAAAAGCAGAATTTAGAACCTATAGAATTTCATGTAAAATGATACTTTTTAAATTGTATAATGTACTCATGGAAGTTTTCAGGTGTTAAAGCTGATACAAAAAGCGAATAAAGAAGATGATGTAAATATAAATATATTCGTCGACGAAGCCATTAATAAGGATGTAGAGAAATATGGAGCTTCAAGAGAAGTATATATAGGTGCGGATTTAGTTGCATCACAACTGAACAAAGCCCATGAGAAATATTTTTCTGAAAGCTTGCAAAATCTAAGCGCACACAACTTTGTTATTACCGATGTGGAACAACTAGAAAACCTCGTGCGAGAGTTAACAAATCTTTTGTCCTTAGTCAGAAAATGCTGCAAACTTCGATCTCTGCAGCAAAAGAGTAACGTCTCCGTTACTCTTTTGCTACAGAGATCGAAGTTTAAGAGTAGCTTAGTAGTTAGTAGTAGAGCAGAGTATATCTCACGTCATTAAAGCCAAAACTCCTGCCCACAACCACATGTACCTTTCACGACTTGAACGAGGCCAACGATGGAGCTGTCCAGTTGGCCATATTCTCGTCTGACAAAATTTGAGTACAATCGACACGCAAAGAAAAAAATGCCTAAGGCATACGTTCGCCTCTGTACGTTTGTGTGCATGACGAATTAATAAATAAATAAGAAGAAGAAGAAAGCCTGTTGCCGACCAAGAGCTAGACTATGTTAAGCTTTGCTCACATAGCTGAGAAAAGTTGCATAATTGTGTGCACACCGCAAACAAATTTTGGATTAAAACGAATATCCCATACGCATGTTTTCCATGTTTATCATCGGTGTGACGAAATCATATGCCTCGAATAAGGGGCAGAGCAAATGAACAAACTATATAGTTTCGCTGCCAGAACGCTATGTTCACTATAAAAGTGGTGGCTGACTAACCGGCAAATTACTAAACCCGGCGCAGAGCTCAGTGACTGTACTGCTCAAGAAACTATAAAAATAAAAGGTAAGTCATTTTGGCAAAAACAAATCATCACAATTGAAGGAATTAATAGAATTGTTGTAAAATCCTTTCCGTTCGTCCCGTATTTTGTAGGTATTTTGTTTAATAACAACAAAAAAATATAATCCCCTAAATATTTAAAAAATAATAAACAAAAATAATTATTAGAAATTTATTAGCCTACATATTTGAAATCCAATTTAAATTTATAAATATACATTTATAAAAGAATATATAATAATATTTTTTTCAAAAACATTCATTTCTTAAAAAAAATTTTTTTAATAAAAAACTGGTTTTATTAAAAGAAATTAATTGGAAGCTTTTATTTTTTGGCCAATCTTAATAATAATATCGGAGCTATTTTGTATAGAAGGCATTAGCGTTCGGGTCACTATAATATTAATTTATTTTATAAATATACATTTAAAAAAGAATATTAAAAAAAATTTTTTTTCGAAAACATTCATTTCTTAAAAAAGATATTTTTAATAAAAAACTGGTTTTTTTAAAAGAAATTAATTGGAAGCTTTTATTTTTTGGCCAATCTTAATAATAATATCGGAGCTATTTTGTATAGAAGGCATTAGCGTTCGGGTCACTGTCAAATAAGCGGTCAAGGTATACATCACTCATGAAGATCATCCGATCGTTATTAAAAGAAGTATCTTACCCATCGGTTTTCCTATTACAGGAGCCCGGTTTTTTATCCGTATTTAACACGAACAATAGTTAAATATGCTTACCAATGGTTTAAAATTTCTATAAATCGCGTTTAATCATCAATTTTCAGCCTCGCAAATAATCAAATAAGGTGGAGAGTTAATTATTTGACCAGGTGTTAGACTAACAATTCATAAATAAATGCGTTTTAACATCAATTGTTAGCCTCGCAAATAGTCAAATAAGGTGGAGAGTTAATTATTTGATCAGGTGTTAGACTAACAATTCAGGAATAAACGCGTTTTATCATCAATTGTTAGCCTCGCAAATAGTCAAATAAGGTGGAGACTTAATTATTTGACCAGCTGTTAGACTAACAATTCAGGAATAAACGCGTTTTACCATCAATTGTTAGCCTCGCAAATAGTTAAATAAGGTGGAGAGTTAATTATTTGACCAGCTGTTAGACTAACAATTCATGATGCGTTTTACTGAAATTTTAAACCATTGGTTAGCATATTTAATATTTCATTGAGTTAACTACGGTTCAAAAACCTAAACAAGATGACATTTAAGTTTTACAACAACCATTTCGCAAAAGAATAAAAATAACAACTTTTAATTTTTTGCAAGTGTAAATTTTTTTGTTCGATATTTTTTTATTGTTTTCATATACTTATATAAAATATATATAATAACATCGGCGGGATTTTAGATATTTAGGTATCATCGTATATATTGATTCGTTGAGGTATTAACTGTCAGGATTACCAAAAAAGGTTATTTCTATCGATCACAGTTGTTTAGTTTGTTTAGATCATTTATGACAAATTTGAACAATGAAACTGATCGCGATTGGCAATCCACACATCTACTTTTCTACTAAATTACTTATTTTAAGATTGGCAATTGTACTGTCACCTAGCAATCACATATGTGGTTGAAATTATTTTACTGGAATCTCGCCAGACTTTCATTTGCTCAACTTAATACAACACCACATTATAGATTATGCACCAAGGGGATAAAGCAGTGTCTTATGTTACGGGCGGCATATTGAGCCCTGAGCGTATTTAGTGATTTGAATATTTTTTTTGATGCTTATTGTAGATCTGAACATTGAATAAATGCTGATGTTTGATGCTTGACTTTCAAGTCACTGCTAAATGCTGTAAATAAACTAAAAGGACGGATGCCGACATTTTTGTTGTTCTCCATTGAACAAAATCGTCTTAGGCTTTTTCAGATCTGTTTAGATTTTTCCCGTAGTAGATTTATTAATAATCTCAAACTCTTTTTCTACTCTGGTGTAGAATCACTATCGCTCGACATTTTATGTCAACACAACTATTGCAATAAAATTCACTGAAAATCACAGCACCAAACACCGTCTTTTGTTTCACATTCTTTGAAATCAAGCCATTCTTCTTTTTTTTTGAGTTCTGCTTATGGTGACCAGTTCGATTTTCGAACAAACCTCTTTACAATGCCATATGGGCATTTTTTACTCAGAGTTTTCCACGAGTTTCCATACAAATTTGATGATCCAAATTCAAATCACTTTACTCCCTTGGGAGTTTCTTACAACTAACCTATTATTGCTTTACTTTTCGTTGAGATTGCACGATTAGGTAATTGAACATTGTCGAGCAGCTGGTGTGAAAACATTTTGCATGATATTGTTGAACGCAGTAAAACATAATTTTATTAGCTTCATATTGTTAAGCTATACTACAGTAAAAGAGAAAAGTGAAATAAAGTCATTATTACTAACACTAAACTTTAGCAATATATATATTAGTGGTTAAGAAATATAATGCTAATACTAAAGAAGTAACGATTCTGAGTGCCTTGTTGTCCCTAAGTTCGTAATTAGTCAGGCCGATATATTACTAAGGTAAACTTCGATGTCACTGTGGAATGGATTATGTAACGATTTACGGAATGATATGAAAGAAAAGAAAGTAAATGATAGGGTGGCGGATGATAGGGGAGAATGGAATAACAAAACATGTTGCACAGACAAGGGCATGAAGATGGTGACAAATATGTTGACTTATTTATGTTATTAAGTATGTATAATAAACATTTTCTGCTTTGTATTTTTCTGAAAAGTCGGTTAACAATATCGATACCGAAAAAATCTCAGATTTATTATTTAACAATTATTGCACTTACAATGTTTATGTTAAAGCAATACAATTGTTAATTAACTATTGCATAATTAAAAAACCACGATATGATCTTTTTTTTCATGAAGTGTCTGAATTTTTAAATTTCATAATTTTTATATTAAGTATGTTTAAATAGTTTATAATGTCGGAAGTTGCCGTGGCTTTCGCAAGCCAGAGTAACCGTTTTCAGTCGAATTTTTACCCTTCTGGGAAAATTATAAATATTGGTCTTACAGTTTCAGAAAAGAAAATTTCCTAAAAGAAAGTCCCAACTTTCAGATGAAATTTCCTCTTCTTATTGTATCTCTTTATAGATTTCAAAAATCTAATGAGTATTTGTTTCTTACTTTTGGAATATTTGCGAGAGGAATTATAATTTTTCATAAATCATCTACATACTAGTCCGAATCGACTGACACCTTGTTCATATTTTATTCGAGACTGCTGAAAAAAGTTTAACAAAAAAGCATTTTATTGACTAGACAAAGAAAAATAATAAACTACTTCAATATTACAAAAATAAATTTGACTGATAATTCAACAAAGAACGTAGGTACAATGTCAGTAAAAGATAAAACCATAACAATTTAAAAAAAAAACAATGATTAATACAACATTAATTAAAAGCATTCGGAAGTAAATATCATTATGTCAACAAAATAATAAATTAAATACAGTAAAACATAATAATAATAATGTTTAACAAATTTTAATAATAAATTTAGTACAGTCGTAGCCAAAAACATTAGAAATAAAGTATCACACTAATATTATAAAGGCGAAAGTTTGTGAGTGTGTGTGTGTTTGTATGTTTGTCACTTCTTCACGCTCAAACGGCCGCACAGGATCTGGATGAAATTTGGCACAGATATAGATTATAGCCAGGAATAGCACATAGGATACTTTTTATACCGGGAATATGTTCCCTCGGGATAATTTTCGACTTTCACGCGGGCTGTGACATCTTTATTCTGTATTAGTAAATGCTGACACTATTGCTTAGTCAGCATTGGCCCACCAAGAAGTTGTTTTGCTCGTTGGTTTCCAGCCAGTTCGGTTTTGGGATTCAATGAGTTAGGACGTATACCAAATTTGCCCCAAATATATTGTTTATCATTTAGGAAGTACAAATAAATCTTTATTAAGAGATTTGGGAGTTTTCCATCCTAGCATTTGGTGGCAGCGGTGGGATAAGAAATCCCCACTGTCCTTTAAACGGTAAATACGTCACAGGAAATAAAATTTAGTGCGTGTCTGTGTTCCTAAAAGTGCCCAGTGATTGTGTCGCCCTAAAACATCACTCCAACCCGAACTCATCACATCGAAAGTCGATACTATTCGACCTGGTCTAAGCCTGGTCGGCACTCCGGGTCCCCTGCGCAGTAAGTGGTGCTAAGCAGTTGGGTAGCACTTGCTGCACCCAATCTATTTTGTATCCAGCGCTGACTCGACGGCAGCCGTCGGCTTCTCGTCCATACGTCTAAGGTAGACGTAAACCAGTAGATCCAGAATGAAGAATTCCTACGAGCTGTTCACTATAAGTCCCAATTTCTCTATCCAGTGAAAATTGTGTGTGTATATCGTGTTATAATCTCGTGTGTTAATTTTAAAATAAGACTAATTTTTAACATCTATAATTAGATTCAAGGTAACTAGGCGCCTCGATCACACAAGTTGACCTTATCAGTTGCGCATAACTTATACATCTGGACCTCACGTAATTTTCAGAACTTAGCAACCGATAACGTTTATTAGTCCATACCAGTAACAACATCACGCCGATACTTCCCGAAGGGTTAAGCAGTGGCGTGTTTTGTTTTTAGCATTCCTTATTAATTTACAAAAAAGCAAACATGTCAAAATCTGAATCTAAAAAAGACATTAAAGAAAAAAAGGAGATGAAGAAATCCCTTTAAATGTTGTGCTAAAATTCATTAAACCATTTAATGGCGATAGAGACAAGTTAACAGCTTTCCTAAGGAACTGCGATAGCGCAATATCCTTGGCGTCTTATCAACAGGAAGATGTCGTTTTTAAATTTGTACTAAGTCAATTGGAAGGCAAGGCAGAGACCGCGTGCTCTATTAAAGATTTTGAAACATGGCCATCGCTTAAAGCCTTTTTGAATATCAGTTTGGTGAACGTAAACACTATGCTCATCTACTCACTGACTTGCAAGACTGTAGGCAAGGAAATCAAGAGAACGTTAGCCAATTCTCTTTGAGAGTAAAAACCTGCTTACAAAAACTTCTCACAGATGTTACTGTTTCAAATACTAGAACAACCGAACTTCCAGGCAGATTAGCCGCGATGGAAGACCTCGCACTCCATACATTTATATTAGGATTAATCCCTAGAATCGCTAATATTGTGACATGTAGATACTACAAAACTTTTAATGATACCATTAATGCTGAGATATCCGAAGAGAAAATACAACAGTTCTCTTATCGCAACTTCAACAGACAGAAAATTACTGAATCCTTTAATAAAAGAAGTGATACCTACAAATAATACATTCCAAGCAAAAGTTTATATTAAAAGTAACAATTTTAGTCAACCCAATACTTCTTACAACGATTCTGTTGTCTGTAGATACTGTAAAAAGCCAAGACACATTCTTGAGAATTGCAAATTGCGTGACTTCAACAATAAAAGATTTTCAAATGGTCCTCAGCCATTTACTCCGTTTAAACCTTTGTCCTTTAATAACAGACAAACAGGCTTTAAAGCCCGGACCTCGTGTAAGCTTCACTGATAATTATGAGGAGGAAGACAGAGATGAAGTTGACGAATTCAAAAATAATACCAATTTAAACTAAATAATGTCCCGTTTAAGTATCGCACGGGGCAAACCCCTTTTAATCAAGCCGATACTACCCCTATTATCAAGATCAATGGACAGGGAAACCAGCCCCAAACTCACGGTCTATCCAAAAGGACCACGCCGCAGGGTAACCAGCCCCATAAGGAAGGTCTGAACCAACAATCCAATTGTAAACCTGAAAAAGAACTTAAAATGTATGAAATCCTTACCCGAGACAGATACTTACCTTTCATTAAACTACAAATACTTGTAAATAAAAATCCACTTACCTTCTTGATAGATTCTGGAGTGTCTTGAAAAAGAAAAGTATTACAAGCACTCTGCAATTAGCAGATAGTGACGTTGCAATTAAAGGGATAGATACAAAAAATAAAACTTTGAAAAGTGTAGGAAGTTTTAAACTACAACTACAGTTCAATAAAAAATTAACTATAACCCATCCTTTTCAAATATTTGAAGATATCAACCTACCTTATGATGGTATAATAGGTAGCGACCTGTTCACAAAACATAAGTGTCGAATTAATTATCAGACCGACTCCTTAGAAATAAATAATGATAATATTAAATTATCCTTCGATGAACCAACATATGTCATTGAACCTCGTACCGAAACAGTAAGACAGTGTTCAGTGAAAAACCCTGAATTGAAAGAGGGTATGGATAGGTAAGTAAAATTACTATTTAAGCAACAAATTCGACGGACTATTTCTGTCTGCAAGGTCTAAAGTAACCTAACATGAAACAGATGTCGCTTCGCTCGCTCTTGGACTAATTCATTGACCTTGTTTATCAAATTGCCCTACCGTTACGTAGCAATATTCATAATTACCGGAAAATGTGATAAATATAAAAGTTTAAATCAGTATTTATTACATTGTCTGATTTGACTTGACTAGATTCATAATTAGAATTAATATTTGTTTCCAGATATTTATCATGTATTGTGTATTTCGGCACCGTTACAAGCGCCATGATCACGAGAACTAAAGTCTTTGCGGGTGGGTGTAATTTACGAACTGACATATCTGTCTACCCTCTTCCTCACTCGTTTTTCACGCACGATGCCGCTACCACCAGAACTCGCCTCACTAGTTACTCGACATTGTTCACGACAGACGATGCTCACTGTATCCACTTTTCACACTCGTTCAGTAGTTTTACGACCATTACATAGTTGAACCACTGGATTCCAGGCTCTCGACAATTGAAACCCGTCGTCCCTATTGAAATTTTTGCACTTAGTTATTTCAATTGCTTCCCGAACCATTCTAGGTATGTAATGGCGTTCTGTCGAGATCACCTGTGGGTCGTGTGAATCGATCCAGTGGTTTGGCCCTGATTCAAGAAGATGTTCTGCTATGGCCGATTTTTGGGGATCGTTGTTTTTCACTGCCCTAATGTGTTCTTTGATCCGGCAAGCAACAGTTCGCTTCGTCTGTCCAATATATGATTGCCCACAGCTACAGATAATCTTATAAACTCCAGGCTTTACCAAGGGAAAGTTATCTTTAGGCGAACGCAACTTTTGAGATACTTTCTTGAAAGGAGTGAAAATAGTTTTTATGGAGTATTTACTGATAATGTTTGCGAATTTGTTTGTCACTCCCTTCACGTATGGCAAAAATGCTGGCTGTCTCACGACCTTGTACTTCAATTGTTTATTTGATTACCCCCGATCATGTGGCAAGATCTTCATCCTGTATCCATTTCTCTGTAGGACTTGTTTAATATGCGCTAGTTCGCCAGTAATATGGATCATATATCGTCGCAAAGATCATAAGCACGTTTAGTGAGTGACGTCACTACAGAGTTTAGATGCCGTGGATGATGATGTGAGTCACCGTGTAGATACCAGTCAGTATGAGTAGGTTTCCTGTAAACCGAGTGCCTTAGAGAACCATCCTCGCGTACTTGAATTCATACATCCAGAAAGGCGATAGTCCTGTTTTGTTCTGTTTCGCAGGTAAAACGAATCTTCTCATGTATGCCATTCAGGTGTTGAAGGCAGCCTTGCACATCACGCTAGTCCTCTTTAACTATGGCATACACATCATCAACGTATCTCTTCCATAGTCTAAGAGTGACGTCGATGCAGTTGAGATTGGTAACTCTTCAAAATACTCCATCCATATATTAGCTGTTATGGGTGCCACTGGACTACCCATGGCTACATCATCAACCTGAAGGTAGTATTCCCCTTGATAAATAAAATTTGACGCAAACAAGCAATGATGAAGTAAAATTCCATACTCAGCAGGGATATTATTTTGCTGCAATTTTACCTTTATAACCTCCATGCAATCCGCCACAGGTACATTGGTAAACAAAGACTAAAAGTCAAAACTGACCATAACTTCGTCCCCTTCCACCTTGGTAGACTGCAGGATATCTACAAAATGACGCGAGTCTTTCACGAAGGACGATGATTTCCCAACTATTGGCTGTAAAACCCTGCCCACATGCTTCGCCAGCTTATATGTGGGCGAGTCTATTTGGCTGACTATGGGCCGCAACGGAATATTTTGCTTATGTACTTTTGGTAAGCTGTATAATTTTGGGGGTTGGACATTTCTGGGACGGAGTAGGTACTGAGCAGTGTAATGTCCAAGAGCATGTTCACATTACTTTATAACCTTTACAGTAGCTCGGTTGGTTCTAGCTGTAGGATTGTAGTCCACTCTTTTGTAGATATTCATATCATTTAATAGACTCCGTATCTTACTGTTATATTCAGTTACGTTCATGACCACAGTAGCATTTCTTTTGTCTGCTTTTAGAACTAATATGTCTTGATAATTTCTTAGGTCCCGTAGAGCGATCAGTTCGTCGGTGGTGATATTCGATTGAGGAGATTTAGCGTGACGCAATGCTACGGTGGCATCCTGTCTTAATATATCGGCATCACTCGCGGGTATCCTATTACGTTTTATCACCTCCCCAATACTTCCAATCACTTGTTCGAAAGGAATGCGTTTTGGAGTAGGGACAAAATTCAATCCCTTCTCGAGGACTTGGAGTGCACAGTGTGACAAAACTTTTCCAGATAAATTAACAACTGTTCGTGTTACTTGTGAGTTGTCGTAGCAGATGCTAACTGGCTTTTGTTTATTCAACAGTGAGTTAAACTTACGTTCTTTCTTTAAAGCATCCAACTCACGAGATCTTTGTGCTTGTAGGTAGGTAATCCGGTCACAAAAGTCGAAATCACTGGTTGACATTAGAGCACTGCACTAATATCTATCTTTACTCACTTCGGCATTTATCGAGTAGGTATCGGGCATTACGGATCACCTTGCGCAACAATTTCAAAAATCGGCCATAGCAGAACATCTTCTTAAATCAGGGCCAAACCACTGGATCGATTCACATGACCCACAAGTGATCTCGACAGAACGCCATTACATACCTAGAATGGTTCAGGAAGCAATTGAAATAACTAAGTGCAAAAATTTCAATAGGGACGACGGGTTTCTATTGTCGAGAGCCTGGAATCCAGTGGTTCAACTATGTAATGGTCGTAAAACTACTGAACGAGTGTCAAAAGTGTATACAGTGAGCATCTGTCGTGAACAATGTCGAGTAACTAGTGAGGTGAGTTCTGGTGGTAGCGGCATCGTGCGTGAAAAACGAGTGAGGAAGAGGGTAGACAGATATGTCAGTTCGTAAATTACACCCACCCGCAAAGACTTTAGTTCTCGTGATCATGGCGCTTGTAACGGTGCCGAAATACACAATACATGGTAAATATCCCGAAACAAATATTAATTCTAATGATTGTGACCATGTCAGCTTAAAAACTTAGATTCATAATTCCCGGGCATTATACTTAGTGCCCTGATTAATCACTTGGTCCAGGATTAGTTTCTCTAGTGCTAGTTTTAGCTAAAGCTCGGAGTGACAACTAGTTTTATCTGAAAATCAAATATATCAGTTATAAATTCTAGTTACGACTAGGTATTTCTAGTTTTAACAAAGGCATTTAGTAAAAACTAGTTACAACAAAACGGTTGACAGATCGATTGGCAATTCGAATATACAGATTTTTCCAAATTTTTATCTACTTAGGCCCACTTGCACGAAAAACTCAATTCAGAGTAAGTTGCTAACACGACGTTAAATTTACATTTTGTCATATAATATTGTCAAGTTAACCTCGCGCGTTAGCAACTAACTGTGAGTGAATTTTTTCGTGCAAGTGTGCTTTTTAATATATTTAGCCGTTGTGGTATGATTTATTAAAAACATACACATCATATTTTCAAATAGGATATACATAATTATATGAAACGGACTGCCTCGTTGGTCTAGTGGTAGCAAGCGCTACTGCTGAGCATAAGGTCCCGGATTTACAAAGTGAAACAGTATTGGAATACTTTCGCTGTTTTTTTTCAACGGACATAATTTCAGATATCGTTAACAACACTAACTTATATTCGGTTCAACAATATGGTAAATCTATACACAAACAAATGAAGAGTTAGAAAGTTTTCTTCTAATTGAAATGTTAATGGGTGTGGTTCACATGCTAGCATACACTGATTACTGGGCAAGAAAAACCTGATATCCTCTAATAGCTGAAAAAATGGCCGTAAAACGTTACCAAAAATAGGCCGGAACATTAATTTTGTGTAGCATGGAGATTTTAGACCGCTATTAAAGGCACGACAGCTGGGAAAAGGAGGCAGTACATAAAGAACAAGCCGAAAAAATGGGGTTTCAAAAACTTTTATGGAGTTTCAAGCATTATATTTGATTTCAACATGTAGGTACGGTGGCGTTTGATACGTTTCGTGAACACACTTTCAAAGCCAAAGAAGCTTCACTAGGGCTGGGTGGCATGGTGGATATAGCCTTATGCAAAACAATCAAAAAGAAGCCATCCATCATGTACCCGGACAATTTCTTTAATTAGCCAGAGCTTATTTAATTGTTGAGGGAAGATTATGGCATATTTAGCCTGGGAACAATAACAACAAACCGTCTCAGGGGATGTCTATACTTTACTAGATTCCAAATTTTGACAATGCCATGCCTCTATATCCTGGTGTTGGTGTCCAATTTTGTCAAAAATCTGCACAAATTTGAAACCAATGAGCAAAGATTAGCTAGAGACAACACCCGACGGAAAAATTAGCTAATATGATCCAACCGAAATTAAACGTGATTCATCACAGTCCCAGATACCAATCAGTCTTCCTACATAATAAGTTACCCTTAGAATTTAAAAGTATAAATAGCGCTAACTTGTTTAAAAACAAGCTCAAAACATATTTATTGAGAAAGGGCTATTACAGTGTCGATTAGTTCCTGGATGACAAATGACAACTATAGTGACAATCAAAATGAATTTGAATTGAATATGGATTATTATTGTCTTAATTGAATTTAAATTTGCTATTGTGTGACATAAATATACTTTTTATAATTTTACCTTACTTTTTATAATGTTATTTGTTACACAAATATTGATTTTATTATTTTTACAGTTTTTTTATCCCTGACGTTATTTTTTTTCTCTCTGACTGATTTTTAAACGTAGTAATTTTAAGTATTATTAATTTGTTTTTGTGTATGTGACATATTTATTGATATTTTATAATTATCATTGTTTTTTTTATCTCAGACATTTTATTTTATTTTTAATTGACTGTATTTTATTTAACATGAAATGTAGATTATCATTATTTTCAAATTTGTTTTGTGTGACATATTAGTGGTATATTTATAATTATTATTGGATTACTATCCTTGACATTCTATTAAATTATTCATAAATTATTATTTTTATTGAAAATTATTGTTATTTAAACTTTTTTTTTATTTAATTGTAATCTACTGTAATGTATAGTGGTGTTTTACTTATCACAAATTTCGACACAATGTATTTTGTTACGAAATAAATAACTTATGTCAAGATCTCTTACCCTCTGGAAAATACAGAATAAAGAAAAACCGGCCAAGTGCGAGTCGGACTCGCGCACGAAGGGTTCCGTACTTGGTAAATTGCGGTTTACGATTTATGACGTATTAAAAAAAAACTACTGACTAGATCTCGTTCAAACCAATTTTCGCTGGCAGTTTACATAGTAATGTACATCATATATTTTTTTCAATTTTATCATTCTCTTATTTTAGAAGTTACAGGGGGGGGGACACACATTTTACCACTTTGGAAGAGTCTGTCGCGCAAACTATTCAGTTTAGAAAAAAAATATATGAGAAACCTCTATATCATTTTTGAAGACCTATCCATAGATACCCCACACGTATGGGTTTGATGAAAAAATATATTTTTAGTTTTAGTTTCAAGTATGGGAACCCCCAAAATGTATTGTTTTATTTTTATTTTTGTGTGAAAATCTTAATGCGGTTCACAGAATACATCTACTTACCAAGTTTCATCAGCATAGTTCTTATAGTTTCGGAAAAAAGTGGCTGTGACATACGGACGGACAGACAGACAGACAGACAGACAGACAGACAGACAGACAGACAGACATGACGAATCTATAAGGGTTCCGTTTTTTGCCATTTGGCTACGGAACCCTAAAAAGAGCGGATATAGTGTCCAAGTTGTATGCAATAGCAACAAGTTAGCCTTCGTGAAGTGGAACGTTACTAAAAATATGGTGGTAACTCTTATAAGTTCCTACGTTAATTGTCATCCTATTGAAAAGATAAGGAGGTAATCGAAAGAAGACAAACGTAAAGTGAATGTTGACTGCCATCAACTTGTGAAACAGTTTGTGAAATAGTTCAACAAGCATATGGGGGGTGTAAATTTAGCAGATATGCTTATATCTTTGTACCGTACGCCGTTCAAGAGCCGACGTCGACGGTGGTATTTGGCTATATTTTCACAGTTACTGGATATATCCATAAACAACGGCTGGCTTCTATACAGGCGAGATGGGAGACCTAAAAAAGTCTCTAAAAGAGTTTATGCTTGATTTATTCGAAGGAATCTGTCGAGCTGGAAAAGTCAAGTATGGAGAAAATTAAAGGGAGAACTATTTAGAAATCAACAGCTTCACGGCCGGTGGACAGTGTCAGATACGATGCTGTCGAACATTTCCCAGAATCAGCCAATAAGCAATCACGCTGTAGGTTTTGCAAAGAGGGAAGAACCAAAGTATTTTGTATAAATTTGTGTTTTGTGGTGGTGCCGTCAATTTCACACCCAATAAATAAGAATTGTAATTAATAAAGTATTGATTTAACTAAGATATGTTTAATTGTTATCTTGGCACCGTGCTCCACGTAGCACAAACATAAGTAAGCCTACTTTACACTATAGTTGGCAATGTTCTCCCCGGAGTACATAGGTTTTCGCGAAAACTCTAATAAGTCGATATTTTTCAATATTGTTCCTAGTCTTCTGTGATTTTAATAAACGAGGAGATAACAAAAAATATAAAATTTTGGTTTCAAGATGTAGTGCTTTGTATACGACCGAGATCGTTGCGGTGTACAAAGATTACTATCACATCACCGTGATCACGGGCAGAAAAAAAATCGTTCTCAGTGACGTCCCGGTGACACAAAGGCACTTCAGGTTGGTTTCCGGGATAGGAACTATCCTGGTTGCTTTTTGGGATAAAAACTATCCTATCTTCTTCCCAGGGTCTCAACCTCCCCCCCCCCTCTCCCCCGGTTGGTTCCCGCATTGTTGAGGTGGGGGCTCAGTAGCCGTGGCTTGGTCACCCACGGTGAAGCGACGAGGAACCCGAGGAGGGGCCGCTCGACAGGGCTTTTGCCGATTAAGCCGATAACGTAGCGACTAACAAGTAGGTTGCGGTGCCGCTTGGTAACAGGTGACATCGCAACTAAGGTAGGCTGCGATGTCATAAGGAGCTTTCCAGGGTCTCCCATATGATATCGCGGCTGAGAGTTCGAGGCCGCGGCGGGAGAGGATTCGCAACCGTCTGATGGCGGACGCCATGGGGCAGCAGGGGAGGTCCCTATCCCCTGCGGCCGAAAAGTGGTAGGTGGCGTATCATCACAGGGGGACGAAGGGTACCATGCACGGAGTCATCTGGCGGCCATGTGCTGATTTGGTCCCTGGGGTGGTCACGGCGAGCAATGTGTTCTGGTACAGGAGGACAACGTAAAGTTTTAGTGGGTTTGAATCCCACATAAATGTACTATCTCCTCGTGGTGTGGGCGCAGTATGCATGAGCATTCGCCAGACAAAAAACAAGGTTCTCAAACTATCTTCATACCAAATTTCATCTAAATCGGTTAAGCGGTTTAAGCGTGAAAAGTAACAGAGAGACAGACTTTATATTTTAGTTACTTCATATAATACTATAGTATGTATAAGCCCAGCGCCCTAATTGTGTAAGTTAAATGAATAGCGCACGGTATGCTTTATTTGCATTGATTGCTTCATCTGTTCCAAAATCCGTCAACTAAACAGCGTAAAACATGTAATGAATATTGTTGAGTTCACAAAAAGAAAGTAAAAAACCAGAAGTGTGAGTCGGACTCGCACACGAAGGTTTCCGTACCATTATCGCAAATAACGGCAAAAAATCACGTTTGTTGTATGGGAACCCCACTGAAATATTTATTTTATTCTGTTTTTAGTATTTTTGTTACAACGGCAACAGAAATACATACGTGAAAATTTCAACTGTCTAGCTATCACGGTTTATGAGTTGCAGTCTGGTGACAAACTGACAGATGGACAGACAGACAGACAAACGTACAGCGAAGTCTTAGTAGTTAGGTACGGAACCCTTAAAAGAGAATGCTTCATGCTGTTAAAACAGATACGCAATTAGGTTGCAGGTTGCCTCACGATGTTTTCCTTCACCGTTGTCAGCGTAGTTCAAGATAAACTTAGAAAAACATAATGAATTGAAAAAGTCATATTTGCTACTTGCCCGGATGTGAATCCAAGACCTCAAACACTAGAGGCGAGGTCTGGATCACTGTGACAGCTTTATTGTTTAACTATATCTATTTATTTTTTCTTGTACTTTCAGAAGACAGTGATGGTGAAACGATGGTATCGTTCACGGAGAAATCAGTTTATCGTTATTACAATAAGTATAATCTGTTTTATCTATTATATTCGTTTAAATGATAATAAATCACAAGAACCGGATCTGGGTCTGCGTCTCATAAGGAAGTAAGTCTTTGCATGACTCAAGTTCTATTGAGGTTTTGTTTCTTTGCGCACTTTTTAATTGCATGCTAAATCTGCTTTTTATGGCACAATATTTTGCAACATTAAAGGTGAATGGCAGATTTTGTACCGTATACTTTTTATGTTGTTCGGTTATAGAATTTTTACCAATTATTATGGCAACTCATTTATTTTCATGTAAGTGTACTATTTTTAGAACTTCGAATTAATTAATAATTTCAATAAAAAGATTTTAATAAAAAAACGCAATAAAATCGTGCACTAAACGCAGTTATGTTTTTAGAAGTTGCCTTATTTAAAATGACACAAATATTAAAATGATAATTAATTATTTAGAAATAAAAATAACATTAATACAGGGTGTTTGGTGCATCGTGTGCCAAATTGCAATGATCGACTGAAGGGGTCATCTGCTAGCATTTCGGACCCCTTAACACCCCTCATGCCCTGTGTATTTTTTATCGACTTTTTATTGTTTTAAAAAAAGACCCAAATTTTACATTCAAATATAATATTAAAAAAAAACCGGCCAAGTGCGAGTTGGACTCGCGCACGAAGGGTTCCGTACTTGGTAAATTGCGGTTTACGATTTATGACGTATTAAAAACAAACTTCTAACTAGATCTCGTTCAAACCAATTTTCACTGGTAGTTTACATAGTAATGTACATCATATATTTTTTTTAGTTTTATCATTCTCTTATTTAAGAAGTTACAGGGGGGGGGGGACACATTTTACCACTTTGGCAGAGTCTCTCGCGCAAACTATTCAGTTTAGAAAAAAATGATATTAGAAACCTCAATATCATTTTTGAAGACCTATCCATAGATACCCCACACGTATGGGTCTGATGAAAAAAAATATTTTTAGTTTTAGTTTCAAGTATGGGAACCCCCAAAATTTATTGTTTTATTTTTATTTTTGTGTGAAAATCTTAATGCGGTTCACAGAATACATCTACTTACCAAGTTTTAACAGCATAGTTCTTATAGTTTCGGAATAAAGTGGCTGTGACATACGGACGGACAGACAGACAGACAGACAGACAGACAGACATGACGAATCTATAAGGGTTCCGTTTTTTGCCATTTGGCTACGGAACCCTAAAAATGAAAGTATAAGGCGTAGACTCTGAATTTTATTTTTATTTCGATGTGTATTGTTTAAGAGTACTTTTAAGTACAAAATTAGTGACATTAGTCACCTAGATTCTTTATTAATTCACTCACAAAGGTAAAACTTAAATTAAAACTGCACATGTTACAGCTGTTTATATGGCTACAAAAAAAAAACGAAAAGCGACCGGGATCTTCCAACCCCCTCATTAATTTTCCAGTCTATCCTCTTGCTAATGATGTGCCACATGCCATAAAAATCATTTAACAACTTTGTGAATTCGCTAGAATTGTGAATCGAGTCACCTTTTTCAAAATTATGATTTTAGAAAAATATTTTGCTTAAATGATACTTAACAAACCTATAAATCTGTTATCTCATTCTTATAAGGTAAAATATGTCTCGTATCTCTATCTTTTCGTGGGATTTACTTGAAATAAAAAAACAAATTGCATTATTAACATTTATTTCATATTTGTTACAAATCCTGCTCAAATTGTTGGCCTCAGTTTTTAATGCAGTTCCGACATCTGTTTCGTGTTTCGACAGTTGTTGTACGAAGTCGTATTTCCTCCTTAATGGTATTGAATGCCGCTTCTATGCGTTGGACTAGTACCTCTCTAGTTGGAACGTCCGTGGATAATACCAGCGCGGAGTACGTTGAACTAGCACACACGTTAGGTAGCAGAGGCAGTGATGTCTCGACTAAAAAAATTACGGATCGGCGGCAGTGCATGATTTGTTCAAACCGATTTAAGGTATGCAATAAAGAGAAAGAAGAAAGATATTACTGCGCAAGAGTGAGAAAACAAATTTTACCTCTTTCTCAAGTAACAGTTACGCAATAAAAAAAAATTCATCAGAATTTGGAATGCAGTCTTATGTGACTTGATTCACAATTCAAGCGAAATCAAAAAGTTAAAAAAAAAAATATGGCATGTGGCACATCATTAGCAAGAGGATACACTGGATAATTAATGAGGGAGTTGGAAGATCCCGGTCGCGTTTGTTTTTTTTTTTCTGTTCAAATTAAAGCTGTACAAGTTTTACCTTTGTGAGTGAATTTAAAAAAACTAGGTGACTAATGTCACTAATTTTGTATTTAAATGTACTCTTAAACAATACACATCGAAATAAAATTAAAATTCAGAGTCTACGCCTTATATTTTTTTTTAAGTAGTATTTGAATGTAAAATTTGGGTCTTTTTTTAGTAAAACAATAAAAAGTCGATAAAAATAATCTACAGGGCATGAGGGGTGTTAAGGGGTCTACCATTTCAATTTTCCACACGATGCAGCAAACAACCTGTATAAGCAAACCCATCATTATCAATCTGATGCAGTCCGCTGCTGGATATAGGTACCTCCTAGTGCCTTGAGTAGGTACGATCCTCATCTCAAGCTACATACTAAATGGTCAGTAAAACACTACAAAGATAAAAACAAACAATTTACTTTACACATTATGTAAAAATATGCAAAATTTACCAATATGTAACAATCTACATTGGTACATTAGAACATAACCTTAAAAAATAAAACTGGTTATAACTTTTACGTCCCAAGTTCTAAAAATCTAAGAATTTCAAAAGAGATTATCTGTCATATTAACTACCAATTGAAACCAAAAATGATCCCAAAACACGACATTTCATTAGCGGTATGAAATTCCCATACAGGCCTGCCGTTCGCCTTTATTTATTTATTACACACACACACTTGGCCACACATACGGCTATATGGCCTATTCCCTCTCACAAAGAGGAGGCCTGTGTCCCAGCAGTGGTAACATAAAAAGGCTGATGCTGATGATGATCATGATGACTCACACACATGTGTAGGTAGATACAGGCAACACATAACATCACGCCTGCATTCCTCGAAGATCAGGCAGAGGTGCACTTACTTAGTACACCTATATTTTGCCAGTTAAGTTTAAATCTTAATAATAGGGGGCGAAATTCCAGATGGAAAACTCGTAAAATTGTAAATATAGCCACTGTAATGATAGCCTACCATGCATATGGTGGTATCCACTCTGAGATATGGTAAAATATTCTGGGGGAACTCGACGGAATGGGCGTCTGTTTTTAAAGCCCAAAAAAATGCATACGTGCAATGTGTAGACTTAAGAACACAGATAGCTGTGAACCATATTTAAAAAAACTCAGATTCTTACTTTACCTAGCCTCTTAATTTATGAGATATCAGTCTTTGTCAAACGTAAATGCATATGTATGAAAAATGCCGAAATGCTAGATATTGAAATAAAGTTCCGATTGTACCATACAGAACTTACTTAATGGGCTCCAGTGTTTGACATCATTTCAGATGTATGACATCATTTTTAATAAATTGCCATGTTGTATTGCACATATTTAAGCGGAAGCCAAACGAATTTCTAACTAATAAGGCGTATTACAGTGTGAAGGAGTATCTAAAAGGGAATCCTTAGGCAGATAATTTTTATGACATTCATATTGTCATGTTACATGCTCTGCTCTCAATTATTATTTATCTGGGTATTTTATTTATTTTATCGACATTACCCAACATTAGACACCGCACATTACCAAACAAAGGTACTTGTATTTCATTTTAAGTAAACAAGTCATGACAGGATCCGACACGGCTATTCTACGTTGCACACGTCCTCATGTGTCATCATCATCATCACCAGCCTTTATAATATTCCCAATACTGGAAAACCGGCCTTCTCTCTATGAGAGAAGAACCCCGAGAATGTTCTCATGTGTAAATCTGCAATGCCCGAGATTTCCAACTCAGAATAATACCGTTCGGTCATTCCGACTTCAATTAACTAAGAGAAATCCTTAGTATCGCAGCCATCCCTTTGGCTTCGAATAACCATCCCTGTGAACATCACGACAATCATCCTTGTGACCATCTCAAAACCATAGTCAACCCAGTGACCAGGCCTCTTAACCATCCCTGTGGCTACAACAGTCATCTCAGTGACCACTCACAAGTCACAACTTTAGTCATTTCTGTGACCATACACACTCTAGTCATCCCACTGACTAGATTCAGCAACTTCATCAATACTAGATTGATTTATATTAGTCGTCATTATATTACATTAAGGGCCTCGTTCACCATCTGCATTTAAAGTGTCGAATAGGCTAACCGCCAGTCAAAGTCACCCGTAACGTCATGTGCGTATTTCACGACGTTCGAGTAGCACTAATTATAAGATTATCTGACCCATATCTTACTTGCCACGGCATCTGCCCATTAGCGAGTTTACCCATCAGTTAAAAGTTGTCCGTTGTCATTTTGTGTAGATTATTTTACAATTTGTGAATAAAAATGGATTTATTTGACTTGATTGATCATCAATTGGATGAATAGAACATTCTACGACGCAACGAGTACCTAGGATTGGTGTATTTAAATGCTGTGTTGATTATTTTACGGGGCTAGATGTCACAATTTTTTGCTAGAATTCGTCTATTGAATTATGCAGTAAACCAACATAAACTAACCCATAAATCGCAATATAATTGGTATTTTTTATTTATCATGTGGTTTTATTAATAAACTATCAAATGTACTGAACTTCTGAACAATAGGCTATTATAACATATTAAAACCACATGCATACCAAACCAGACGAAAAAACACCATAAATATAAAAAAGAAAGATAGAAAAAGTGTTTATATGCGCCAGGCACGACGCATACCCTAAAAAAAAAGTACAAATGACTATTGACATCTGGCAATGGCATTTGCCGAGTAACATTGACGTATTATTGAACGAATGTAACGCAAGATTTGTTAAGGCATTCACTTAGCCAGTACGTTGTTACTCGAACCTATAATTTCGTTTGTGAAATTGACAAAAGATACTCTCAAGTGTTACGTGCTACATAACGTTATCCTGGACATAACTAATCAACGCTTTACTTGAAGATGGTGAACGAGGCCCTTAGTTAAATCAATAGGTACTTGACTTTTGGGCTTCTGTTAAATGTATTACTATGCTCACGATATAGCGTACTTGTAAACACATTTTGAATACAAAGTCTTTCAACACGTAGTTGACACGATATTAACATGCTTTTAGAATATATGCGCGTATTCAATCTAGTAAGCGCGTATCTATTTGACAGTCAATAACAACATGGCGGCTTGCGTGTACAATAGCCAAATATCTTCTCTATGCCCAAAAACTTTAAAGGTTTAAAATCGCCTGACTCAACACTGTATATAAGTCTCTTGCTGTCAGATATATAGAAAATATACTCGAGAAGGCTTTGATTGAGGATAAAGGAAGTGGATGCAAGATGCCGTCTCTGGATCCCTTTTCGAAAGAGCTGATGCAATTTGTCGAGACTTATGACCCAATCACCTGCAAAGGAAAGGACTGGGTGAAGTGTTATGTAAGTATCAAACTTTCAAGGATTCAATGAAATTTAATTTATTCATCGACAAATTTTATGTGCGTGTGAACTGAGGGACCACACTGGTAATACACAAAATAAAAATCGTAGGATTTAGTAGTAGATTTAAAACAATTGTAGAACAAATCTGGGAATTTGTAAACAAATATATTACAAACTACAGCCCTTAAAGTTTGGTCCCTCAGTCCTCACAGACCATCAACCAGATCTCGGGCAGTATCTGAAAAATTAAGGTGTTGTGACTACAGACTTTTAGTAAAGAATTTGTAAATATATTTACTAAATAACAGACCACAAAGCATTATAGACAAAAAATATATAACGGCTAACTTGTGGTCCCTCACACCACACAAGAAAGATAAATATTTTAGTGAATATTATCGAATCAAATTAATAAACTCGTTCTTTTTCTACATAAAGTTTTAGTAAGAGACTTGAAACATTTTGTAAAAAATAAATGGAAAAAAAATATGGACGCAATTTGAAGATAGCGATTAATAAAAGTGGTCCCTCAATCCTCACATCCACTGACATATATGCATGTACTAGCTACTAGACGAGAGTGATATCAGAAAGACTAGTGTACTTAACTTTTAGTAGAAAGTTTTTACTAAATAATAGTTATCTAAAACTGTATATTTCTTACCTCTTAGCTGAGATAATATTATTTTTGTATTCCTATGAAAATAGATAGAGTAGTGTGACCACACAATGAAACAAAATGTAGACAGTACTATTCTACTTCATTTAGTATAGTATTATATGAAACGAAAACAATGTTGAACTGTTAATTTAATGTTATATTACATGGCATAAGTGACTTTAATTTGGCAACTTTAATTTTTGAAAGCTCGTAATTGTAACTAACTTGGTCATTACAAGTGGTACAGTTCCGGTTTCCTTCATCGATGCTAATTGCCTCTTCCAAAATATCTAAGCCAAATATTTTAATAATATTTATTTAATTTATATTTAATATTTTATTTTATTTTATTTAAGGACAAAAACGCAACGTCTCTTATAATTAAGTTTATTGGCAGGACGTATTTAAACACATTTTTGAGCTCGTAGCTATATTTAGCTTGACCTTGAAGATCGACCCGTGCGGCTGTTATTATTATAACAGCCGCACGGGTCGATCTTCAAGGTTAAGCAACGCTTGACGAGGTCGGTCCGTGGATGGGTGACCATTTCAACATACCGAGTTTCCTCCGTGCCTCGGTCCCGTTGGTCCCGGCTGTCATTTGAAGATCTTTGAAAGTCGTTACGGGTAGTCAGAAGCTTGAGATCTGACACCAGTCTTGCCAAGGGGTATGGTGTTACCCAGTTACTGGGCTGTGGAGGTCAGATAGGCAGTCGCTCCATATAAAACACTGGTACTTAGCTGAATCCGGTAAGACGGAAGCCGACCCCAACAACAATTGGGAAAAGGCTAGGCAGATGATGTATTTAAACACATTTTTGTAAAAGTTGCACTGAAAAAATTTCTTAGAAGTGAATGTGCAAATATATCTGGCAATCATAACTAATAATTATGGTTTCCTTTATCGTTTAATGGGCTAAAATATTGTAATGCATTTTTTGCTCTCATTAAATAAATCATCGTTTTTAATTGTAGAATTAAGTCAAACTGGTTTAATCCAAGGTAACAGTAGGTATTTAGATTTTAGGGAGTTTTGAACGTAGATTATTTTACGTTAGATCTTTTTATTTTAGGTATTGCAATCCGTACCCGTTTAAATATATTTTATTTTATTCGGAAAACTTACAGCAAATTTTAACAATTGTGCGTTATTATAATAAGATCAAGACCAATTAAAAGTTTTCACTTATAGTAAACAAGTGCGAGCCGGACTCGAACACGAAGGGTTCCGTACCTTAATCGCAAAAAGCGGCGCAAAAAAACATGTTTGTTGTATGGGAGCACCACTTAAATATTTATTTTATTCTGTTTTTAGTATTTGTTGTTATACCGGCAACGGACATATATCATCTGTGAAAATTTTAGCTGTCTAGATATCACGGTTCATGAGATACAGCCTGGTGACAGACAGACAGACGGACCGCGGAGTCGGATGACCCCTGGAGTACCTGCAGTTTTTGGGATTCCGAACATCTTTCAACGGATACCATACATTTTTTTTTTGGAGAGGAACTACCAAATGTGGTTTTTTTCTTCCAGCGTTAATTATGTGATCGTATTTTATTTTTTAAACTTAGCTTACTTTTTAACGTTTCCAACTTTTATAACCTTACTTATATCATGTTATGGCTTTACTTGTATGCTTAAAATTAAGCCATCATAAAACCGGTTTCAACTGCGTTGAAGATTAGGCACATGAATTCAGCTTTTAACTTTAAACCTTTTCTAAATAACACTTTTATGTTTTATGTAAACTTAATATTTAAAAATAATTAATACTATATTTTGATTTTTGCGGTTCTTCCTGGTTTAAAAAAATATGTGTTTTACCTTTTTACTTTTTTATTTTCGGTGTATTTATTTAAAATTTAAAATTATACGTTTCATTGCGTTAAAAAAAAATATAACGCTACAATAGGTACTAACGTACTTGCATGAGTAGGTATTGCATAAATTTCGTTATTTTACCTAATCAGCTTGCAGATGGGTTTTCTTCGCCGGCACTTTTATTCCTTGGAATTATAATTTCCAAAAATAGTAAAAGACACGCAAGGCGCCTCATACACTTACAATAATACTATGCGAGTAAACAGAGTATTTTCAATTTAACCGGGTAATACAGTTTTTTTTAGGAACAACAAAGAGGTTGAAAAGTTGCCGCTGAAAAGCCATAGACATTTTTGGAATCAATAAATGTGTATAATAATCCTTAATTAAGTCAAACAAATATAAGTCAAGCACACCATAGCTGTCAGGTAGCACGTTCTTCTTGGTCAACGTGCCAGCAGCAAAAGAGAGCAAGCAGACGAGCACACGCTATACAACTCCTTCCATAAACTTCCACCGTCCGCAATTCGCATGACATAATACCTATGACACCAACTCGCCTATCGGCTATTAATATTATGTGTATTATTATACGTTATTATAGTATCTAAATGTAATAATTACTTTAATTAAATTCATTAAGTAAATTATATCGGTTTTATTCGCATCCTCGACTGCAGCCGTAAGTAATTACTTGTTCTCAGTTTCCTGTTTTATTTATCCTAATAAACACTATGCGTACGTAAAAAACCACGGAGCAGATACACATTAAACATAAATTAACAGTTCAACATTGTTTTCGTTTAATTTACTGCTATACTTAATTAAGTATAATAGTACTGTCTACATTTTGTTTCACAGTGTGATAAAATAAAATAAAATATTAAATATAAATTAAATAAATATTATTAAAATATTTGGCTTAGATATTTTGGAAGAGGCAATTAGCATCGATGAAGGAAACCGGAACTGTACCACTTGTAATGACCAAGTTAGTTACAATTACGAGCTTTCAAAAATTAAAGTTGCCAAAAAGTCACTTATGCCATGTAATATAACATTAAATTAACAGTTCAACATTGTTTTCGTTTCATATAATACTATACTAAATGAAGTAGAATAGTACTGTCTACATTTTGTTTCATTGTGTGGTCACACTACTCTATCTATTTTCATAGGAATACAAAAATAATATTATCTCAGCTAAGCGGTAAGAAATCCACAGTTTTAGATAACTATTTATTTAGTAGAAACTTTCTACTAAAAGTTAAGTACACTAGTCTTTCTGACATTACTCTCGTCTAGCAGCTAGTACATGCATATATGTCAGTGGATGTGTGGATTGAGGGACCACTTTTATTAATCGCTATCTTCAAATTGCGTCCATATTTTTTTTCAATTTCTTTTTTACAAAATGTTTCAAGTCTCTTACTAAAAGTGTATGTAGAAAAAGAAGGAGTTTATTAATTTGATTCGATAATATTCACTAAAATATTTATCGGTCTTGTGTGGTGTGAGGGACCACAGGTTAGCCGTTATATATTTTTTGTCTGTAATGCTTTGTGGTCTTTTATTTAGTAAATATCTTTACAAATTCTTTACTAAAAGTCTGTAGTCACAACACCTTAATTTTTCAGATACTGCCCGAGATCTGGCTGATGGTGTGTGAGGACTGAGGGACCACACTTCAAGGGCTGTAGTTTTTAATATATTTGTTTACAAATTCCCAGATTTGTTCTACAATTGTTTTAAATCTACTACTAAATCTTTAGATTTATTTTTTATTTTGCAAATTACCAGTGGTGGTCCCTCAGTTCACACGCACATCAAATTTTGAGTACGTGAACATCCTAAATACTACCACATAAATATAGCAGTTGAATGAAGCGCGCTAGGACGAAAAATAAATAAAGAAAAGAACACATATTTATTTGGCACATCAAATGCAGCAATGCAATGAAGGTGGTATAACTAAAAAAAAAACCGGCCAAGTGCGGGTCGGACTCGTCCACCGAGGGTTCTGTATAGTCAGTTGCATTCAACAAAATAATTAGATAAAAAAAAAAAAATTGAGTTAGACAACAGTTCACAAAATAGATTATCAATGACTTAAAACTACGTGCGTTCAAAAATTGTCTGAGGGATCATCTACAGCCGAACTAGGTGAGAGCCTGTATTTCAGCATGCAGCTCCACCCATAGGAACATTGACGCAATAAACATAGTATAGAAATAAAATAAAAAAGCAGGTAAATAAAAATTTTATGTAAAATTTTAATAAAAATCGATATCACAATAATAAACTAGATCAATATAATTAAAAATTGGGAATTAAATAGTAAAATTACAACCAAACTGTAAAAATTTGACGTAACATTTAAATTTAAATTCGAAATCACAAAATTAATAGGTAGAACAGATTAGACCAAATTAAGAATTAAATAATATTTTTTATAAAAATTGTAAAACAAGTCGTAAAATTTAAATAATAATCTTAATCACAATAGTTCAAATATAATAGATAGGATAAAAATAAAAATTGAAAATTAAACAATAAAATTAAGATTAATATAAAATTGTGAAAGTCGTAAAACATATATAATAATAGATCACAATAATTTAAATACTGTAAATTAAATCAAATTAGGAACTAAAATTACAGAGTAGTTGTAACATTTAAAAAATAATCAGATTACAATAATTTAAACACAGTAAATTAGATTAAATAAAAAATAACAATGAGAACCAAAACTACAATTAAAAAAATTAATTTAAATTATAAAACGTGAAACAAAATGAAGTACAATGATTGTAAACAAGTGAGCGAATGTGTGTGAGTGAGTGTGAGTGTGTGCGTGAGTGTGAATGTAAGCTCTCGTTTAAGATTAAAGTATTTCACTAATTTTGAACCGTAAGCAGAATTTCTGTCTCCTCATAAGACTGCGTTAGCCGGTATTTCTGGAGTTTTTTTTTTACAATGAGTCTTGTTGAGCGAATAGATGTCAAAGATTTTATTTATTTTATTGTAGATAAACGGCACAAGGAATGGGAAGTTTTTTTTTACAAAATTCGTTTTTGGAGAATGCTTGGCGATTGCAACTTCATACCTTCTGCGTTTGGAGATAATCTCTGGATTATACTTGAGGTCCTTATGTTGTTTAAGTACAATATTCAACAAAAATAGTGAGCGCACATTAAGGACTTCGCAACACTGATAAAGCTCGTTTGTGGGAAATAGAATGGGTCTGAAACTGGCCACTTTCAGAATAGCCCGCTGAGCTATCTCCAAGCTCTTGAGAGTAGATTGCAGCACCTCCCCAAGAAGATATACAGTAATGAAGTATTGATTGGAAAAGCGAGTAGTATACACTTTTTAGTAAGGCAGGATCAGCAACCATTCTGATGTTTTTAAATATATTAATCAGTTTACGCACTCTGCCACTGACAAGCTTAATGAGTTCTTTGAAATTAAGATTCTGATAACATTATTGACGTTCATATAATTTATACAAAGAAAGCAGCGAACATTGCTCTAACGAAGGGACAAAATCAACTTTGCTGTTGGAAAACTGTTGTGCCCATACATCGATATAGGTCGCGGTCAATTTACCAAATGCAAATAATTTAAATATCGCTTTTTTTTGTTGTATCTACTAATTTACAGTTTCAGATGTTTTCCTTTACTTGTGTTGTAAGACATTGCTTCTTACGAAATTTTATGATTCTAGGTCAACGGGAAGTACCCTTTAGGTTTTGATTTCCTTGCGATTCCTAAAACATGCGACAAAAAAGACTGTATCTTTCGATTACGTTGATTTAGGAGTTTGATTTTCACAACTCCATAAATATTATGGACTTGAGTATATTATATTAATTTCAACTTGATATCGCCAGGCATTCCGGAGAAAAATGTCTTAATACACGAATAGACAGACAGACAACGAAGTGATCCTTTAGGGGTTCCTTTTTTCCTTTTAAGGAACGAAACCCTAAAAAGGTGGAATTACGGGCAGTGCTGCGCTAGGAATTAACCCGTGTAACAAGCACTGGGCATTCCACTGTCACACTTGCAACACACAAACATCAAAGTAGCATAGAGAATTAAGATTCGCTGATTTCCCAGCTTTGGCAAGCGTTTACATAGAGAGGTATAGGAATAGGCAGAATACTTCTACCTCAACTTCACGGCAATAACATAGAGTGCATGACCTCCTCTGAAATTCCGAAATAATAATCATGATGTTTTGTTACCGGGAATTAAAAATCACGATTTTTTATTATGCATTGCATAATGTCATCAAAGTACAAAAAAACGGATAATTTGAAAAAACATTTAAGTATCAGATTAATTATTTTTTTTACAATTTATTAATAAAAATGTGCCGAATTAACAAAAAAATGCACGTGAAAATAAACCTTAATAACCTTGTTTTTCTGTTTATTTGTTTTTTATAAAAAAATATGACTTATTACAATAAAAACCGTAACACGCCCAGAAATAAAGAAAATAAAAATAATCTAAATTATTGAATTTTATTATTCCAGCTCTCCGAATGCAAGGTAGTTGATGAGATACTAGCAACGACCAGAAACATAGTGTGTACCTACCAGGACATAATACATGTTAACGACAATAAACGTTACTTAGGGCAAAAGAAAACAGTGAAGGGAAATAAAACTTATTTACTTGATGCAAGCGACCATGTCAAGATTAAATGTACGGGCACTCACGAAACAAGGTAAGGTGAAAACGATTATATTTTATGCCTACTAATATTATACTACACGGTCAACATAACTGTGCACCTCACTGGAATACGACCCCTTTCCCGCCTAACCGCACGGCCACCCGCGTTCGCCTCGTACGCTAATAGCGAGAGACTAACGTCAAAATGAAGTCACAGGCCCCAGGTGCACAGTTAAGTTGACTGTGTTATAAAAGTCAAAGTTTGTGAGAATGGATGTTTTGTTCTCACATATATGTATTTTTTCAACAAGAATGAGGTAACCAAATTTTGTTTTATTAAAACTGATGGGAAAGAGTGTCCGTGGCGTTTCTTGCAAATTCTTCTCCATTGAGACCTACTGACGCTTGCAAATTTGCAACTAAAGTCATCTTTTTTTTGTTTGACAATTCAAAAGTACTTATTTTGATTTTATTGAACTCCTTATATTTCTCAATGACTTCTTGTGTGGCATGTATGTGATCCGTTTTTACATTTTGACTCTGCTGGAACTGCCATCATATATGTTTTTTGAACACATTTATGTATTTTTCATGAATGTGGCATTTTGTCAGGGCTTTTCAGAAGGAGTTGTGTGAAATCGTGTCGGATGCTTTAGCGTAGTCTATGTAGGCTATGTAAAGTGGTATATTTACTGTATTATGTTTTTTTTTTTAATTGTTTGTTACTCTAGAAGCTATTACTTGCAAGTCCTTTTTGTACATTGTTCTCACATATATATATTTTTTCAACTAAAATGGTATAACCAAATTTTTTTTATTAAAACTGTCTAAATGTATTGTCCATTGTTCCCATAACTCACACAGTGAAGAACCTGGGGATTTATATCGACGGCACTCTTTCTTGGACCAAACAGCTGCAGGAGGCTAGTCGTAAACTGTTTGCTTCTGCTGGTTCCCTGAGACGCCTTCGTAATTTTCTTTCCATAACCACTAAAATTGCGATAGCACAATCTCTACTTCTCCCTATCCTGGACTATGCTGTTGCCAGCTATCTTGATCTTTCCAAGACCAATTGGACAAGCTTGAGCGACTTCAAAATCTCTGTGTCAGGTTCATATTTGGTTTGCGCAAGTATGATCATGTTTCTGAATTTCGAACCAAGCTCAAATGGCTTCCTATTCGCCTTCGCCGGAATGCTCACATACTTTCTTTGTTATATAACGTGCTCTTTAATCCATCTAGTCCTGTATATCTTAAAGAACGCCTTTAGTTCCTTTGTGACACACATTCTAGGTCCTTGAGATCATCGGAGAATCTAAAATTAAGTATACGTATGCATTCCACATCCTTCTTCGACAAATCTTTTACAGTTCAAGCAGCTCGTTTGTGGAATGCATTACCTATTGAAGTGAGGCTTGCTCAATCCTTACCAACAGTAAAAAAAATGGTGAAGGAGCATTTCCTTTCATTATAATTAGTCTTCTCCTTTCTCTGTGATATTTTTGTTATTTATTAGTTTTTTTTTTAATATTATTATGTCTAAGTATTATTATTTAAGATATATACTATATTGTACACTGACAACCCTAAATTCCCCTCCTCTCGTACAGTCCATCCAAAGGTTGTCTGTAAGAGATTGCCCTGTGCCATAAGACCGCCCATTGTACACTTGTTTTTTAGGTTTTTAATAAAGAATATAATAATAATAATAATTACCAATTGGTTCGCTATACCCAAGTTCCTTACAACAGGAATAACCCACCTACTCCACAAGTCTAGTAGCGCCATGGAACCCAAAAATTATAGGCCTATTACATGTTTACCGACGGTCTATGAGGTTCTTACATCCATTTTGAGAGCTAAAATTAATAAACACGTCGACGATAACTCCATCATGTCGGCCTCTCAGAATGGATGTAGGAACGGGTCTCGCGGTACTAAGGAGCTACTCCTTTTAGATATGGCCATTAGCCAACAGGTTCGGCGTTCCCGAAATGATCTCTCGACATGTTGGATAGATTATAAGAAGGCCTATGACTCGGAGCCTCATACATGGCTCATGAGGGTGCTAGAATTGTATAAAATAAATACAACTCTACGCACCTTCCTGATATCACAACAAAATGTTACTGAACGTAAAAAAATGCCATCACATCAAATTCACAAGAAAAAATAAATTCTTACAGTCAGTTTATAAATTAAATGGTGAGCGGCTTGTGGAAGTTGAGACTATACGTGACCTAGGTGTTCAGCTCGATAAAAAGCTAAGGTTTGTCGAGCATATTGACAAAACTGTATTAAAATCATCTAAGATGCTTGGTTTCGTTATTAGAGAGTGTAAAAAATTAAAAAAGCCCAACATTAAAAAAATTATGTACAACTCGCTAGTTAGAAGCCATCTTGAGTATTGCAGTGTGGTCTGGTCACCTGAGTATAAGGTCCACATCAAGCGCATTGAACGGCTGCAAAAACGGTTCTTATGGCATCTTATCTATAACAATAATATGGGTAAAAATCTCAACTCGTACCAAGAGAGACTGAAGTATTTTGGGATGGTGTCGCTGGAGAAACGCAGGCATATGTTGGATTCGGTTTTCCTTAAGAAATTATTAACAGGCTCTCTGAACTGTCCGGATTTGCTTAGCAGGGTATTATTCCACGCGCCACGTAATCTGCCAAGAAGTTCTAATAGGAGACTTTTCTGCATGCCAAGATGTCACACCAACTTGAGGAAATACTGTCCACTATCAAGAATGTATGCTGCATACAAAGATCACGAAGGCGATATTGACCTATTTAACTCTTCTGTACCTGCTCTAAAAAAAGTCGCGCTTGCCATTTATTGGGTATCTCTAGTACCTAATCTTACATAAATAATAAAATGTATACTAATTTAATTTAATTTAATCTATTATAATTTATTCTAATTTAATTTAATCTGTTCTAATTTAGTTTGATTCAATGTATGTTACTTAATTTAATTTAATGCAATCAATTTAGCTTTTAATGGTTTTTTATTGTTTTTAATTAATAAATTCTGTATTTATCTCCGCATAATTTAGTGCATGCTGGACTTTTCTTTAAGTGATGAGGCACTTAAACTTAAGTTTGAAATGTATAAATTTATTAAGTAAAAAATAATCAATGATGAAAAGCCAAATAATAAATAAATGTCGTGTATGGGGCAGTGGAGCACAGTCCTTCGCTATCCAGGATGTCGAAATATCCAGAGGAATAACGAACCTGTAAGGATCGAGCGAGGTATTTTCCAAAGCGATAGTTTGAGCCCACTTTGGTTTTGCCTGGCCCTGAATCCTCTAAGCATGTTGCTGGAGAATTCAGGACTATGCTATCGGTTGAAGAGAGGTGGTCAGGTTATATCTCACCTCCTTTACATGGATGACCTGAAGCTCTTTGCCCCCAGCAATCTTCAGCTGATGGAGCAACTGAAGGTAACTGAAACTTTTAGTAGCGCCATCAGGATGGAGTTTGGTGTGGACAAATGTGCGGTCATGCATGTAAAGCGAGGGGAGATTGTGGAATCCGTGGAAATTCAACTCGCGGATTCCATAAGCCTGAATCATTCTCTCCAAACGAAACCTATAAGTGGTTGGGTATGCCGGAAGCGTTACGTATCAGCACTACTGACATGAAGCAATTGTTGAGGAAACGCTTCTTTGGCCGCCTGAAGAAGGTATTCAATAGCCTTCTTTCGGGCGGAAACAAGGTGCGCGCCTTCAACGGTTGGGTCATGCCGGTATTGATGTACTCTTTCGGCATACTGAAATGGACTCAAACGGAACTTGATGCCATGGATAGGCGGGTCCGTACATTGCTGACTGCATATCGAATGCATCACCCACGATCGTCGGTCATGAGATTGTATATCCCGTGGAAGTGTGGAGGCCGAAGCTTTTAAATTGCCAAAAACCTCCACAACCGCGAGATATGCAATCTCAGAGAATATTTTCTAAACACAGACATGGGTATGCATCGAGATGTAGTAACAGTGGACAAGGGACTCACCTCGCTTTCCTTGGCGAATGAGAACTGGCGCAAGCCTGTAGTGCTTCACATTAACGACCGCAGGGAAGTATGGAAAAGTAAGGAGCTTCACGGACGCTTTTTCCAGGCCCTACATGGGTCCGATGTAGACCAATCAGCATCCGTAGCGTGGCTGCATTTCGGTGACCTCTTTGGGGAAACCGAAGGTTTTGTCTGTGCAATTATGGACGAAGTTATCATGACGAATAATTACCGGAGATTTATTGTGAAGGATGGCACGGTTGACATCTGTCGGGCATGTCTCCACCGATCGAATCGATCCGCCACATTATCTCTGGTTGTTCTCGTCTAGCTAACGAAGAGTACTTGCATAGGCACAACCTTGTAGCCAGGATTATCCATCAGCAACTTGCTCTGAAATACACTCTTGTGGCATCGGAGGTGCCGTACTACAGATATGTGCCAGACCCAGTTCTCGAGAATGGCAATATCACATTGTACTGGAATTGGTCCATCATCACTGACAGGACTATTATCGCTAATAAGCCTGATATAGTGGTGGTGGACCGAATCGAGAGGCGTGCAATGATTTTGACATAACTGTCCCGCATGACGGGAACCTCGTGAAAGCCGAGAAAGATAAGCAAATCAAGTATCTTGACTTGGCTCGCGAGGTTGTTGATGTGTGGGATGTAGACACAGCGATCATTGTACCGATAGTCGTCTCAGCCAATGGCTTAATAGCCACGAGCCTCGACCAACACCTTAGGAGGCTCTCGTTAGGCGGCTGGATCAAGAGCCTGATTAGAAAGCAGTATTGCTGGACACGGCTCGTATTATTAGGAGGTTCCTCTCTTTCTGGAGCCCTGACCGCCGGTAGCTTGGACCCTGTTCCCGATATCGGTGGGCTTCTATTTTTTATATTTTTAAATGTTTTTTTTATTTTTTTGTACTTTAATTTATAAAATATTTAAAAATGTAAACAATAAGAAAAGAAATTGAATAAAGGAGATAATAATAATAAAACTGATGGAAAAGAGTGTCCGTGGAACTTCTTGCAAATTCTCCTCCATTGAAACCTACTGACGCTTGCAAATTTGCAACTAGAGTCACCTTTTATTCTTTTGTTTGACTATTCAAAAGTACCTCTAAGGTTTATTTGAAATAAACTATGTGATTATGATTTTGATTTTATTGAACTCTTCAATGACTTCTTGTGTGACATGTATGTGATCCGTTGTAAAAAAGCTAGAGTGGAAACCTGCTTGTTCAATCGGCTGGTGTTCTTCGATTTTTGGACTCAATCTGCTTTGACACAGCGATCATTGTACCGATAGTCGTCTCAGCCAATGGCTTAATAGCCACGAGCCTCGACCAACACCTTAGTAGGCTCTCGTTAGGCGGCTGGATCAAGAGCCTGATTAGAAAGCAGTATTGCTGGACACGGCTCGTATTATTAGGAGGTTCCTCTCTTTCTGGAGCCCTGACCGCCTGTAGCTTGGACCCTGTTCCCGATATCGGTGGGCTTCTATTTTTTATATTTTTAAATGTTTTTTTAATACATATTCGCGGGCTGGCTGACCAAAATCTGGTGTATCCTCCGCCTGCACAGCATGTTTTTTTCCTTGTTTACGACTTTTTAGTTCGCTTTTGAAGCAGTCGGGATTTTTGATTTTTTGAATTAAGTTTTTTATTTATAACTTTTTAGTTAGTTTTTTTCGAATTAAATAAATTTAAACATATAAGTGTTATATATTTTTGAAATCACCTCTTAAAACCATTTATTTTGATACCCCACACGATGGGTTTGGGCCCCCACAATATGGCACACAAAAGCCGCCATTTTTCTATTATCCAATTTTAATGTAGCTTATGACACACGCAGGGTTAAGACGCATCGATTGACGTATGAATCATCAAAATCGGCCAACGCTTTTGGTCTCTGGAACGCCATATAGGAACAAACATACATACATACATACTTACATACATACATACATAGACTGATAAACACATTACCCTCCTTCGGCAGTCGGGTAAAAAGGCTAGCTAGCAGAGCAGAACCAGTCTTTCGAGTCTCATTGTGAACACCAGCAACGAACACCAGCCGATTGATCAAGCAGGTTTCCGCTCTAGCTTTTCTACAACGGATCACATACATGTCACTCAAGAAGTCATTGAAGAGTTCAATAAAATCAAAATCATAATCGAATAGTTTATTTCAAATAAACCGTAGAGGTACTTTTGAATTGTCAAACAAAAGAATAAAAGATGACACTAGTTGCAAATTCGCAAGCGTCAGTAGGTTTCAATGGAGAAGAATTTGCAAGAAACTCCACGGACACTCTTTTCCGTCAGTTTTAATAAAAAAAAATTTGGTTACATCATTCCTGTTGAAAAAATACATATATGTGAGAAAAATGTACAAAAAGACTTGCACGTAAAAGCTTCTAGAGTAACAGATCCGACAGATGTCAACCGTGCTATCCTTCACAATAAATCTCCGGTACTTATTCGTCATGATAACTTCGTCCATAATTGCACAGACAAAACCTTCGGTTTCCCCAAAGAGGTCACGGAAACGCAGTCAGGCTACGGACGCTGCTTGGTCTACATCGGACCCCTGTAGGGCCTGTAAAAAGCGCCCGTGAAGCTCCTTACTCTGGCATACCTCCCTTGCGGTTATAGCATATATGGGATGTGCATCCACTGTCAAAAATCCATTGTTTCTGGAATGCTACATCTTTTTCTAATAATGCTAAGCAATTGAATTCCTTTTGGTTATCTTTATTCCCTTTATTGTTGGGCTTGTTCTTTTTCTTATTTTTGTAATTTTTTTGCAGTTCTTAGTCATGCTCCTTTTTGTTACATTTTTGCAGCACAAATTTGTCTTTGCATTGAACGATTCTTGTTCGCTTGAGCTTGTATTCGGTAGGGTCCCTTGAGGGCTTTTCCGCGCTTGGAATTCCTCTATGATTTTTAATTTTAGTTCATCCGGTTGCGGAAGTTTATCTCGGGATACAATTGCAACTCTAAAGGTTTCAAATTCTGAAGAAAGACTGTACAGCATCATAATACTAAATAAATCTTCATTAACCATGACATTCATTTCTTCCGGTTTGTCTACAACGTCCATAAAGTTGTTTAAATGTTCTCTAATGTCGTTTCCTCTGTCATATTTCGTAAGAATAAGTTGCTTCAGTAGTGTTGCTTTCCATGCGGGACATTTACTGGCATGCGTTCGTTTAGCTTTACCAAATTTCATGAGCTGTTTTGCAGTTTTTATTTGCTTGAGTTTAGACGGAGATATTGTACATGACAATCTCCACTCTGCCAAAATGCTGGCGGAAACATTTTACCCGGGGGACAGGAGGGAAGAGGATAGCAAAGAACATAAGCGTGTTAGGATGTTAGCAGAAAAAGTGAACGTCATTGGTCATGATGAAAAACATGACCCACCGTTCACTATCGAGGAGCTAAACTCCTCCATACGCACCTTCAACCCTAAGAAAGCTCCCCGGGGCGGATGGCCTCACGGCTGACATCTGCCTGCGCTCGATTGACCACGATCCGGGAACTTTCCTAGCACTGGCTAACAAGTGCTTGGAACTGGGCTATTTTCCCGGGACCTGGAAGTAAGCCACAATTGTGATCCTAAGGAAATCCGGGAAGGAGAGCTATACGGTTCCAAAATCTTACAGACCAATTGTTGCCGTTGCCGGTGCTGGGAAAAGTCTTAGAAAAAAATCATTTTCATTTATTTATTCACAAACAATTAACATTGTGTCGAATATTGGTTACATAATTACAAGAATTGGTGAAACATAACTGCATTAAAATTATTACATAAAGATTAATTAAATTAGTGTAGCAAAATGTATATTGATTTAAAAATATTTACAAACAGATGCAATGTCATATTAATCTTACAAATATAAGTTGCAAACCATTATAGTGAATGATCATTCAAATATTTCAGAAAAAAAAACAAATTAAAAATGTCAAATTAATCAAATATGTCACAAACAATTAGCATATCAGTTCAATAAAATATATTTCACATGCAAATATAATATCAAATTATTTTTGACAAAAAACAATTACTAGAATATCGATTTATTCCAATATATCTCACAAGTCAAAGCAATCAATATGTCTCTAACAATTAGAATGTCAAATTAATCAATAAGTCATTAACATTATTAGAATGTCAAAATAATCCATTATTTGTCCCGAGCACTATAATGTCAAATTAAATTTAAAAAAATAAATAATAATATGTCACAAAAAATTAGAATGTCAAATTAATCCAATATTTATGTCACATACAATTATAATGATGTATGTTTTTAATTTTAGACTTATATACGACTTCGTGATTAGTATCATCGATGCTTTTTATTTCGACATACATCCGCCTATTTTGTAAGTACGATCTTAAAAGCTGTAAGGACTTGCCTCTGACACCATATTATTCAAGTTTAGTCAGCAACAACTCATAATCAATTGTGTCAAAAGCAGAACTAAGGTCGATGAAGAGTCCAGCCACTTTCATTTTGTCATTTAATTTAGCAATTATGTCATCTACAAGAGTGTTTATTGCATCTGAGCAACCGACTCCTTTCTGATAGCCAAATTGTCTTGAATTAATAATCTTATTTACATTCAAATGTAACATCAGTCTAGTTTTAATAACTTTTTTCTTCTATGATCGTTTTCTCCAATAAAAATTAAACAGTAGTCATCCATTGAAAAGCCATTTAATTTGTTTTGGATCTTAGCCAAGGAGCCTTCAGTGATGGCGTTCGGTATCAAATAATGACAATATTCAAATTGGTCTGAGAAGACTTCTTCAATTAAGGGCAGAGTTCCTTTTGTGCAGCTGCTGCTTATTATTGAAAGTTTATGTTTTGGCATCGCACCTGATTGCTTCTTTACAGCAATGTTACATAATCGTGAATTTGATATCAGCTTTTGTTTTTGTGTCAAAAAATCATTAATCAGATCGTCAGTTTGAGTTTCATTATTGAGTGTGGCGACTTTTGTCTCGTTGTTCGATGCCTTGGAGTCATTGTTAGAGGCAAGTGGTGTAATTTTGTGGCATTTGGACTTTATTTTACGTGATGACAATGGTCAATGGTCATAAACAGTGTGAAATGGCTCATTATACCGAAACTCAGTACTCGCCAGTACGGGTTCATGCCCGTACACATGCACCCCCCCATGCACAAGCTGATTGTAATGGTGTCGACATAGAAGGAGCATTCGACAGCGCATGATTGCCAGCTATTAGAACCAGACTGGTTGAGCAAAAATGCCCGGTAAATGTGAGGAGAGTTATGGACAGCTACCTCAATAACCGAAGGGTCAGGTTCAGGTATGCAGGAGAAAATGTAGTGAGGGAGACGTCAAATAGCTGTGTACAGGGATCAATTGGAGGACCGATCCTCTGGATCACCCTCCTGGATCCCCTACTAAAGGGGCAGGAGGAACGGGGAGACTACTGCCAAGCCTTTGCTGACGACGTGGTGCTAGTATTTGATGGCAACTCAGCAATCGAGATTGAGCGGAAGGTGAAAGACGCCCTCGCCCACGTTTATCAGTGGGGTGTTAGTAACAAGTTGACATTCGCACCGCATAAAACGAATGCGATGGTAATAACGTGGAAACTGAAATACGACATCCCGCGGCCGGGCCTGGGAGGGTTAGCCATTGGCATTACGCAGGAAATCAAAACCCTGGGGCTAACCATCGACAACAAACTTACATTTTACAAGCACGTTGCTAATGTGTGCAAAAAGGCGATTGGTTTTTACCATCAGTTGTCGAGGGCTGTGAAGGTCAGCTGGGGCCTCCACCCCGACGTCATCCGCACCATGTACACGGCAGTAGTCGAGCCGGTCATAATGTACGCAGCAAGTGCATGGGCACCCGCAGCTACCAAGTTGTGCGTAAAGAAGAGGTTAAATGCGATCCAAAAAGGATTTGCACAAAAAATGTGCGAATATATAATATATATAAATAGCGACGCACCGCATTTGCCTCGACACCCCATCCGGCGGCACATATGAGTCTGCAGTTCATATGCCTGGCAGACCAAGAACAACTCGCACACCACTGCATACAAGCAGTGCTGATATATACGGACGGTAGCAAAATTGATGGAAAGGTGGGCGCGGCATTGTCTCTCTGGAGCAATGGCGCCGAAACTTAATGCCAAAAAATGAAGCTGTCGTCCCACTGCACGGTCTACCAGGCTGAACTGCTGGCCATATGCAAAGCCACACGTCAGATTCATAAGCACGCAGAAGGGTCTTTTGGCATCTTCAGTGACTCACGATCTTCACTGAAGACGGTCGCAAACCACCGCTCTTCTCATCCCCTCGCAGTCGAGACCAGGGAAAACCTGAGAAAGGGCAGCATCCAAAACAAGCATGTGGCTTTGTTTTGGATTAAGGCGCACGCGAGGCTGGAGGGAAATGAAAGAGCCGACTACTTGGCTAAAGATGTAGTATACACCGTGGCATTTAAGTCGTCTTACAAAAGCAGCCCACTTCTTCTGCCCATGTATATGAACAACTTTCACCATGGAAGTCATAGGCAAATCCCAAATATTTTTTTGGATTTCCAATACAAAGTTGTCGTCAGCTGATCAAAATTTGTATGGGAGATGCAATTTCTTTTTTGAGAATAAACTGTCTTCCATGGAGAAAGTTGTTTATATACATGGGCAGAAGAAGTAGGCTGCTTTTGTAAGACGACTTAAATGCCACGGTGGATAGTATTTTTTTTTGTAAGAACCAAAATTTCAACTCACTGTATCGTTCTTATTTTTTGATTACGTGACAAAACAAAAAATACATGTGCAATATTTTTTTAATAATCTTCCTAACGGACTAAAAATTTTTTTAGTCATCTTCCCTATTGTAGCTCTTTGTGTTTTTCACTTAGATAAGATTCTAATAAATTCGGCATTTTTCGTTACAGCCGTCTCAGCTCAACATGGGTGGGCTATCACTTAGGGTTCCGCAAGTCATTGAGACGGGTTGATCCTCCACCTGGCCGAGAAGACACCATAAATGTACTGATTTTCGCGTTTGATTCAACGGCGAAAAACGGCTTCATACGACAAATGCCGAAGAGTTACAAATACCTCAAGGATCAAGCGAAGGCAACGATACTCGATGGGTATTTATGATTTTATTATATATACTCCTACTTATATAATAGTCCATTGTTGGCAATAAACTTGATATTGTGGTAATAGACCGAATTGAGAGGCGTGCAATGATTATAGATATAGATGATTTATTTGTCAAAACATGTGTTTACATACAATATGCATGATCACTGATTATTTAGTGCTTACAAACATGTTTTGCCTAACGAGGCGTACAAATATGTGTTTTACAAATTGAATAACTTACTAAAACATAGCAACTTCAGATATAATTACACAAAAACAATAGATTGGCCTTCATGTCAATTAAATGTCATAAAAAATCTAAATTAATAAAATGAGAGAACGTCAAAATCATTAAAATATATCAAATCTGAAATAAATAATTAATAACTTTCTTTAAAAGAATCAAAATTAATAAAATAAAACAATGTATAAAAAGTTAAATAAATAAAATCAGATTTATTATGAATTCATAAAATTTCAATAGTAATAGTAGAGTAGAGTAGTAGTAGAGTAATTTATCTAATAAATATAAAGTAGAACAAGAAACACAATATTACGCTGAATGTGATCCTTATTAAATCATAAGATGTATTAAACAAATTGAAATTAAAGAAAAAACAAAAAAAAACAAGACCTTAAATAAATAAAATCGGATTTAGGTAATGAGTTCACAAAAATGTCACAAAATCGTAAAATCGAATAAGTTCACAAAATATCAAAATAAAACTATTTTCAGAATATAATAAATCAAATAATTAATAGGATGTCAAATATAAAAGGTCATAAAATGCCACATATATATTTGTCGGGTTTAGTCAATAGTACGGACGTCATAACAAGCCAGATGGCGTGCTGGCCATGCACGCCATCTGGCGGAAAAGCAAGAAAAACTACGCATTGGCGCGCTTTTCCTAACCACTTGCGTGGTGGAGACAGTAGAATATAGCAGTTAACTACTGGCCGCCTTAGAGCTAAGACGTCGTAGAATCACTGTCGATCCGTAATATTAGTAAACCAGATTGAAAAAAAAAAAAAAAAATTCAAACTATTTATTTCCTCAAGAATACATAAAAAAAATTACATTTAAAATAACGCTCAATCTTTTTGAGTTAAGATTATGTGCGCTATCGATTCAGGTTTAGTTACTCGCTCACAGTTTATCTTGTAGTGGACCCACACGTAGGCCCCTCCCCCATTCTAAACTTTTCAGCGGTAAAGTAGATTTTTAAGATTTTTTTTATTTGTCGAGGTTTTTTGTTTTCCAATTTTTTGGCTATTTCCTTTGGTAACTTATTTAGAATGCCTGCCCACACACGATATCTTAACCTAAAGGAATCATCCTGACTTCCCGATGGTTAACATCTATCGGCCAGCCTTGATGCGACACATTTATGTTACAAATTTTAAAATAATATTCAGACCAACTACCATTGATAATAACATATTATTGTGAAACTATCAACAAATTCAACAAACTGCATACTTGAAAGTTTCAAGTGTCAGAAACGATTAAATACATTTAATGGCGTCACTGTAATAGGCTCTGTAGATGTATTTTGAAGTCATAAACACAATTAAGGGCAAGGGCTCCTTATTTCAAATTTGGGCTTAAAATAAAATAGCTCAAAATACTATATTTATTAGTGTCCTAGCTATATGACCGACCAGAATTCCGGTCACTCTAAAATCGCCACTGCAAATATTTTCATACTTTGTCTGGGGTGCATGAAAGGAGCCTTCCGAAGCTGCGTTAATTTAATCGCATTGCGGTTCCAAACACCCAGCGCACCATGGACAACTAGCGCTCAGTAACGCAGAACCTAGCTTAGCAAATCCTTTCACCTCGATGGTACATGAAAAACGGTTTTTCTCAGAACCAAGACCAACGGCCAAAATTTAACAAAAGCGTAGCCTCTAAGGGCACCCACCGCCGGCTTTCTAAGTCCGTCCTCATTATTACCTCAATAAATATTTTTATTTTATTTTTATTTTATTTGGAACAACAAACAATTACATAATAAAGCATAAATACATAAGACTTAAAATTAACAATTATGTAATCTACAGCGTTATTCACAGCATACAAGCAAAAAATTTATAACACGCTTCAAAGAAAAATTCAAAGTAATAAGAATACCAATTCAAAAAAGACAGTGATTTTAAACCCTGAATAACAAGTATGTGCATAGAATCCAATAACACGTACATGTGCAATGAATACAAAACATATTGACCTACAATAATCTAAGGTGAAAACAATAATCCTATCTTTCCACCCAATTAACGTGTTCTGTCTAATTCCTTGATCGCATTGCGAGTCGAATTTCGGAATTTTCCACGTGTTGCACAGAATAAATCGATGTCAAGAAAGTGTTTATTATAATTGTTAACAAGACGCCGCAATGGTGCTCGAACACCAGCATTTTTTCTACATGCTCTTACAGCAAACAACGGTTGCTTGCGCACTGCACGCAAATGTATTCTCCTGGGAACTAAATAACAAAGTCTGTTACAAATATCGGAACAGTCATACGTATTTCTGCAGAAGTCGTACAGGAGCACGGTCTCCAGAAACATACGACGGCCCGTAAGGCTTGAAGATTATATTTTCTCAGTAAATCGACATAAGACGCAGAAGAGTGAAAGCATCTGTAAGTCATAGATCTTAAAAATTTCTTTTGTACCATTTCTAAGCAGTTAGAATATTTCATGTATAGGGGATTCCACACCGCAACTGCATACTCCAACTGAGATCTAATTAAGGTCTTGTATAGATAGAGGTAAGTCTGAGGGCGCACGAATTCAGTGGCTGATCGCATAACAAATCCGTACATGGGCCAAGCCTTGTTAATAATTGTATTGATGTGTACATCAAGATGAAGTTTGTCGTCAAAAATGATACCCAGATCGCGAACCATGGCAACTCTTTTTAAAGTGACATCATTTAGAGAGTACTGGTAACTAAGAATGTTTTGTTTTTGGTAATGCTCAAATAACAAAATTTAGGCACGCTTAGTTTTAGTTTATTACTCACGCAGTATTCAGACAGTCTATTTAAGTCACCTTGCAAAGCAACACAATCGCTAGGGTTTTTAATTGGTCTAAATATTTTTAAGTCATCTGCGTATAAAAGAAAATTAGAATTTTGGAAACATTTGCATATATCGTTAATGAATAATATAAAGAGAAGGGGTCCCAAAATCGATCCCTGAGGAACACCTGATGTCACGGCTATAGAAGATGACTGATAACCATTTATCACAACACGCTGCGTCCTGTTGGAAACATACGATGAAAACCACCTCAACAGGTTCCCACGTATGCCATTAAACGCAATCTTTCTCAATAGCAGCTCGTGGTCGACCTTATCGAACGCCTTCTGGAAATCGGTATAGACTGAATCCACCTGAATACCAGCATCCATATCATTAAAAATGTATTCTGAATATGCTACTAGATTAGTTACCGTAGATCTATTTTTAACAAAACCGTGTTGTTGTGGAGCAATAATATTATGAAGCAACGGATAAAGTACACTATGTACAAGCTTTTCAAATATTTTCGATAAGGTCGACAATATTGATATCGGGCGATAGTTCTCGACATCATCTGAAGGGCCAGACTTAAGCACCGGTGTTACGTTAGCTCGCTTCCAAGCATCAGGAAATATTCCTTGTGATAGGGATCGATTAAAAATGATTTGTAGGGGCACGCATATATTGCTGGCAGTATTTTTGAGAAATATTGCAGGAAGTGCATCGGAACCAGGGCCCTTTGAAATATCCAAAGTTTCCAGGTGTCTCAGAACCTGTTGAACTGAGAATTGAATATTGTCCACAATATTACAGCACTCCGCAAAATCTGCGTTTGAGCAAAAATCATTTGACAAGGAGGAAGGTTCATAGACAGACTTAAAATACACAGAGAAGAGATTGCAGATTTCATTAGGGTTGTTCGAAGATTGATTTTTAAAACGCACGGTAGAGGGAATTCCTTTAGCTGTCTTTCGATTCTCGACGAATTTCCAAAAATAATTTACGTTTTGTATAATACTGTCCTCAACCGTATTGATATACCGGTCATAACAATTCCTGCACTCAACACGAAATCGGGATCTGAAAAGCGAAAACTGTTCGTAATCTGATAAATTTCCATATTGTTTCCACTTTATCCAGGCTCTACACTTGTTCCTAAATATATGTATGAGAGCCGGTGAGAACCAAACTGGGAATCTCGACGACTTTACTGTTGTTAAAGGTATATGCGTTTTGATAACATTAAAAATTAGATTATAGAAAACGTCCAGTGACTCCTCTACAGAGCAGTTACGTAGAGAGGAGTCCCAGTTTATTTCCGATAAATCTTGGTTAATAGCGTCATAATTAGCTTTAAAATAATTAAATCTTTTAATTGTATTACGTTTCATATTACCATTTCGTGTCTTTAAAGGAATTAATACATAAAACGGGGGGTGATATTGATCAGGAGGTAATAAAATGTCATTAGTTTCGCACAATGTGCAGTCACCGTTACTGATAAAGAGATCGAGTATATTATTACGTGTGTTTTTATGTGTGTTGTACTGGATAGCGTTATGCGAGTACAGAAAATTGCTTACAATTCCACTCACAGGGGCGTTATTTCCGCAGAGTTGACCAAAGGTGGAGTGGTTACTGGCGTTGGTATCCCATTCAAGAGCAGGTAAATTGAAATCACCGATCAGGTAGAAGTGTTCGACGTCAGTATTGTTAATGTAGGCATCCAACATTTGAAAGTAGGCATCATAGACAGATTCCGGCGTTTTTGGTGGAACATAGGCTGCACTAATTATATGTATTTTACCCCTGTTTTTACCGGGTATCTGAATAATAACATATTCAATGTTGGAATATAGATTTGGGACAGGTTTGATTCCAACCGCACGCAACGACTTGAGGATCGCGACCAGTGTTCCACCCCCTTCCCTCTTACCAGTGGCTTCACGGTCGCGGTCGCACCTATGCACAGTATAGCGATCATCAATGAATTCGGCGTCAGATATCTCCGGCGTTAGCCAGGTTTCCGTTAGGACAATAACGTCGTAGCAGTTAGCCAATATATTTACGTATAACGCATGCAGTTTGGTGCGAACTCCCCAACAGTTCTGATAGTAAACAGTAAGAGAAAGATCAACCATTACTGAAGAAAAAGCTACTAATAAATATGACAATATAAAACATCAATAAAGCTTTCCCAACTGCGAGTAAATTGAGCAACACGACAGCGATGCAATATGAGCCATACAGTGGCACATTAAACAAAACCTTGAGAATACAGATATAATACAAAAATAACTTAGATGATAGTTGCGGTTTGATAAGCATTAAGTAAAAAAAGCAGGTGTAAACAGAGCAATCAACGTGATATAAACAAAAACAAGATAACACAACAAACACACGGACTTGGAAAAACAAAGATAGGGTATAATATCGAAGGGTTCTCGGCAAATAAGTCTCAGATACTGTCTCAACTTTGCCAGAACACAAACTTTGACATTTTATGTGTCCAGAAAACGCATCGCGGCACCGAAAATCTATATCACAATAAGGCAGTGCTATTTTTATTAAACCCTGTGTGACTGTTTTGTCTGCTACCTAGACAAGAGCTCTATATAAATTCTTACAACGGATTTGGGAACTTTCTCAGTCACATCCTTCTATAAGCTTCCTAACCAGTCGTTTGAGTTCCATAAGCGACCTAACTTAACACTTAACCGACAGAATAAAATAGTTGGGGGTGACTTTAATAGTCGCAGCATATCCTGGGGGTCCCGTGATTCTAACGCAGAGGGAAATTTAGTCAAGAAGTCGGCTGAAGCGGCCGAACTATCCCTCGTACAAGATGCCAAACAACCTGCGTGTTGCGTAAGATCACCGATGACCCTATTTCCATTGCGTTCAATGCGTTTAGAGTTGCCAGGTCCCGCTACAGAGCATCGGTGGAAAAATCAAAGGGTAATTTATTGCGTAAAATAGTAGAAAAATTTGATAAAGAAGGTCCGTGGTCTCCTTTATATCATGAGTTTAAAGCAAAAACAAACGCGAGGTCGACTGATCAATTGGATCAGTCGACCTCGCGTTTGTTCAGAACATAAAAGTAATGTGGCTACCGGACGGACCAAAATTTCATAATAATAAATTCAGTATCACTATTGGAAAATCTACCGTAGACGCGGCCCTTACTGTCACGAATATAGTTAATACATCTGAACATAAGTACGTAATAAGGATTTTTCTAGATATTTCTGGGGCTTTTGATAACGCATGGTAGTGGCCAATGCTATTACTTAAAATGAAAACTCGAGGCTGCTATAGAAATATATACAATTTAGTTTACTCTTACTTTTTAAATGGTTCCACGAAACTCAAACTCGGCCATCATTCCATGTCGAAGTCTCTCACCATGGGATGTCCTCAGGGTTCGGTTATTGGTCCGCCTTTATGGAATTTAGGCTTTGATGATTTCCTCGCGATTCCGCTTCCTAGCAGCTATTCATTAACCGGTTACGCGGACGACGGTCTTCTGCTCATTCAATCAAGTACTCAAGCTGGACTCAAGAACTTGGCTGATACTTGCCTACGATTAATATCTCAGTGGGGCGATCGAAACCGCCTGACCTTTGCTCCGCACAAAACTTATCAACTCATTTTAAAAGGTAATCTTAAATCGTGTCCTACTATTAAATTTAATAACGTTCCGGTAAAAAGGAAGCAGTCCGTGTGCTATCTTGGTCTAGTGTAGTAGAGAATTTTGCATTTTTAGATCACATTAAAATAGTCGGTGAAAAAGCAAAAAAAAAATTCTATGCCTTAACGAGAATTTCTAAATCTACGTGGGGTCTGTCTTTTTTGACTTTAAAGACTATTTATGGGGCTACTTACTTCGGTTGTATCTGCTATGGGGCGTCTATTTGGGCTGATAGGGCCCCAATAGGGGCGGTATGACGTAAATTACTTCAGAGTCAGCGTTTGGCTTTAATATTCTTATACAAAGCATACAGGATGGTTAGTACTGAGGCCTTACAGGTACTTGCTGGCGTACTTCCGGTCGACCTTGAAGTGCAACGACGTGCTGCAATGTACTATTCCGCAAAAGAGACCATGGACGCGGACTGTTTAACGCGGAGTGACCGTGAGAAAATCTCTAGATTATTTAAACCACATATTGACGTCTGGGAGGAACTTTTATCCGAATGGCAAAGCAGGTGGGATAATTCTATCAAGGGCCGAAGCCTCCACTAATTCTTTCCATCCGTTCGCGTACGGCTGGCAAGGACGTGGCTGGAGGTGGATCACTGTGTTGCTGTGTTTTCTCACAGGGCATGGTAACTTTAAAAGTAAACTATTTTCCTTCAAGCTTGTTGCCTCGCCTTTATGTCAGTGTTCTACATCTGACTGCGAACATGTACAATCTGCACATCATATCTTATGGGAGTGTATTCTTTGGCAGAATGAACGCAATACTATGTTGAATAATGTACAGGTTGTGTCAGGAGCTGTTTACTATACGGAACTTGTGGAAACTAGAACAAATTTCCATGCGTTCAAGCGTTTTTGCCATACTTATTATTGGAATCATATATAACAGCTCACAATGTTAGGACCCATTAATATTAATGCTAATTTGTATCCGTGCTAGACCACTGGGCTTATTCCAGTTGTAAACGACCCTTTGTGCCTATTGGCCGTGTTTGTTCTGTCTCCTGCTTGATATGATGGGAAGTGGAAATTTGTATTTTTTTTTCTTACTCCTCCATTATTCTTTTCTGATTAATTTCGTTGCGGGATCCAAGACAGTTAAATTCATTCTCCGGGACTTTGTCGAGCTTCATTGCCTCGGCGTTTTTCTGGTGGTCGCCACTGTTTATTCTGGCTTTCAGGAGATGCAGTGGTTTGGGAATAGTGTGGTGGGATTGCCCAAATAAAAAAATAAAAAAAAACCTGCGTCTTTTAATAGTCGACGTTGGAAACGTGGCTACAACCCGGACTTAATAACGTGAGTAATAATATTAAATCTTTGTGTTCATAAGTCGACCGCCAACCGATTCCAAACACACAGCAAAGCATAGACCCATCACCACACCTCACCTCAGCGGGTTGTAAGCCAATTTAATTGCAGACTTATTGTCGATTCGCAAGATAGGTACATCAAGGTTTGATTTTAGGTCTTGGAACAATCTCCTTATCCAAACAATCTCACGACATGCCTCACTGGCCGCTACTATCTCCGCTTCAGAGGATGATAGCGAAACCATGGATTGCTTTGAACTGCGCCAGGATATTGTCGAGCCAGCATTCAAACATATAATCCCGCTCGTGCAGCATCCAGTCGCATCGTCGCCACCGTGGTCGGCGTCGCTGTAGCAGACGAGACGCTTTTCACCCTTCTTGTACTAGAGTCCCGTAATGATAGTTCCTTTCAGGTACCTAAATATCCTCTTCACCTGTTGTACATTACTTTCGGTCGGGTTATCTATGTTTCGAGACATTACTACAACTACAAACACAATGTCTGGTCTAGTGTCAATCATTAGATACGACAAGGACTCAACAGCTTTAAGTCGTCGACACCAGCCGCCTTGCAATTCTTTAGTGAGATGGCAGGGCTTTTGATGGCTTACTGATGTAAGTAGAATTTTCACAGGTATAAAAAATCCTTGACTCTTGGAAATTTAGCAAATACTAAAAACAGAATAAAATAAATATTTAAGTGATGCTCCCATACAACAAATGTGATTTTTTTGCCGTTTTTGGCGATAATAGTACGGGACCCTTCGTGCACGAGTCAGACTCGCACTTGGCCGGTTTTAATTTATTGGCGCTTATGGGCTCATTGACATTGACAATTTTTTTTCCGTTTCCACTTTCATTTTAATTCAACTGTATGAGTGAAGGATACATATTCGCGGGCTGGCTGACCAATATCTGGTGTATCCTCCGCCTGCACAGCATGATTTTTTCCTTGTTTACTACTTTTTAGTTCGCTTTTGAAGCAGTCGGGTTTTTTTGATTTTTTGAAAGTTTTTTTATTTAAAACTTTTTAGTTAGTTTTTTTTTCGAATTAATACATTTAAACATATAAGTGTTATGTATTTTTGTAATCACCTCTTAAAACCCTTTATTTTGATACCCCACACGATGGGTTTGGAAGACAAAAAGTTGGGCCCCCACAATATGGCACCCAAAATCCGCCATTTTTCTATTGTCCAATTTTAATGTAGCCTATGACACTCGCAGGGTTAAGACGCTTCGATTGACGTATGAATCATAAAAATCAGCCAACGCGTTTGGTCTCTGGAACGCCATATAGGAACAAACATACATACATACATACTGTACGGGACGGACGTGATCGTTCAAGGCGACAGGCAATCAGGAGTTTGTAAGGCTCCTGCTCGAACGCGTTGACGCCCCTTGCACCTATTGTTCAGTTGTCATCGGTAACTATGAACCCTGGAGTCACTGGAAGGCTGCCAAGTGTGTTGATGTGAAAACGTGATGTCCGGATAAATAAAAAACTATTTGTTCATGACCAGAAGCGACGTCTCTTCATGATCCTCGTTTACACAATGATGCGTGGAAACGACTTTAGGTGAAATAATGGCTACAATACGATAATGCGCCTGCGCACTATCGTTCACACAAACTCGACTGCAACGAGGACCACGATTTTTTGTGCGCAAAAACTTTTTATTTCGAAAAATATAACCTACGACTCTAAGCTTGGAACTGACGGAAACTACCCTTCCACTGGACCGATTCTGATGAAATTTGCATCTCTGGATAGGTCTCGAGAAGACCTTCCCTCCGGTCTTTGATCCAGGTACCTAGCCCCTACCATCAGGGAGTTCTCGTAGGGAGAACACCAAAGAAAGGGAATGCCCGCCAGTTTAATGCTTTACAATTGGTTTTATTCTAAAACTAGACACCTTAGATCAAGGGTCTCAGCAAGGGACTTGGAGCCCTCCTACTGGGCCGTCGACACACATACGTGTCACGGTTACATTGATAACCTTTAGGCGTACAGCCGCGTAAAGGCGCGAAAGGTTAGCTTATGCTCCCAATCTTGGCACATAAACTCAATTTGTACTCAGACTGCTGGGCGGATCCTCACCAAACATTCACCATCGGATAGCCTTTGCGATGGGCTATCCCACGGTAGAAGTTTGATGGATACATATCCAACCCTCGAAGCAGCATTCCTTCTTACATGTTTGTTTACATGAAAAAACCATGGAACCTCACACTATGTTAGGTCGATTAGCTCCTCAACCACCAGAGCTAGGCTCCTTCTGGAAGTGTGGTTGGGTAGCTGGAGGACTAGGCTGTCGAATGGCGGTACCCTGATGGGTGTACCACTAGCCTTTCTCCTGCTTAAGGCGCCGTGAAGCAGCCGAATACGAAATATTAAGCTGTTCCACAGCTTTAACGTCTATGTATGTGTGCATATAGCTATATATTAGCTCTGTATTGTGACTGAGTCCAGGCGCCTGCCTAAGGGTCCACGAAGGTAATGCTTCAGACAGCATATCTATAGCTGACCAGGTACCAAATGTCCCTGGACGCAGTGACCCATCGGCAGACGCATAGAAACGTCCACGCTGGCATACACAGACACATTACCTCAAGCAAGTGATGTCTATGTACTAGAGTTACATAGGTGCTATCTATCTATTTTAAGGCCTAGACAGAATTCTAGGTCACCTAGAAGCGCTAAAAGGCTTGTATCGAACTTACTCAACACTTACTTGAGGAAAATGTATGCATATCTACCTTTTCAGAGTGAAACTGCATTAAAACTGGCCATGTACTGCTATTACGTATAATTTCTCAGTCATGGTATCCAGCTATCCTATCTAGAACACCTAGATGGTGTTTCCTAACAAAATAATGTCTGTAAGGAAATAATCTGATTGGTACGTGAATACAATACCCATAGCACTACTTGGTACCCTGCCAAAATCGGGGGGTCTAAAATAAATAAACAAAATATTTTTATTTCCTTAAAACTATACATTCATGATATATCTAAGGTTCCTTATGCATAATACTAATACATAAGCGCTGTGTGCGCACTATAAACTATGTAAAAGCCCCTAAAACATGAGTTTAATGTTACCAAAATTTTACACTTACGTGGTTTTAGTATAAATATCAAGCGCCGCCATCTTACGGGTCATTGTGAACTAATCCGCTGTGGCGGACGGTCGCGTCACGGAGTATGAATTATTGTTTCTTTCCGTAATAACACAATCAGTATGTATAATAATGCTTCTAATTTAATGTTATTAGACTATATAACCCTATTACATACTGATAGACACATAAAATATAATTTAAGTGTCTCAAAAACATGAACGAAAATTACTTGTGGGCTTTACTATAAAAGGCTTTTTCGCCTACCGACATTGCTTAGTATGCACAGAGTACATTTTAATATACTGTTAGTATGCGATGGCGCGCTGGTGTGAGCAGACGTGTGTCTGTTAATACTATTTACTATTTACATACAACCATCTATCTGGTTGGTGATGTCTCGTCGCGAACACATACTTACATACATACATAGACTGATAAACACATTACCCTCCTTCGGCAGTCGGGTAAAAAAAGCCTATTCCACAATACGTAGACTTACTGGAGACCCACCGGACCCTGTCAACCAAGTAGCCAATCAAACACAGCCAATTAAATAGCCCAACAACTGTTACTCAACGGCAAACCTCCAAATAAATTTCCAAGAGTCAAGGGTTTTTTATACCTGTGAAAATTCTACTTACATCAGTAAGCCATCAAAAGCCCTGCCATCACACTAAAGAATTGCAAGGCGGCTGGTGTCGACGACTTAACTGTTGATGAGCACCTGGGGTTTGGCTGTATCGTGGTTCTTGGAATTCTATAACAAATGCATGGCTACCGCAAACATCCCCAAATTCCAGGGAAGGACCGTGATCATCGCATTGCCAAAACTAGGTAATTTGTACCCAGATTTGAACCCACGACAACAAGCACGAGAGGCGAAGTCCTAGCCAGACTTGTGTGTAAAATAATATAATTGTTATTGCAGATACAACATTGTCGGCGATGGTACAACAGCGGCCATATTCCCGTTACTCACAGGGAAGAATGAATTTGAATTGCCCGATTACAGAAAAGGATCGAAAAATAATAACGTAATGGATGACATGCCTATCATATTCTTTAAGCTTACGAGAGACGGGTGAGTTATTAATTTATTCGCTTGTTTTTGTACAATTATAAGATCTAACTAAAAGCGACTAGGCCACCACGACAATCATTAAAGATAAAATATAATTTATCCTATTACAGCTACCGCACCGCATACTTTGAAGACATGCAAAGGGGAGGTACCTTTCAATACCGCTTCAAAGGATTCCAACGTCAACCGGTGGACCACTACCTACATTCCTTTTTCCTTGAGGAATACAAACTCCGAAAATGGGACAACTCAAGTTCTAGGTGGTGCGTCGGAGATACACCACAGTTTGAACTGATGATGAATATCACTGAACAGGTATTTATTTACTTCTTTCCTTCCATTTTTACCATCATCATCTTTCTGACCGTATCCCATGTTACTTGGGGTCGGCGCAATACGTTATCTTCTTCCATACCGTCCAGTCCCCTGTCACGCTATCACTGACTCCCTTTTCTTTCATATCGCTCCTTACACAGTCCATCCATCTGTTCTTTTGCCATCCTCTCCCTCTCCATCCATACACTTTTATATTCATAACTCTTTTAGTAACTTGCGTTTCATCCTGTAGAAAGTAGTGCTTGGTGCTATGATGACCTAACACACCTTTCTTGTTATGATAGGATATGGTAAAAGTTAAAGTCTTGGATTATAAGGGAAACAACTATATTGTAACACTATATAACACTTAGATACACGAAATCGTAAATTATGATAAACTATGTAACTAAATTAATGGTAAAAAGTATGGTTGTCGTTTTGGTTATGAGTACGTGGTGTCTCTGACGAGATCTAAACGCGAACTGGCCCACATTTTGGTAACCGAGCGAATGTTCATATTTGCGTTTGATGCAATTATGCATTTTCGCTGCGTGTTCGATTTAAACTCGAACACATCCCTCCTCATCAAATAACCATACCAGGACAAACGGTTTCCTTTCAACTTGCCACTGTTGACTTGCCAAAAAGGAGGAGCTCCTATGGTCGACTATATTTTTTTTTTTTGTATATTATATTCACCGATTTCGCCGTCAATTGTGGACTGATTTTGAAAATTAATAGAAAATAATGGATAGGTAAGTATTTTTTTTTTGTTACGTAAACAAACAATAACAGTGAACAGTGCCTTGAAATTTCGCGTGATGTCACGTTTTAGCAAACTTTTTGCTCAAAACTGACGTACTAGGAGTAAATAGAATTTATGTATTTTTTGCCCAGAAATCATCCCTGAAAGGCCAGGTGCGCAGTACTCATAACCGGCGTGTGTGTATGACTAGATGTATGAATGTGAGTGAATCAAAACAAGTATGTAAGGATCGTAGCAGGTGGCGTTTCAGTCTACACCTATGGTAAAAAGGCGTGAGTTTATGATTGTATGTATGTATGAATCATCTCTATTGAGAAAGGCAAAAGTGGCCTCATCTTTCATGGGGTACTGTACAAAATGTTACAATAAAATTCCTCCCCATATTCTAGAACTGAATGAGACGAAATTTAAAAATTGTATAAAACGCACACTATGCAGGCAGGCATATTATAAGTTGGGGGATTATATCAATGATAAAAATGCTTGGCTCAATGCTAGTCCTGCTCCACAACCACTAGGGCGCAAAAACAAATGATATGTTTGTGTTGTATAGACTCGATTTCTTTTAGTATTGTATAGCTGCACAGCACGTGTGTGGGTACTATGTACCCAACTGTAAATCTACCATTTGCTATACCTATGTGTCGTTCGTTGACTTGTGTGTGCGCTGGCAGTTGAGTGTGTCATGCTCTCTCAAATGTCTCTCTGATGTGGCGCGTGTGTTGGATCATTCGGTTCCCTTCATGATGGTTGAGCTGGGTGGTGCCGATTCATGCGTCATGTTCGTGAACGGGCGCCGTCAGTTGGGATTGGTCATAACTCAACTGCTTCGGATGTTGATGTTTTTCTAGTACCTATTATATAACTGCACATGTGTGAGTACTTTTAATACTTTATACCTTTACATAGTATAGTGTGTAGTGCTATTCTGGGTGCATTGTCCTCACATATGTGAATTTATTAATGTATGTACTCATGTACCTAAATATTGTAAAAATCTTTTTTTTTTTTTTTTAAAGAGTAAGTATGGAGTTTCTTGTGCATTCTTCTCCATAACAAGCTACTTTCCGAATGCACGGTCGAATCATTTTTTTTTTTTTTAGAGAGTTAGTATGGAGTTTCTTGTGCATTCTTCTCCATAACAAGCTACTTTCCGAATGCACGGTAGAATCAACTTTTATTTCATGTAAATTTAAAAAGTATGGAGTTTCTTGTGCATTCTTCTCCATAACTAGCTACTTTCCGAATGCACGGTAGAATCAACTTTTATTCCATTTAAATTTAAATTGTGACATTCAAAAGTGCCGCTTGGTGGCCCAGTTGAAATAAATATCTTTTGTCTTTTGTCTTTTGATTAGGGAAATAAAGGTTTTTTTTAACAGATGACTTTTTTTACAGTTCATGAGTTTGGATGGCAAACGTTTCGCTTTCACGTTCATCGGTGACATCACACACGATGCAAGCATGATATCAGTCGCTGACGATGCCCTGGTGAAGTTTCTCCAGGCCCTGGAGAAGAAGAACGTCTTCGAAGACACACTGCTCATCATTATGGGGGACCATGGAGCGAGGTGAAATTTTGTGGTGATTTGTAAAAGGTTGAAACGTCTATCTATGTCCCTCTGTCACAAGGGTCTAAAGGCTAAACCATTGAAGCAAAAATCTTCATATTTGCACTCATCATCAGCCTTTTAATGTTCCCACTAATGGGGCACAGGCCTCCATTTTGAGAGAGAGAATGGGCCTTAATACACCGCACGGGCCTTGTGCGGATCGGTGGATGTCTTCGAATTTTTTGTAGGACGTGCCGGTTTCGTTATGATCTTTTCCTTCACCGTTTTAAAATATTAAGAGAAAATATGGGCAGAGAGCGCCGGCTGAATTCCCTAAGTAAAAAGTCATAATTCGACGTTTGGCTCTCGTCTATTTCCTCCTCCAATATTGGACCAATTTAAAGGATATTCCATAAACTGGTAAAATAAGATATATACTATGTCCCTATCTTTTCCTTTTTCATTTATATTTGTCAAATGTGACCACTAAGCCTCTGTTGACAGCGCAATTTTGAGCATTTTTTGAGGGTTCTAGTGCTTCTAAAGATAATGTATCATCAAAAAGGAAAACATAGGGACATAGAATATATCTTTCATTTTCAGTTATGGAATATCTTTTAAATTGGTTCAATATTGGAGGAGAAAATAGGCGAGAGCCAAACCTCGAATTATGACTTTTCACTTGGGAATTTCAGTCAGCGCTCTCTGCCCCCGTTTCCTCTTAATATTTTAAAACGGTGAAGGAAAAGATCATAACGAAACCGGCACGTCCTACAAAAAATTCGAAGACATCCACCGATCCGCACAAGGCCCGTAGGTAGGGTAGTGTAGGGTAGGGTAGTGTAGGGTAGGGAAGTGTAGTGTAGGGTAGTGTAGGGTCGGGTAGTGTAGGGTAGGGTAGGGTAGGGTAGTGTAGGGTCGGGTAGGGTAGGGTAGGGTAGATAAATGTTTGGTCTTTTTATGGCAAAACAAAGTTTGCCGGGTCAGCTAGTCTCAGTATATAAGTACACTCAATGTATGTGGATTTATAACCTGTCTTCGCCAATGAAGACCAGGGTCAATAATTTTTTAAACCAAAAGATAATAGTAGGATGAAACCCATTGGAAAAGGAAGAAAAGATAACAAAAATGAAATGAAATAGTTATTTAAGCTACAAGTGCGGAAGGTAGGTGATTTCCGATGAGTGGATAAATCGACACGAGTCGGAAATCATCTTATGTACGTGTAGCATACAACATTTTACTATGCATTGTGCGAGGAAATAAATTAATTAATAAAATGAAATTAATAAAATGAAATTAATAAAATGAAATTAATAAAATGAAATTAATAAAATGAAATTAATAAAATGGCGGGCTTATTCAAGCGCGTTCAGGATATCCGACAGACAGATATAACAGATTAACTAATAGTTCCTCGGGCATATGTACTGCGCATGTGCAAATAGCTGTCACATCGTAACGCAATAACGCACGAGCAAAATATACGTTCTGCTAAACTTATTTAATGAATTTTTTAAATTAATTCATTGATCAAAATCTAAATCTAGAGTAATTAAAAACGCCTAAAATGAAGTATTAGTTTTATTTTACCTTTTATATGAATGATAATCTGTACATAACTAATTTGTAAAACTTTTCTCAAATAATAAAAACTCTATGCGTCGGGCTGACGTTGGAGTTAAAAATTAAAAAAATACAGGAAAGTAAAAAGCACTAGTGAAAAAAAGTGACACTTTCCGCACAGTTTGGCTGCTTGGAAAACGCTCTTTTCGAGGACATGCATTGTAATAGTTATTTATGCTACAAGTGCGGAAGGTAGGTGATTTCTGATGAGTGACATTTTTATTCACGAGCGAGCGAAGCGAGTAAGTGGATAAATCGACACGAGTCGGAAATCATCTTACGTACGTGTATCATACAACATTTTACTATGCATTGTGCGAGGAAATAAATAAATTAATAAAATGGCGGGCTTATTCAAGCGCGTTCAGCATATCCACAGAATAACTAATAGTTCCTCGGGCATATCTACTGCGCATGTGCGAATAGCCGTCACATCGTAACACAATAAGGCACGAGCAAAATATACGTTCTGCCAAACATATTTAATGAATATTTAAAATTAATTTATTGATCCAAATCTAAATCTAGAGTAATTAAAAACGCCTAAAATGTCGTGTTAGTTTTATTTTACCTTTTATATGAATGATAATCTGTACATAACTAATTTTAAACTTTTCTTAAATAATAAAAACTCTATGCGTCGGGCTGACGTTGGAGTTAAAAATTAAAAAAGTACAGGAAAGTAAAAAGCTCTAGTGAAAAAAAGTGACACTTTCCGCACAGTTTGGCTGCTTGGAAAACCGCTCTTTTCGAGGACATGCATTGTAATAGTACATTACAGCAGAATCCAGTAAGTAAGCCTTCCTGGCCGAGTATGAGTTAACCGGACCGAACCGCAGGTGAGGTCCGGTTATATACGAGGCCAGGATGGCTTTCTTACTGGTTGAGGTTTGTATAATGCTTTTCTCAAAAATGAAAGAAAGTTTAACAACAAATTCGTTTAATTAATATTGAAGGTTACATTCATATTAGGGCAATTACTGATAGATATTGTGATCGATTTACCGGGGGCATTTATATTTGTTTGTTGTACATCTTGATTAACGGACTCTTTAATCCAACATGATTTATAAACTGAAATGACTAAATACAAACATAAAATCCCACACTATACTTCTACAACATTACTAAGTACAAAACGCAACGTGCATACTTTTTCTGCGTCGCGTTATGTGTCACAGACCCATAAAAAAAAAAAAAAAAAAAGTAGACAATAAAATGGATGTTTAAGGCTCCAAAATATATTATGTATCTCATAAAATGTCATACCAAAAAGAGATAGATATATATTTGGAGCCTCCCTCTAACCATGTTATAATGGCTAAACTCTAATCTGTGTCTGGTACTATGTTTTTTTTTTCTAAGCAGATCTAAAGAGGATGACCTAAACCGTGCGAAGCCATAAAAAAAAAAAGGGATGAAGGATGACCAAGTGTCCAGTAAGTAAATTACATACTTACTTACTGGACAGTAGGAGATTCCAAATTTAAAATCTCGCTTCTTACCGGACAGTTGTGAATAGTCTCCGGTAGAGTTCACTTTCTGGATACTTTTTAGAGATGTTATGTCAACATTACATACCATTTTTGAGAAAAATAATTTACGGGCGATCTGAGGTCGAGAAGTGGAAGGGGGTGAGTTTTTAAGGGTAATAACGGTCTATCTCGATTTCAGGCAAAACTACAAGTCCTATGGAAAAATGCTAAATCGCAAAGTTGTAGGTAATAAGAAGATCTACAACGTTTTTCACATAACCTCAATTTTTTTTTGAAAATTCAAATGACCATGTTTTTGTTGGTTTTATATTTTCATTTAAAAAAAAAAAAAAAACACGAAATTTGTTGAAAACTTACCTTTTTATGCCCCTAACACACGTACTTTTTTGATTTAAAATATTTATTTTTTCACCTTATTTTGACTTAATTTCGAAAAAGGCACCTTAATTTTCAATCGAAAATTCTCACGTCAAAATATTTGCTTTTTTAGAAAAGTCGGTAGACTTTTGGTTCGTTGAAATCTCTACTTTCTGATGGTGTAAAAATATACATTACTATAGTAAATTTAAATTAAATACGAATTAACAGGTAGTAAAGCCCAGACTTCTTCAAGTGTCAATAAGCAGACACAATAGAAATTACCATTGTTTTAATCCGATTCGGTAATATGGACCTGAGAAAATTTACCATAGTAATGTATATTTTTTTAAGGCCCTGGTCTAATGTCATTTAAATCGGTTCAGCAAATTAGCCGTAAATAGTTACCAACAACACGCACACCAACACACTTTCGCATTGGTAATGTTGGTTGGGATTGTGATTATTTATTTTATTTATTTAATCAGTAGTAACACATACATTTTCTATATTTAAGTTGATGCCAACATAAACTCATTAGAGTTTTACCGTGCACCAAAAACATCGACTACATAATACAAACAAAAATAATAACCACTTAAGTAGGTACTTAGGTAAAAAGTAACAACAAAAAGCACAAAAGTTACAGTGGGTATATGCGAAATAATTATCTAATACTAAAAAGCGCACATCAGTGACCACTCCGGCCGGTGCCGAGTTTTTAAGTTGATACAGGTTGTTCCCAAAACAAAAACGAATGCTTTTATTAATTTTTCATTTTCAACTTTATTTGTGTTTTGATAGTTTTTTAGGTATTGTTTTTGTTTTTTTTATTGCTTTAAATGGATGGAATAGTAATAGAAGACAAGGGGACAAAGTAATATTCTGTTCTTCCAGGGCGTTATTTTGAATTCAGAGCTAAGCGAAGGATTCTATAGTAGAATCATGAGCGTAGCGAGGGATCCTATCGTAGAATCCTGAGCTTAGCGAGGAATTTAATATACGCCGCCCGAGAACAAAAATATTTTTCCCTGAGTGATACACACTATTTTTCATCACTACCTAAGAGAAAAATAAAAAGCTACGAGTACCTACCTACTCGAAACTAGTTTATTGAGTTTATCACCATAAAGAATTGAATGTTAGTTAGTGTTTTTTTTTTAAATTAAACCTTCACGCGAGCGCCTCCAACCCAACTACGCAAATCTATCAGAAGCACGAAGCGGACCAATCAGAAGAGAGAAAGCTCAAACTCCTCTATAGACAATTGTCGTTTTTCGAATAGGTGTTATGAAATAGTACATTGTGATACAAGGGTGGAAAGTATACCTACTCGTGTCATAAAAAAACCCTCGCCTTCGGCTCGGGCTTGTTAATGACAGCTCGTTTGCAATAACCTACACACCCGTGTATCACACGACGTTATCCAATACAGTTGTGGGAAATAGTAAAAAAAAATCAAAGAATTTAATTTGTTTTGTGCATAAAATAAAATTATCGTAACTCGCCATATATCTTTCTCGACATTTTTGGAGCAAATTTCATCCTGCGCAGTTTTTGCCTCAGATAAAATATCGGGCAAAGTATGTAGCAAAGTAAATTAAAATTTTCAGAAAATGGCGCGTTTTTGCAACTGGAATTTTTTTTACAACGAAAACAGCCTACTTAAACAGCCTATTCGATTTTTGACAAATTTTGATGTGAAAATAATTAAATTAAACTGTTAATTAAATATATTAAACAACCATCTAAAAGACTTTTGAGAATTCAATGCTAAGACGTACGGACTCATTCATTTTTCCTCGTATAAAATCTATCCCATTTTATTCTATGTATGAAAACTCCTTGCTACTAAACTTTTTATATTGACTTATAAATTTAAAACTATACTGCATAACTAATGATCGAGGGCGTAAACAAAAGTCACGACCGCGTAACAGAAAGATACATATGCAAAAGATTTGATTTTCGAATCATAACGGGAATCATAGAGGCTCTGAAAGTGTGCCATGTTTAACAACTGTATTGAAAATAAAATTAATGATTCTTCTCAATGCATTGTAATGTTTTCTGTTAAAAACAATGCATTTGTACAGAAATATTATGTTTTAATCGGAATCAAAAATGTTTTCATCTAAGTAGCCCACGCCCGAAGAGTCTTCATCCATGCCTTGGTGTGAGCCTTCAACAATATTGTACTGGCTATCTTCAGCTGTGTCACTATTGCTGCTTTCTTATTTTTTTATTATGATTTTTTCCAGTCGTCAGCAGTAATGTTTTGAAACGCTTGTTCAGCCACTGCCTAAAACGATAAAATAAAAACAAAAACTGTGGTGTTCTATTGAGATGAAGTTTTGCACACCCGTTTGTTTCTCGAGACAATACATTTTAATTATAAAACATTGTTTTTTTATAAATTAACTAGGTACTTGTTTATTTAATAATTTTATTTTCACAACAGGTTTAATAAAAAAATCCGCGACACATTGCAAGGAAAATTGGAAGAACGTTTACCGTTAATGGCTATACGTTTACCAGAAAAGCTGAAGAAGATTCGTCCAAACGCTCAAGCGAATTTGGAAGCGAACGCCAATGTACTTACGACACCTCACGACATTCATGCTACTATCTTAGATGCACTGGATTGGACCGAATTTATAGACCCATTCAAAATAAATGGTGCTGACTTCCCGAGGTCAATGTCGTTGTTGGAACCGGTAAGGTTTTTTTTTTAATTTTACTTGTACTTTTGAAGCTATCAGGGTGTAAAGTCCTGCACACCTCCATTGAAATGGGCAGATGCTCCGACCAGACGAGTTTTGTGTCTGGGTCGGACAACTGGCCGACGGTTATTGTCGAACTAATGTATAATTATGTTCAAATCGCGCTGAAAACTCTGCTTGCGCGATGCACGATTTTGTGTGACGTCAGGTCATTAGTTCGTATGTAGCAGAAGAGATACCACTACATACTTGTTGAGGAGCTCGTGGATAAATAATAACAGCCGCAGGGGTCGATCTAAGAAGTTAAGCAACGCTTGCCGGGGTTGGTCCGTGGATGGGTGACCATTCTTCACATTCCTCCACGCCTCGGAAAGCCGTTGGTCCCGGCTGACATTTATAGATCTTTGATAGTCGTTACGGGTAGTCAGAAGCCTAAATCTGATACCAAGTCTTGCCAAAGGGTATTGAGTTGCCCAGTTATTGGGTTGTGGTGGTAACAAGCTGAAACCGTTTAGACTGGTAGCCATACTCAATAAAACTTGGAAAAGACTGGAAATACAATCCGTGCATGCTTTCCTTACATTCATTGCTCCAAATTCCGTTCAAAAATCGGTCTGCTCGACAAAAGCAATTAACACGTTTGAGTTGTCAAAATTAATGTTAGGGTGCGTGCTTCGAGCTCTCAAAACTGTTACGCAATCAGGGTACTGGGCTGACACTCAGGCCATTGTGAGTAGATGTTACGCTCCTGGCCTTTCTGGAAAACATTACTAAGAATTTCCTCACCCCGCGTTTCCACTCACATCTGCCTTGTACTTTTTGTTAACCCTCTTACAATTTTTCAGATCCCTACGAAACGGTCCTGTAGCGAAGCGGGTGTACAACCTCATTGGTGTGCCTGCGTTAGCTGGAAGAATGTGACAGACGTCAAAATCATTCGCAAGTCTGCTAACGCGTTCATCAACTTCCTCAATGAACTGACGCAAAGCCAAAGGTAATGAGGATGAACTACACTCCGTCCTGCCTGTTATTTTACTTTCGACATCTCAAAAATTTATAATTTAGTGATGAACTAATGCGGTACCGATTCGATTTCTTATAACAATCGACTTAATTAATGAAGAAATTTTAATCGATTTAACATACGATGATTTTATTCAAGTGAAGATTCCAGTTTATATGGAGAAGAATCCAAAGATTCAACGATTCGATTGTTTTCAGTTGCTCAGCAATGAGGGACCGAATAAAAAAGAAGAAATGGAGATAACTAAAGTTTTTACTTTACATTATTTCAGGTCAAAATGCGCCCTTCGCACGCTCACCGAAGTCAAATGGGTGATGAGTCTAAGGCCCCACATTAAGATGCTAACCTTTGTCGAGAAAATAAACCAAGAAGGTTTTCGCGGCAGGTTTGGGGCCCAAACCAAGGCTACACAAGAGGTCTATCAGTTGAAGGTATTTATTTAAAACTAGCTGCCTGTCCTGGCTTCGCAAGGGTGAACTAAAAAAAAAGAAAATGAAAATGTCCTCTAGCCCTCCAAACATTATAATAGTGTCTTCTGTGTGTGTTCATTCGCCGTATTAGAAGTTTTTTTTACTTGGTACAGTGTACCATCTAGCGGAAAAAAAGAATCTTAATATCTAGGGTTCCGTACCCAAAGGGTAAAAACGGGACCCTATTACTAAGACTCCGCGGTATAACAACAAATACTATAAACAGAATAGAATAAATATTGAAGTGGGGCTCCCATACAACAAACGTGATTTTTTTGCGATAATGGTACAGAACCCTTCGTGCGCGAGTCCGACTCGCACTTAGTCGGTTTTTTTTTATTTTCAGGTTGTAGTGGGTCCTGGCCAAGGTATTTACGAAGCCACGATGACGTACTTTCAGAATGAAGATAAATTCGTGATGAGTGCGAGAGACATATCTAGGACCAGCATGTAAGTTTTTAGCATACTAGGTGGACTGGTGACCTGCACCTTAATTGCGTAAGTGAATTCGGCAAGGCAAAGGGTTTGACCCCATGAGAGATTATGACTAATTCTCTTCAAAAATTTTTTGTCATAAATAATTTGTCATACTCTCTCATGGAGTCAACCCCTTTGCCTTGCCGAATTCACTTACGCAATAAGACTGCTGATCAGGGTCCTTTCTGCTCGTTAATATCCCGTCGTTAACACTATTAACGACTCGGAATGTTTGTTCCACTAATTAACAGTGTTGACGAACGCGATTTTTTTTAACATCTGTCAGCCCTTTTTCCGCGTCTAGTTTAGGAGTCAGTAAATATTAGTATTTGTATATGTCGCAGGTTTATGACAAAATTAGGTGTTTGATCGACTATTGATCAAGAATTGGACATAAGACAAAATTATTACTTTATGTTATCATAAACCTGAGAAAATCCAATTTGTCTTCTTCCGGTTCTTGATTTATGCCTAGATTTTTGTTCAAAAACCTGATTTTGTCATAAACCTGCGACATATAGATAAAACCTCGATTTAAACGTTATTCTTTTATGTCCTAGGTACGGCACCGAACCTAGCTGTATAAGTGCCACCCTTCCGCATTTGAACCCTTACTGCTACTGCAAGGACTATGTCCCTCCATAAAACTGTAGAAAAAGATTGCATAAACCCTGGCTCACCACTGGATTACTTCGATGTGTTCGCCATAGGGATAAGCTTCACAAAAGACATGGACAGAAAGTACATTCTATTTACAAATACATAATAAATAATATTGTATAAAAAAAAATTAAAAATGAATTATTACACAGTTTTCTACCTCTCTGAACTTGACGTTCTTATTTCAAAATAAAGAGTAATGCAAGACGAATCAAAGTACCGTGTGTTACTTGCCGCCATAATAGACCATAGAGAAAGATAAACAATATATTATTGGACGTTCCTCACCACGCACGTAAGTTATTAGACGTGAATTGTACGGCGAGTTCTCTTATTAAGAACATTTCATTCACACGAAACTGTCTCTATTGGTATTGGTTGCATTTAATAAAATGATTTTTATTATTTTGATGCGTTAGTTATTTAGTTTTTTTTTTATTTCACACAAAATGAAATACTTAAAACGGAATGCGACGTGTTTGACAGCCAATGTGTCAGACTTGATGTTTTTGTCTGTCTTCAAAAACTTTAAAAGCAACGTTCACTTCTTACAGTGACAGTTTGTTTTTGCGATTTAAAAAAATATGTTTATTGCACCTTTAGAAGTATACATAAAAGAAATAAAATAGTTAAGCTATTTGTTGTTATTAATGCCACATTTTTGAGGCTCAACCAGGCTCAGTTTATAGCATGCTAATCATTATACAGCTTAGGAGTCCATTACTTTGTTTAAATGACTAGTAATAAGATTGCCCTGTGCGATAAGACCGCTCATTGTACACTTGCTTTTATGATTGTTTGTCCTGTATATTCATTTTTGTGGTGTAAAATAAAGAATATAATAAATATAGAATGCTAAAACCATATCAGATAACTGTATTCTCACAACTGTTTGCTAATTTAAAGCGCCTGGCGTTTTTTTAATAGCGAGATCATTATCTGTACACTTATTGCAACAATCTGAATAATAGGTTTAATGAAACTGTTTTCGTCTAGTCTGTTGTTGTGACGAGTTTTTAGAGTTTTTTATTTATAGAAATTGAATGTGCTCATATTCACGAATATAAAACAGCAAGAACCATTGTTGTAAATTAAATTCGATAACTATGCCGACGCCCATACAAAATCTGTCCATGTCCTTTGCCACAAAAAAATCCACGAAATGAATCTGCTAAACTGACTTACAAAAGGTACAGAAACTTTAACAACACTCTTCAGGGCAAGTTAAAGAGAAGCTATGAAAGATCTTTACTACTAGAAAACGCAAATTGTAATAAGGATAAATGGAACGCTGTCAAATCCATAAATAATCAATTCATCAAAGCAAAAAGCAATTGGGGACCACCTTTTAGTCTCTCAGAAAAGTTGTTCTAGTGTTGTAATAGTAGATTGTTATATCGAGCGCAAAGTGAGTTATTGATGTATAATTAACACGAGTGCATTAATTACTCACTTTAGCGTAATCTACTTTTCTTTCAACTACCAATCTACCTCTCATCCATTTTCATTTTTTTATACTTTTCTTGCTAATTAGAAGTACCTACCTGTTAAAATTTTACAATGGTACAAAATGCGGGGCATTTTTTTTTCACCTTATTGGTTTTATATACAGCCAACTTTTATTTTCAGCCAGTATCTTGTTGATCTACTGCATACATTTTATATTAAACTTAATGGGAGACATTAAACCTTTGTGGTAAATTTATATCTAAACTAGCTGACTCCCGCGGCTTCGCTCCCGTCAACTGGCTACCTATCTACCTACCACTACCTACCTGCGCTACCTACCCTGTCTACCTTCCCTACCTTGCCTACCCTGCCTTTCATGCCTACCCTGCCTACCCTGCCTACCCTGCCTACTCTGCCTACTCTGCCTACCCTGCCAAGCCTATCCTGCCTACCCTGCCCCTGCCTACCCTGCCTACTCTGCCTAGCCTATACTGCCCACCCTGCCTTCCTTGCCTCTGCCTACCCTGCCTAGCCTATCCTGCCTAGCCCACTCTGCCTACCTTGCCTACTCTGCCTAGCCTATCCTGCGTACCTTGCCTACCCTGCCTAGCCTATCCTGCCTACCCTGCCTTCCCTGCCTCTGCCTTCCATGCCTACCCTGCCTAGCTTATCCTGCCTACCCTGCCTACCTTGCCTACCCTGCCTACTCTGTCTACACTGCCTAGCCTATTCTGCCTACCCTGCCTACCCTAAGTTGCCTAGTCTATTCTTTCCTACCCTGCCTACCCTGCCTTACCTACCCTACCTACTCTACCTATCCTACCTACACTAGCTACTCTTCGGCTTTATCATATTAGTATAGATGAAAAATACAAAACAGTGCATAAATATAAAACAGTGCAACAATGAGATTTCATATAACATTTCTGCACTGTTTTGGTTCTAAGCAAAAAATACGTCCTTTGTGATCAGTTTTGTAGTTATTAATGAAAACATTACTACGTAGTTGGAAGAAAATGATATTAATACATACTTCTCCAATGTTGGTAGACTGCTTGCGGATGAAATTACACCACCACAAAGTGAATATAATTTTGACATAACCCCCGTCCCAAATTCTTTTTTAATTTTTTTTTGTTTTGCTTCCGCCAGATGAAGCCGAAATTGATACATTAATTATGAATCTCAGGAATGACTGCCTGCTGGGTGGGATTCTATACCGGCCAAATTTGACAAAATTAATTGAAATTTGCCTTACTCAGGGTGTTTTCCAAAGGTATCCAAAAAGTCTCTTATTAATGGGGGAAAGAAATTTGATGTTGGAAACTATCGAAAATATTAGAAAAGGTGTTAAACAACAGGCTTACAAAATTTTGCAGCACAATAGTATACTTTCTGATTCCCAGTTCGGCTTTAGGTCGGGTGAAAGGACTGAAGGTGCCGTAAGTCAACTAGTAAATCACGTCACACTTACCACCAAAGAGTAAAAATCAAAGAACATATTAGCTCTGATGCCTGGGTTACCTATGGCGTCCCACAAGGCAGCATACTCGGCCGAAGTCTCTTCTTAATTTACATAAATGACATATGTCAGCTGCCACTAATGAACGGTAACATATTTACGTACCTAAAGCATTAGTTTTTCACTGAGGGACCTGGGACGAAGTTAGAATAAGTGCTGATTTGGAACGGCATAAAGTGGGTCATTGGCTAAGATCCAACCGTCTCAACCTAAACCTTTCTAAGTCAACATTTCTCCAATTCACTTTCAGTAAAAGTAAACCAATAAGCTTGGATATTAAGCTACATGTTTGCAATTTGACATCTATAGTGGAATGCTCATGCACAGCAATCTCTAAGTCTACGCATGTTAAATACCTTGGAGTGATGGTAGATCAAAGGCTTAGCTGGCAGCAGCACATTGATGTCACCACAACGCGTGGAAGGAAATTTATTTGGGCATTTAAGAAACTAAGGCACGTGGCCAAATTAGAACTCCTTCGCACAGTGTACTATGCGCTTGTGCAGTCGGTCCTGGGATATTGTATTACTGTATGGGGTAGTGGATGTAAGACTTTTATGATACACCTCGAATGGGCCCAAAGATCCTTACTTAAAGTCATGACCTTCAGACCGTTTAGATTTCCCACCAAGGCATTATATGAAAAGTGCGGAGTACTTACTTACTTTAAATCCGCAGGTTGTCACCAAGCAGCATATTGTAACACCTTGTGATGTTCAGCTATATAGGTAACGCACCGTTCCAAACGTTTACTTACCAGTGCGCTGCCACACGGCGTCTGCTAGGAGACAACAGATATATCTTGCTACCTTTCTTTACGACAAATTAAACAGGGTCCTCAGTATTAATCCCCTCACGACTCGGGAAACAAAGAAGAGAGTAAAGAATTGACTACCGTCCCTGGACTACTTCAAAACCGAAAACGTATTGCAATCAAATAAACAGAGAAAACTACTGGTTATTCCCCTCGCACAAACACATACCAGCACCCATATTTATTATTTTATTTTTGTTTAATATAATTTTAATTGGACTTTGTTTCGACGATTTCATTTTTATTTTAACTATGATCTAATTTTATCTTGTTGTTCATTTTATCTTTAATTTTGATTTTGATTGTAATTTTAATGGTAATTCTGACAAATTTTTACGTTTCGATTTTAATTTAGATTTTAACTTTAAATTTGAATTTAATTGTATTTTGATTTATCATTGTGATTTTAATTTTTATTTCATTATTGACTTCTATTTTAATTTTGAGTTTGGTTTTGATTATGATTTTAGTCTTTGTTTTTACTTTGTTTTGATTATGATTTTAGTCTTTGTTTTTAACCTTGATTTCGATTTGGATTGTGATTGAAATTTTATTGTTAATTTTGACTTATCTATGTCTTGATTTTGATTTTGACCTTGATTTAAATTTAAACTTGAGTTTGATTAAAATTTTAAGTCTCATTGTGAATTAAATTCTGATGTAATTTTATATTTGATTTTAATTTTATTTTTGAATCGATATTAATTTTGAGTTTGTTTGAATTTAGGATTTTGCATGATGATTTTGATTTTAGTCTAGGATACTTAGTGAATACTTATTTGGATTGTAATTCTAATATTAATTGCATTGGTATTTAATTCAATATAATTATGTAACATAACGGAGGAGATGACTAGCCCCTGAAACACAGGTGCTGTTACCCAGCTCAGGGGTCAGAGTTTCACGATTTTTGTAAATTTTAAAGCTAATAAACAAATTTGTATTATTATTATATCCTTTATTTAACTAGTTTCTTATTAATGACATTTTTAAATATTTTTATAAAACATACAAAAAAGGAAAAAAACATTTAAAAACATAAAAAATAGTAGCCCACCGGTATCGGGCACAGGGTCCAAGCTACCGGTGGTCAGGGCTCCTGAGAGAGGAAGCTCCTAACGATACGCGCCGTGTCCAGGAGCACCGCTTTCTGGATCAAGCCCTCGATCCTGCTGCCCAACGAGAGCCTCCTCAGTTATTCGTCGAGGCTCTTGGCTATTATGCCATTGGCCGTAACGACTATCAGCCATCCCACATGTCAAACTCGCGAGCCAGATCAAAATACTTACTTTTCTTATCTCTCTCAGCCTTCACGAGGTTCTCGTCATGGGGGACCGCTATATCAAATCATTGCGCGACGCTCTAGTCTGTCTATCACCACTATGTCAGACTTATTGGCAGCAATAGTCATGTCAGTGATAATAGACCGATCCCAATACAACGTGACATTGACATTTTCGAGAATATTGGCATTTTTTTATTATTATACCTTTATTCATTTAAATTCTTTTTTAATAAATTTTTAAATATTTAAAAAAAGAAATTTTGAAAAAAAACATTTAAAACTATAAAAAATAGAGACCAACCGGTATCGGGAACAGGGTCCAAGCTATTGGTGGTTAGAACTCCAGAGACAGGAACCTCCTCACAATGCTAGCCGAATCGAGGAGTACTGCCTACTGTATCTGGCCCTTGATCCAACCACGCAATGACAGCCTCGACAGATGGTCATCGAGGCTCTTGGCTATCAGACCGGTGGCCGTAACGACAATCGGCACAATGATCGCCGAGTCCACATACCACATGTCGACAACCTCGTGTGCTAGGTCGAGATACTTGATTTGTGTATCTTTCTCAGGTTTCACGAGGTTCTCGTCATGCGGAATGGTGACATAGATCATCATTGTGCAGCGCGCTAATCGGTCTCTCACCACTATATCCGGCTTATTGGCAACAATAGTCCTATCAGTGATGATAGACCGATCCCGTGACATGGTCATTTTCGAGAACTGGGTCAGGCACATACTTGTAATACGGTACCTCAGAATCCACTAGATTTTACTTCAAGGGAAGTTGCTGGTGAATAATCCCGGCCACTTTGTTACGTCTATGTAAGTACTCGTCGTTAGCCAGACGAGAACAACCAGAGATAACATGCCTGATGGATTCACCCGGACGGTGGCATGCCCGACATATATCAACCGACCCGTCCTTCATTATATGTCTCCGGTAGTTATTCGTCAGGATAACTTCGTCCATAATTGCACAGACAGAACCTTCAGTTTACCAGAAAAGGTCACCGAAGCCTACAGAACCTAAAGAAGTACCCAACAGTGGAACAAGTCAGGCTAAAAATAATAAAATAAATAATATAGCTGTCATGTTCCGTATGGTGCCGGACGTTAAGAATTTCACCATCCCATGTCTTCCCGTGGGTGTCGTAAAAGGCGACTAAGGGACAAACCAGAGAATGGGCAGCAGCGTTCTCTGTGCTCCTATAACAACCATACTGCGATCGCCAATCCGCCTGCCAAGCGTGGCGATTATGATTACAAATAAAAAATGGCCCCTAGTGCCCGGCAGCCCGCCTACCCTCGACTACGGTAGCGGTCGAGGTTACGGCATGGCAAGGGGTGCTAAGAATCTCCGGACGAGATCCGGCTACCCCAACAATCACCGACTGGACCTGGCAACGTACAACACGCGCACACTTCGGACCGACGAGAAGATCACCGAGCTCGAAGAGGAATTGAGCAGGTTGCGATGGAGCATTATAGGGTTATCTGAAGTCCGAAGAGAGGGAGAGGACTCGATAATCCTCAAATCCGGTAACCTGCTCTATTTCCGAGAGGGTGACCGGCAGTCCCAAGGTGGTGTCGGGTTTATCGTCCACAGGTCCCTTGTGAACAACGTGGTGAAGATCGAGAGTGTGTCGACCAGGGTGGCGTACCTTATACTCAGAATATCCTCTAGATATTCGCTGAAGGTCATACAGGTCTACGCCCCAACCTCGGCACACCCCAACGACGAGGTAGAGACCATGTATGAGGATATCTCCAGAGCCATGCATGGTTTCAAAACTCACTTCACCGTTGTCATGGGGGACTTCAACGCGAAACTGGGCAAACGAGACGAGGATGAGCTGCAAGTGGGGCAATTTGGAGTTGGACGACGGAACCACCGGGGTCACCTACTGGCCAGTTTTATGGAGAAGGAGGGCCTCTATATAATGAACTCCTTCTTCAAAAAGCGTGAACACCGGAGGTGGACCTGGCAGAGCCCCGATGGTGCAACAAAAAATGAGATCGACTTCATCATGTCAAACAAGAAGCAAATGTTCAATGATGTCTCTGTGATCAATTCGGTAAAAACCGGGAGCGATCACCGCATGGTAAGAGGCACATTGAACATTAATATTAAGCTTGAAAGGTCTCGACTGATGAAGTCCACGCTCCGTCCAGCACAGGTCCAGGTCCAAAACCCCGAGAGCTTTCAGCTCGAACTCCAGAATCGTTTCGAGTGCCTGGGGAGCTCCGTGGACGAATACAGCGACGGGTTCCTGGAAGCTGTCCATACGGTCGGGTCTAAGTTTTTCAAGACCCGTCGTACAGATAGAAACAAAAAGCTCTCTGATCATACCCTCAAGCTTATGAAGGAGAGGCGTGAGATGATCCTGCAGTCTTCAGATGAGGCGTGCAAATACCGGCAGATCAATAGACAGATCTCTAAATCCTTGAAAAGAGACCTCCGCCGCTTTAATACCGAGCGTATTAAAGACGCGATTGAGCGAAATAAAGGCTCTAAGGTGTTTTCAAGGGATCTGTCTATTGGGCAGAGCCAGTTCACGAAACTGAAGACCGATGATGGCAGGATTGTATCCGCCAAACCGGAGCTTCTGAGGGAGATCGAGAGTTTCTATGGGCAGTTGTACACGTCAACCAGTAAACCCGTTGCGAATCTAGCAGACGACCCAAGAGCTAGATTGACCCGACACTATACCGAAGATATCCCGGACGTCAGCCTGTACGAGATTAGGATGGCTCTGAAACAGCTTAAAAACAACAAGGCGCCGGGTGATGACGGAATCACGGCTGAACTCCTGAAGGCGGGTGGAAAACCGGTCCTCAAGGCCCTTCAGAAGCTTTTTGATTCCGTCATACTCGAGGGCAAAACGCCACAGGCATGGTGCAGGGGTGTGGTGGTACTCTTCTTCAAGAAGGGCGACAATGCCCGGCTGAAGAACTATAGGCCCATCTCGCTTCTTAGCCATGTTTACAAGTTGTTTTCAAGAGTCATCACGAATCGTCTCGCACGCAGGTTTGACGATTTCCAGCCTCCCGAACAAGCCGGATTCCGAAAAGGCTTTAGCACCGTAGACCACATACATACGCTGCGGCAGGTCATACAGAAGACCGAAGAGTATAACTTGCCTCTCTGTTTAGCGTTTGTGGACTACGAGAAAGCCTTCGATTCGATCGAGACTTGGGCTGTACTACAGTCTCTCCAACGGTGCCAGATCGACTACCGGTACATTGAGGTGTTGAAGTGTCTGTACAAAAACGCCACCATGTCAGTCCGTCTTCAGGATCAGATCTCGAAACCTATCCTTCTCCAGCGCGGCGTAAGACAGTGAGACGTAATTTCTCCGAAACTGTTCACTGCTGCGCTGGAGGACGTCTTCAAGGTTCTGGACTGGAAGGGGCTTGGCATCAACGTTAATGGCGAGTACATCACTCACCTTCGGTTTGCCGACGACATAGTGATCATGGCTGAGACCATGGAGAGCCTCAGTAAAATGCTCGATGACCTTAGTAGAGCTTCCGAAAGAGTGGGTCTTAAAATGAACATGGACAAAACCAAGGTCATGGTGAACGCCCATGTAACACCCACTCCTATAAAGATCGGAGACTCTACACTTGAAGTTGTAGACGATTATGTTTACCTGGGACAAACGGTCCAGTTGGGTAGGTCCAACTTCGAGAAAGAGGTCAACCGTCGAATCCGACTCGGCTGGGCGGCGTTCGGGAAGTTGCGTGGTATCTTCTCGTCCAATTTACCGCAGAGTCTCAAGACAAAAGTCTATGACCAGTGTGTGTTGCCAGTGATCACCTATGGGACCGAGACGTGGTCGCTCACAATGGGCCTTATCAGAAAGCTTAAAGTCACCCAAAGGGCAATGGAGAGGGCTATGCTCGGAATTTCCTTGCGTGATCACGTCAGAAATGATGATATCCGCAGGAGAACCAAAGTTACCGACATAGCCCGAAGAATTGCCAAACTTAAGTGGCAGTGGGCAGGGCACATTGCTCGCAGAACGGATGGCCGATGGGGCCGAAAAGTTCTGGAGTGGCGACCGCGAACTGGAAGACGATACGTTGGAAGGCCTCCCACTAGGTGGACCGATGACCTGGTTAAGGTTGCGGGAAGGCGCTGGATGCGAGACGCACGGGATCGGTCAATGTGGCGACGCCTGGGGGAGGCCTATGTCCAGCAGTGGACGTCTTTCGGCTGAAATGATGATGATGAGCTGTCATGGTGGCCCAGTGGCTAAGCCTGGTCGTTGCTTCAAATCCGGGTAAGTACAAATGTAACTTTTTAAATTAATATGTACTTTCTATGTTTATCTTGGCTTACAACGGTGAAGGAAAAAATCGTGAGTAAACCTGGACTTATAGTTAATATAAGTTTGAAATCGCAAACCTGAATTGAGCAAACATGGTGACTAATTCTCGTGCCTTCTCCTTATGAGAAGAGGCCTATTCCCTGCAATAGGACAATAGGTACTCGTAACAGGCAGGTATTATTATCAGTATAAATAATATAAGTTGGTATGTACCTACGTTATAGAAATCGTAGCAAGTGGCGTTCTGTGATTCTGCCTACTCCCATGGGAAAATGGCGTGAGTTTACTATGTAAGCTTTACAACTCAAACTTTTGAACAAGAGAGGAGAAACGTCTTCCAAGCCATAATATATTAAACATCCTATCCTTGAACATCTACTTGGCATCTCTTACGGAGAGACAGAAGATCTCCTGGCTGTAACAAAATAATAATTTTGCTGTGTCTTTAATTTAAGTATTCATATACCATACCTATTGTTAATTTATTATTATTTACTATAACTTTTAAGCACTTTATACCCTGAAACACAGGTTCAACCTAGTTCAGGCAAATAAGAAACTGTCTTCTTTTATATGTTTAAGATATTTTATTGTAAAATGTGCCTTATATTATAAATAAACGATATAAACGATATAATTACATAACACGATCATGCGCCGACGAGGCTAACAGAATTACCTGAGAATGGCACAACTTTTAATAGTTTAATCACTTCTCAGTAACAAAAAAAAATTACAGAGTATGTTGGTTGTAGATTCGTATGATTTTTAACATAAAATTAAAATCCTTCTACCAACCCGGTATGTAGGTACACTGCTGGGTCTATATCGGCAAAGCAATTTGCCAAATTTTCTTTTCAATCACCCACTGACCGATTCGCTTAAAAAAGTCGGCATTGCGTATCGCAGGGCTATGCAGGTAAAGGTACAGGTAAACTTCTGATCCATATATCTACTAATGTTATAATTGCGAAGATGTGTCAAACACATAGCTCTACATCTTCGTGTTTGTGTCTAAACCGCTAGACAGACTTTGATGAAGCTTCTCTCTATTATTTTATACTATAAATTGTATAAAACAAAGTCGCTGTACGCCTCTGTCAATTTCTTCGTTAACTTCTTCTAAACCACGCAACGAATTTTGATGCGGTTTTCATTAGCGATAAAAGAGGACGGTTTTTGTTCTTATATAATTTTCCCGTGTGAAGCCGGGGCATGTCACTAGTAGGGTAATAAAACTCTCTTCACGCGGGCGAAGCCGTGGGTAGAACTTAATATAAAATATTTCACGCTCACTCCGAGAGCACGTGGCAATCAAATTATTCAATGTCTAAGTGGATGTCGATTAAAAGCTCCAGCGGACTGATATTTTTAGCTAAACATTTTTAAAGCTAATGGTAACGGACATTCTGGTAATGAGGTAAAGGAGAGGTGGCTAGAGGTATCGAAAAGTTCTTCACTTAATTAAATTTCTTAGAAAAGGGGCTATATTAATGCTGGCATCTTTCCCTAATAGTTTTCAACACAAGTTTATTCTAATGTTTTCTGGTAGATTCTATACCTGAGCTGTGTAGCAATTTTGGTGTATAATCTATAACAGGTATGGCGAACCTATGGCACGCGTGCCTGTGGTGGCACACGACAAAATATTTTGGGCACGCCAAAATGAGTTTATTTTGAATCTAGATAATTTGCAACAGCAGCAATGACACCAACTCCAACTTTTACTTAAACATAAAACTGTAAATAAGTAGGTACAATGATTGCTGTATGAATTTCTGGTTGCAAATAAAGAATTAATTTATTAATAGCCATATAGTTTTATTGTTTGTCACAAAGTCAAAATTCTATGGCGGCACGTCATTGACACATTAAAAAAATAAAAAAATATGGCACGTTTTCTAATAAAGGTTCGCCATGTCTGATCTATAATCTTGTTTGTTTGTAAAAGGTCATATCTGGAAGTAATAGACCCGTATGAAAATTCTTTCACTGTTAGGAAGCTATACCTGAGTGTCAAAAGGCCTTTTAATCAACTACGGCGAAGCCAAAACGAAGGGATATGATTTTAGCAGTCTATGTGTGTATGTTTGTATTTACGTATGTTCATCCGTAGCGCCTAAACTATTCATCCGATTTGTTATTATGGCCCGGGTAAAATAGACAAAAACACCGTAGTCGGGTTACAGTTTTTAAACTGTTTTCTTGCTGTTTATAGTGCATGTGGCCCTCCCACATGAGCTACATGAGTGAAGCAGCCGGGAAAAGCCAGTAAGCTTATATTTTGGAATAAAATAACTTATTTAGATATATTACTAATAATACTGGCAATGATGCCAGTCTTTTGGGCTAATACCAGTGGACAAAGATTGAGGCGGCGTCCTAACTGGCAACGATCGTAGGAGCAAACGAGTTCATCGTCGTGCGATGAAAATATGTTCCTATGCTCGCGCGATGACTTACAAGCTTCAATTAGGACACACTAAAGAAATGTGTGTGTTTAATCTCGTCGTGCGATGAGAACACATCGTGCTCGTACGATCTTTGCCAATTAGGACGCCGCCTTAGAGTTTTAAGTAAGACGCTTTACTTTATACTAGTTTATTTTGTTAGTAGTTTTTTATTTAAGTGTATGAATGCAGATATAGTTAAATAAGTATTTTATACATTGTGTAAATTGTAAATAAATACATTTAATTATGCATGGTTTAGCAATGTTTCTACCTACATATCGTAAGGAAAGCCTTTGTAGAGCCAGTTCCTGTTATTGCAGTTAATTTAATATGCACAAACTAATTTAAGCAGAACCACACAGTTGGCTAAACTTTACGGTTTCATTATGTAGGTATAACTGTTGATTTTCACTTAAATTATGTTATGCTTAGATTTTTTTTAATCATTTTTTTTTAATCATAATCATTTATTTGCTAATATGGGTAATTACATGAAGTTGTTAAAAAATATAGCACAGTCCAACCATATTACACCTTGAGGCATGCAAATCACAAGCAAGTTCACACATTTACTTGCAAAAAATACTTTATAATTAAACACAATTTCAATTTATTTCGTTTTGTTAATTTCACTGCGTGGCGACAATGAAACATAACAAATCTTAAGCTATCAATAATGTCACTAGATGAATTAAATTAAAAATGTCATTGATTAAATGAGGATGTCAAGATAAATTTGTAAATAAATGTTAAAGTAAATGTCAAAGTAAAATCAAAGCAAATGTCAAAGTAATAATATTAATAATAAAATTATTAATTAAATTTGCGCACTAGTCACATCAACAATATGTCCTTACATCCTCTTTTAAGTAATCCTGAATACTATAATAAATAGCATTTACATAGCAAGAATCTTTTTAATTTCTTTTTGAAATCGTCGATGGATTGAGTTTCTAGTATGGACTTAGGCAAGTGATTGTATATACGTGGCGTCATACTGAAAATGCTTTTGGAATATAAGGCTGTCTTGTAAGATTTGCAACAAATTTTATCACTATGCCTCATACTTCTGTACCTATCAAAAAGATGTTTGTTAGTTCTTCCAAAGCTAGCAATCTCATAAATGTAGACTGATTTGCTGTAAGTAATTACATAGTTTTGTTTAATCATTCAGTTCTGGTATATTTTTTTTAACTTTGAGAAATATTCATGCATACTGTGCCACCACGGGGAGATAGCGCAGTTATGTGGGATTCCAACACACTAAAACTCCACGGTGTCCTCCTGTGCCGCTTATGGCAGGAACACGGGCACGCGTTAGCACTCACCGCGAACCCACCGAACCACCTCTACCTACTCGTTTCGATCACGTTATTTTTAATTTATCTACTTACGTATGCGGTATTTTAATTACGAGACATACAAACATATTGAATCTCCTTTCATTTTCCAATATTCTATAACTTATGTTCCTTTGTCTTTAATGCTTTTCTGTTTCTTCCATTTTTTTTTTAATTTTTTTTTTCCAATCTTTATTCAACCATTCTTTAATTATTATTTTTTAAATGTAATATTATGTATGTATGTATTTGTAAGTTTGTGTATAGTATTTTATATAGCTATATAATTTGTATGTATTAATATATATATATATTTTTAATATAACAGTACACCCTACTCCCTATTTTTATCTTAAGTTCTTTAGTCCATCCAAAGGTTGTCTGGTAGATATCGCTGTCAGCGATAAGACCGCCTTTGTACCCATAGTATTAAGTTGCTGTATAATATGTGTTATTTCTTTTTTTGGTGTACAATAAAGTATATTCTATTCTATTCTATACGTCAAGTTTAAACAAATAAATTAGAACGATTACAGACAATGTACGGGACTTTCCAAGTCTGAGCTACAAGTATCGTGCTGTCACTTGCACATGGTACAGAGCAAGCAGACTAATGTCCCTCGCATACATAGTCTGAAGAGTGGAATTTATACGGTAATAAAATCCTAGCAAGAACTCTAGAATTAGGATTTGTAGCCACTATTCCATTTGTAGAACGTGCAACCTGCAATACAGTACATTGTTGTAAACACCGCTTGGATTACATGTAAATATTTAAATGGAATCAAGATCGAACTGTCGAGCGTAAAGTCTTTCTGGATTAGAATCAAGTTTGCACGTGGAACAGCTCTGTTTTATGCCAAGTCTAATTCATAGTTTGAGTTTCTTCGTATGAAAAGAAATTGTTTTTGCAACGATGACATAATTGCAAAGGTTGCGTGTCCCAAATCAAAAGCCAACACGTGTTCAGGAATGAATTTTGTAGCCAAAAACATGGATATCAATTTTAAAAATGATTTCGAATTGAAAAGAAAATATAGAAAACCTATTTGCCGAAGATACATTCTAACTTTCAACAGTCGCTCGTACAATACAAGCTTTGAGTAGAAAGTTATGTTTTTAACAAAAACATGCGAGTTAATTGATATTTGAATAGGTAGAGACTAATTGAAACATAATATCCATCTTTATTAATAAAACGGACACCCAAATTTCTGCCTAAAAAGCGAATGAAATGTTTTAGTTTTCATCAAAACTTGAATAAATTATTCCATGAATTAAATAACTAGAGTAGAGCACTGACTGTGCATGAGTGCCCGAAAGTATGTGAAACTTGATGAAACTGCAACTACGATTTATCAGAGATTTCACAAAACTCTCCTCCTCCGCACCAAAGTATGCGCCGCGGTGCCCTGGTGCACCATAGAAAGTGAAGAAGGGCGCCGTGAAGCAATACTTATTACTATTCTCCAAAACCTCAACTTAAGTTTTCGCGGATACAAAATAAAAAATAATAATTTCGAGCGCTCAGAAAGTCTCATTGAACTCTATTGCGACAGCAGCCTTAAAACTAGATTCAGATGTTCGGATTTGGTGGTGATTTGGATATCGGTTCAAAATGAAAATTTAATTTTAGCTTCAATAGCTAAACGAATTTTCATTCCTTTTGCAACATCTTATATAGGAAAAGCTGGATTTTCAGCTGTAGCTGTAATCATGAGCAAATATCGCTCAAAGATCATTTTGGAGCAAAAAATGCGAGTAGCGGTTTCGAACCTAAACCCACGCTTTGAAAAAATGTGTGGAGATCACCAAGCTCACCCGTCAAATTGACACAGAATAAATTATAGTACAAGTACAGAAGAGTCACTGCGCGCAACAATTCATAGAAATAGAGACTCTTGCCAGTAAGCAACAAAGTGCAAATCAGCTCGCATAAGCGCTCAATTCCTAACGCGATATTCACCTAAACGTTGCCGCTCTCTTCTAACGCGTAACTCTATGCTGTCGGCTTGCTGCTGCTACTATATTCATCGTCTATCTAGGTACCTTGTTGTTGGACCAACTTAGGTAGGTGCCTAATTATTAGTATTTCGCACATCTATTCATTCTTTTAGACATGGTATAATAACATACTCCGTATACTTCGCCTGGTATTCTCTTCCCAGGATGGCCTAAGCCTACGTCACGATAAGTGTTACCATTGATTGTCCTTTTTAGAAAATTTAGGTACTTTCTCATGTAGTTAATGAAAATAAAATAAATTACTAACTAGCTTAACTATTTAGTAACTTATGTGATTCATCTATGTTCATCTATGTCATATATATTTTAGTATTAAATTAATTTATATTTTGAATTATTAGTTCATAATTGCTTTGTTAAGATAAACAATGCATTTTGCTCGGGTATTTCAAAAACACACAGTGGCAACACATCGAATTGACAAGTGTCATACTGACAACTAGCCATTTCATCGCTATTGTCGTGTCACTCACACCTATAGCGTTGTTTCGCTCGGTGAGAAAAATACTGTGGCTCCCAAACATTTGTGATGAACCCGTGAACTTTGAACTTAGAGCATTTAACCTATGGAGATGGCATAGCTGAGCGTACCCCTCTGCCAAAGTCGCTTGGCCATATGACAGAATCGGATTAGAACAATGGTAATTTCTATTGTGTCTGGAAATGGACAGTTGAAGGTGTATTGTGTCGCAAGTAAGTTCTCCGAAAAAATGGTTAATTGTGCGGTTTCCTCTTTGCAAAAAGCGAGCTGCCACTTTCAATTTGCGAAGCCATGGTTTTTCCTACCACATATAAGTATAAATTATACATCAACATAGTTTTATTTAAGAACTAAGAAAGGCTGACAGGGTAGCGATGTGCATAGTGCTGGGACAACGTGAATGAATTATTGATAAATTAAATGATTTTTTTGAATCAGTATGTTCAGTATCAAAATAATTTTGTTTGTGTTTGTTTCTGGACAAGTCAGGTTGAACTAAAAAAATATATCATTTATAAATGTCTATGAGAATAGATTTAAATTCTTTTCTTTTCAAGTTTTAGGCTAATAAAAAGTAAGTTTGTTCGTTTCGTTAGTGAGTTTTCAATCATTTTTTAATCCCCGACGGAAAAAGAGGGGTGTTATCAATTTGACGTGAATTGCTGTGTATCTGTGTGTCTGTCTGTGGCATCATAGCTCCTAAACAGATGAAGCGATTTAGATTTTTGTTTGATACCTCTATCGAGAGGAGACTATCGCAGCCATGGTAGTTACAATGACAACCCCACTGCACATCAATTCGACGCCATATACAATTGCGAATGTTAAAAATACTCAAATGTTCGTTTATCCTTTTTAACCAAAAAAGTTGATCCACAGAAATGTGTTCGACAAGTATATAATAAACTGGTACATTTTAAAAATCAGTGATTGCCTCTAGGCGTGATCATTGAGACATGTATATGAACTAGATTATGGCTATGAAACAATACACGTATGTTTTCCTATATAAGATATCAAACAAGCTTAGCTAGGAAACACCGTACTCAAATAGTTCAAAACAAACGAAAAACTGACGTGTTAAAGTGTTACATAAAAAAGTGTCAAATAAAAGTCTATCCGGTTGATATTATTGACTAAAAATAAATTCAATCGTTCTTTTTTTAGTGTATCTTAAATTCTCCTACCTTTCTTACCTACCTACGTAGTTTATTAATTACTCAAGTTTATTATTATTTAGTATAACAAAAATAAAACGAATTAACATTTTGCTCATTCATTCATGCATTAAAATGAATTTCCAGTCATTATTTGTATCACATCACTAGCAATTTGTATCTGTTGTCATGGGATTATTGCGTAGATACACACAAATTTGTCAATGTGTGTGTGTTTTTTGATTGTGTGGTTAATAATTTTTTTGTGTGCGTTTGTAGCAATAGGATGCATGTATCTGTGAGTGATTGTCATTTTTTTGTAGTGTGCTGTATGTGTTTTCCTCGCCTCCCGCAGAAAGTGGCAGAAAAATTTGTTCAGTGATTCGCGGCTTGCCGTCTCCATAGGTTAAATGCTCTAAGACTTTGAAAGATACACAAGAAAAATTGTTAATTGTTCCGTAAACTGTAAAAACAGCAGTATAAAAGGCGGTGTAATATTTATTTTCTTTTCCCAATGAAGAGACGCTATCATATGCGTGGCTTCAATATTGTAACTAACTTCACCTAAAATAACTTGTATGTGCCTTTTATTAATTTATTATTTAATTTATATACGCGTTGTAAATTACATAATTTAAGGCATAGTTGTGTCAATACGTCTTTACGCCCGAACTTAACCTAACCTAATTAGTTTTTGACTTATTTTAGTCAAGTCAAGTTTTGTGAGTTTTCGTTCCGAACTAAATAAAAATGCTAAAATGCAATCAATCAAAAGAAGGCAAAGTCAATAAAAACAAAAAGTATCAAATATGACGATTTATTAAGAATTATAAAACATTTGTACTTATTGTATTATTTTATCTTTTTCCCCACAAAAAAAGTTTGAGAACCGCAACGCAATCGATGACGTAGTCTTAGGCCAATCACGTGACCCAGCTGTCACGGGAGGAGATTACCATGTCTTGTTCTACCATGCTTTTAGACACCCCAATTTTTTTTTAAATTTCTTTCTTATTATGCACAACCGAAAGTTAAAGAGTATTTATGTAATGTTTTGAATACAACAAAATAACTTAACTTTCAACATATTTCGGAATTGTAAAAAAAGATAATATCGATTCTTTGTTCTCTCCTTTATTTTGAGACCCGTAAACACAACTGTATCTTATAATCTTATATAGGACTCATTATAAGATCGTTTAGAAGTCATCGTTCTTTGCAAAAATCACAGTACAAATAATATAATGCGTGCGAGCCGAGCGATAAGCGGCAACCAACAACCAACTGCGATACTCCGGCCCACACGGAGCGCCGGCCGATCGTATCTAAACTGCGGAGTGAGACCCCCCTGACATTGACTAGCTAGGTACGTATTGTATTTTTGTTTTTCTTAAGAGGGGACTCTAGTGAGACTTTCTCCATACAAACACATTCTGCTGTTTTCTTCGTGGATAATGCCTCTAGAGCAATGTTTTTTTTTCCATAAAATCTAGGTCTAATTAATACGTGCCTGTATCATTTCCTTTTTTCCAAAACATAATCATAAAAAGAAATATGACAATCCAAAAATCCGAAAAAAAATGCCCGTTTTTACCGCCATGTTCAAACGACTTTCAGACAAAATTTATAAGTTTTTAACAAAAAAGGAAATGAACAAGCATAGATATACTTTTCCTCTAAATTTTGATATAAGAATTTTTTAGATCAGAATAGTTTTCATGAAGAAAACAGCAGAATACGAAACGTCTTTTAGTCAAAGTTTTTGTAGGTAAAATCAGCCTGAGCTGCAGTTGTCCCTTTCGCACTTTACGGGGTGAGGTTGGAGGTGAGGAAGGGTAAGGCTTACACGTACAATAATAGGGAAGTGGTAATTGTCGATATTTTTATCGATACTCTAGTGACATACACCGATGTCGATATTTACACTATACAATGATTTTATTTATTAAATCGTGTGATTGTGAGTATTTCTTTTTATTGTTGAATGCACTTGGCGAATGATTATGCATGCTTGAGAACTGGAAAGTGTAGTTGCGATTGCACTATCACAAGTTGTTAGGAAAATTAATCCAGGGTCCAGAATAACGCTAGGTACAGACTAACCGAACGAACTAACACTAACGAACGAACTACTAATGTTGTTGAAAAGAAATCGCAGTTTTTTGTTATTATTGATTGGCTCGCGCTTGACCACTATCTCACCTGATGATAAGCTATGATGTGTTCGACGGTGTAGCACACTTGTCTAGAAGTAACTTCACTCTTGTTTAAAAGATCCCAAGGTTGTAGCTATCGGGCAACACAGACTCCGGCAGAGAATTCCATTTCTTAGCTGTACACATAATGAAAGTAAGTATTTCCAAAATGTTTAGTGCGTATGGGCAGGATGTCCGCTTTGTACCGATGGCGCATCGCCGTACATCTTGTAGTCCGATGATGAAACGGGTTAGACGGAATTAGATCATGCAATTCCATTGCAAAATCCCCGAAATGCAACCGATAAAAAACCGACAAGCTGGCAACTCTGCGCCGATGTTCAAGGCTTTGACTTTAGCTTTGACTCGACCAGTGGCTCATTGCCGATGAGCCTCTTGACCCATTTTTTGATCAATTCTAGTGCATGAAGCTTGTAATTGACAGATCCGTCCCAGATATGAGAACAGTACTCCGCAAGATCGAACTTGCGCACCGTGCCTCGGATCCCGCTACCCTCCGCGACCATAACAGTGCGAGTCTGGCCGGCCTGCCTACAGTGGAACAGCTATCTCGACCCAACTCCTCTAATTGCTGCACTGGGCATCGTAATCGGAACACAGCTAGGCCGCTTGGTAGTATGTCTTTGCCCGATATGTGGTCACAAGCCTTCGGTCGAAACCTATCTATTACTATAAGCACCATCCGGGGACCACGTGTAGGCAATCAAAACGCTTATTTTCATACGGCTTTCAAAATGATGGTTCTGATGTACTAAATCGTTCACTCACCTTACGTCATGTCTGCTGATTTGCATACTTTCGGTTGGTCTTATACCCAGTATCATGCAAACAAATTTTTGATTTCTTATAAAGCAGGTACTTTTAAAAATGTTTATGAATTTTCGGTAATACCCAAAAACCCCATGGTTTGTGGGTATTTAAATTAAAACATAGAATTCTAAATTAAAACAATACAAAAATAATTAAAAACACACCTGCCTTGTCAAAAAGTTAATTAATAAATTGAACAAAAAAATTAAAAACAAGCTAAATGGTTTTAGTGTTGAATGGACTCAACTGAAAAGCAATGTTTTCAACAAAGTCGGGGGATCTATAAAAAACTGTTCCACGGAACTTATTTGATGTTAACTGATTTATTTTTAATTTCATACGTTTTAGTGATAAAACGATATTTTTGCAAACGCACACATTTTTTTTATAGTTTTCACTTACTGTTATATATTTTTATTTATATATTAAACAAGCTCTAGACTACCTAGACAATGATAGTAAAATGTTCTATATGGTCCTTTTTTTACTTGAACCATGGCTCGCCCATTATATTTTTGTTTAATTTTCAACAACTACGTTTCTAAAAATACCACATAAATTGATATTGGTTAAGCCGTTTAGAAGTTATGGTGGAATAAAGAAACATACAAACATACATGAGCCCTGAAAACATAACACTCCTCTTTTTGCCAGTCATGTAAAAATGTGCATTTATTCTGTCTCAATTTCAATTTTTTCACTTACAAGTAAATTTTATGGTATAGGACCATCAATTATTTCTAGCGGAAGGCATTAAAAAAAAATGTTGGTTCGACATTTCTCCATAATTCACCGTCTCTTTAATTTTTTTCGTAAAGTGAAAAGCGAGTCAGTCGGTACTCGGGGCGAGGGCGCGCGCACCGAAATCTGTCGGCCGCCGCGGCGTACTCTTACGCACACAAATACACTACTTGTTCACACATTGATAGCTCGCTTGGTCGGGCGCAGCGCGACGGCAATAGTTTCTTCAAATACCTATTTTTCAAATTCCTGTTGACTAGAGTCCGCTCTTAAGTCTCTCTTGAATGTTTTCTGTGTTAATTTTATATTCTTAAGTATTAGATTAATTGTACCTGCTACCCAGTATCATTGTACCTATATATTTCAACCAGCAAGATATGTATGTATTTCAACGCATTTCCGAAACTACTAATCTGATTGTGTTTTTTTTAATTATTGGATTAGTTATCTCTCAACTTAGGGCATAATGCAAGTTTCATCAAAATCGGATCAGCAGTTTTCAAGATATAGAACATGCAACCGAACTTCTCAACGACAAATAGCACGAATGTGTAAATTGAGTTATTATGGGTATTTTATCAATCCTTTACGATCGTTTTTTTTTGTATAAGTGTACTAAAAAAAAAAGAAATAAAAACTTTTTCACAAAAATATAAACCGACTGCAAAAGCAAAATACTAAAAAGTGCAAAATAACTTTAAGCAGTCGTTGTCGAAAAACGGTAAAAAAGCAGTAGTACCAAAGACACTGGCGGCTTCCGAAACGAAAGTTATTTTCCATTTTTTTTTATTTTGCTTTTGAAGGCGGTGTTTATTTTTTTTACTTTTTTTTCTTTCATTCATCTCTGTCAGCAGTGTCAACCCCAGCAATTTCATTAGTCAGTAAATAATTTAGTGGCAGCAGCTTGTAACAATTTAGAAATCCTAAGTACAAAAAAGGTCCAAATCCATGTTTTTCATGCATGAGCATGAACCTTGCATTAGATAAACCTAGTTGAAAGCATTACAGCACTTTGTTTTAATATATTAACCGGTATTTAACTAAATTTAAATACTCTTATTGTGGTAATCCCTGCTTATCTTTCAGTACTTGTTATCTGATTATGGTTCAGGGACGTAAGAAACGAAGCAAAATATAAAAAATATAGTATTTAAAAATTTCGTATTCTAGAATTAACTTACAATATTAATATACTCTATTTATAATAGATATACTTAATGGTAGACCACATACATAATAAGTAGGAGGACAAACATTTACAAACATAAGTGTACATGGCCTTATGTTTGTAAATGTATATTGGTGTGTCACTATACATCGTAATAATTTGTAAGACCTACTAATATAAATACACTAATAAAGCACGCCTTATGTCTGGGGGTAATGTTTTCAAAAAACCAGCTGCTTGTATAGTAAAAGATTTATGAAAGGAAGATGAGTAGGTAATGCATACGCACCTATATAATATATAATGCCATTATAAACCCAGATAATTATGTGTGGTACCCAAGTTTGGCAAACATCAAGGACACGAGTGGTTTGCCTACACAAATATTGGCCCACTTGGGCGCCAATTGACTACCCGCATTACTGACTGCTATAGATGGACCTTTATTATACAAATTGAGTCAAGATCAGCTTTAAGCCAACTTAAGCGATGCGGGTCGATTATAAGAATTCAGCCAGATCTGCTGATTTTTATCTTTACAGATGGAAAGTCAAGACTAGATACCGACTTAAGAAAAGGGAACTAGGTAGGTACAATAGGTACGAGTAAGTGTTTTCACAAAAACAAAAAATTTAAAATGCAATCATCGCCAATGTTCCAAGCTACAACATAGCTACATTTACCCCCATTCAATGAGCATTCAGCACACTTTATTCTAACAATTCCTACAACCCGTAGGTCCAATCTCATTACAAAAACAAAGGCCAGTGTAAAATTGCGTGGGTATTCCGAAGCGCTCCTAACATCACGCTTAGTACTTAGTAACGGGATACGGAGGGCGGTCCGCTTCCTGTTCAATATTGACACCGGCGCAATTGACGCTGCCAGTAATTTGCATTTGTATTATTGGAGCCGTCCACTCGGCACCGATCGCTGAATAAATGTTTATTAACAGAACAGTACAGATTGCGTTTTGTTGGGTACGATTTAGTCAAATTAATACTGGAGGACACTCGGAGAAATTTCGTTACTGTGTTTACAGTTTGTGACAACAATCACAATAATTTATATCTTAACTATTATTATAAAGAGGTATATTGCTGATATCTGTTTGTAGAAGATATGACTGGAATTAATGATCCGTGCACTATTACTAATTGCCATAAGCTACTACAGCTGCTACCTACTTATCCCGTAAGAATTTAATTTGTTTTGCTTAGCATAATCAGGTTTTTTAATTTTTTAATTGTTTAAACATTATTTGAAATTTATTGTGACACGAGAGCACCTGCCGACAAACTGGTTTACAGTTTGGCAGATTTTTTAAATGTTATAGTGTAAACAGATTTCGTTTTTAGGGTTCCGTATCCAAAGGGTAAAATATATAATAAAAATATAATAAAAATATAAAATATATATATATAATGTTTGTCTGTCTGTCTGTCACCAGCTTGTATCTCATGAACCGTGATAGCTAGACAGTTGAAATTTTCACAGATGATGTATTTCTATTGCCGCTATAACAACAAATATTAAAAACAGAATAAATTAAATGTTTGAGAGGGGCTCCCATACAACAAAAGTGATTATTATTGCCGTTTTTGCGATAATGGTACGGAACCCTTCGTGCGCCAGTCCGACTCGCACTTGGCTGGTTTTCTTAAAGTACTTGGATCCTGTGGGGTAGACCAAGGGAACAATATATGGGAAAAGGCTTGTCAAAAATACTAGGCGGTTTTAAACGCGGCAAGACATCGCTGATAAACTTGAAAAATCACCACATGACATACCTAAGAAAAATTACATTAAATAAGTAATGGAATGCAATCTTAAAGTGGCAAAACACCCTTCCGCAAAATTAAAAGAAACAATACCTATTACGAAACTCGCCTTAAAACTTCACGCATATAACTTAGTGGTATCAATGTCTTTGCCCACAAAGGGGTGTTTTACTATTCCATTGGGAATAATACTTCAGTACCTATCTGTTTTTATTTTTAGAAGTATTTGTACCGCAACAGGGCTTTTAAAAAAATCTAATCTACTTGGCAACTTCTGTAGGTAACAAGAATAAAATGAGAAACGCAATAATGTCGCAGCTCCCTTCGAGCCGGATTGAGTGCCTCAAACGGATTCAACGGGTTCAGATTGCCTGCTCGCTGCTACGAATGTAAAACCGTAAGTTTGCTCTATCTGTCCAGCGGAAGCCACAAAGATGGAAAATGAGAAAAGACATTGTATAAATGTACCTATAGTTTTAGAAAAGGTTTTTTTACCGACTTCCCATAAAGGAATAAGGTTCTATGCACAGAACAGAAAAAAACGCCTTCTACAACTATGTACGACTTTGTTTGTTTTTATTTTTTTTGTGTATATTCACCGATATCTCCGTCAATTGTAGACCGATTATGAAAATTATTTTTTGGTTTGAAAAATATTGTTTCGAAATTGGTCCCATTTTAATTTGGTGAAGATCTGATGACGAACTTCGAAGATATACAACAGAACTCTTCAATAAATAACGGAAAATTTCTCGGGATGCTGCAATCGCATGTCTGTTTATTGTTTGTACCATTTTATAACATAATATCACGCCAGTACGCTCTTAAGGGGTACGAAGATCTCTCATTGCACCAGTTATGTTCAAGTTTCATGATAGTCGGGAAATCTATTCTGGAGTTATAGGTACCTTACTAAACCACTTGCCTATTAATAATAATAATAAAAGCTTTATTTATTCCTTACACTTTTACATTTCTATTGGTTATGTTAGTATTTCGCTTAATCTAGTTTGTAAGTACAACTTTTTAATTCATTTGTATGTGTTTTGTTGTAAGGACCGCTCTGGCGGTGAAAGCCTCCTCCATTTCCTTCCATTTCTCTCTATCTCCGTCTATGCCAAGTAATTCCAGCCAATGGAACAAGAAATAAAAATATAAAAAGAAACAACTTGCCTATTAGGTAGGTACAACTAAAAACTGAAAAATAAAAAAACTGTTTTGCATAAAAATACTACCGACTTCCAAATAAAAAACTACAAAGTAACCCAAAAAATGGTACCTATGAAAGACACTGACTTCCAAAAATGAAGTTATTTTTCACTTTGTAGTTTTTTATTTGGAAGTCGGTAGTATTTTTTTGCACAAAAGTTTTTTTTTTTTTCCCGAACGTGGAAGAGAACAAAGAAGTTTGCAGTTTATGACACGTCATTGCCAACAACAGAGTAAAATTATACCACCTTGGAAATCTTCACACACCATATATTTTTGTGTAGTGTGTACCGAACACATGCTAAAAATAATATTTCGCAAGAAAAACCGCACGATCATGTGATTAATGATGCTTTCAGGAAAACTACTGCTGAAAAAATAATTAATCAAGAAGGTTATCGTAATGAGATTATACACCTCAGACCAATCAGAGTTGTACAAATATCATTCATCTTTACGTAGGTACATTTTTAACCGACTTTCCAAAAAGGAGGAGGTTCTCAATTCGATTTGTATTTTGTTTTTTTATGTATGTACACCGATTACTCAAACACGCCTGGACCGACTTGGAAAATTCTTCTTTTGTTTGAAAGGGTATACTTCCCATTTAGTCCCATAGTTATCATGTCAGGATCTGATGATGGGAAATCTTGGAGCATCTTGGAGAAATCGAGGGAACTACTTAAATATTATAGGCATACATATAGCGATTTTGTCATTTTCATCAACAATGCAATTATTTGCACTCATAAAGCATCATTTGGTGAAGTGGAACTGGTGAAGAAGACCACAGATGGCCAATAGAATTCCTTAATGCTAAGTATGTCACGGGTCTACGATATCTCGAATAGTTAAACAACTATAATGAAGCAAATACTTATAAATAAGTAGTACTGATGAAAATGGTACCATCGAACTGATCTGATGTTGAAGCCGGCAGGTAGGCACTGGAATGCCAAAATAAAACTTGGGCTTATTGGAATCGTCATGAGATGTACTTTGGCTGTATATGATTTTTACGTCAATTGGAGGTACCTATAAAAACTAAAAAGAGATAAATAAATTAAAAATATATTTACCGACTTATTTATAAAAATCTTTCTCCTTGTTTTAATTCGAATATTTACGTGTAAATGGTTTACTGCGAACCAAGATAAGTTACGGATAAAGCTACAACGAATAACCCCTAGAGGATATTACCCTAATCACGACGCTTACTTGACAGACAGATGGGTTATCGCAGTAGCTACAGTTTAGTAACAGGAAGATTTAGACATACTCTATGCCTACACCGGTTTCTGTAAAAAAAATTGTATCGATGCGTCACAAGTTAAACTCAGTTGAAATGATGCGACTACTGTTCAGTTTATTTTTTATAGGCTCGCGTTTAACTACTATCTCGCCTGATGGATAGCAATGATGTGATAAATGGTGAAACACGTTTGCCTAGAAGTAACCTTTCCTTAACTGTACGCACAATAAAAGTATTCGCAAAACGCTTTGTAAGTATGGGTGGGATGTCATCCATGTACCGATGACGCATTGACGTACGGTTTGTAGTCCGATGATGAAAAGGGCACGGTAAAGATATCTAACAGTATTCTACCTTCATACAAACGGTCGGAACGCGAGTCATACCTACGCGCGTCGGGTTCAGCCAACACTCGATACACTACAGTCACAAACAATCACGAACGGTGTGATGGTTGTTAAAGTTTTTTTATTAGTATCTTATATTTCGAACGAAGCCAACTCTATCTGTCAAAGACTGTAAAAAAAAAGAATGTCGTTTTTACTTCATAATATTTTACTTCTGTAAAAAAGCGTGTGACTCGCAAATATAATTATAAAACTCAAGATATGGTTTAATTTCATCGGCCTCTGACTATAAATAATAACAGCAGAGCGTGGTTGATCGACAAAAGAAAAATGACGTCGTCGGGAACGTGTAATTTTCCAAAACTAAACGACAATACGGCGTTCTCCAACTGGAAGTTTCGCGTGAAGGTTTTGCTAGAAGAAAGAAACCTTGCTAGCATATTGAATAAATACGACAAGACGAACAAAGAAAATGTTGAAAGTGATGCAAAAGCTCGGTCAATCATTGTTCAGTGTGTAACTGACCGATACCTGAACATTATCAAGAAATGTAAAACAGCGGCCGACATGTTATCCTCTTTGGAAGAAGTTTTCGAGAGAAAAGGTGTGTTCAACAAGCTTTTCCTACGTAAAAAGCTAATTGCAATGAAATGTTCCAGCAGTCAAAGTCTACAGGACCATTTCCTACAATTTGATAACCTAATCACCCAATTGGAGACAGCGGGAACTACAATGGTAGACAGTGACAAATTGACACATTTATTCCTTACACTACCTGAGGAATACAGCACAGTGATAACAACATTAGAAACCATGAGTATTGAAAAAGAGCTCACTGTAGATTTTGTGAAATCTAGACTTCTAGACTCGGAGCTAAAATTGAAAAAAAAGAAAAGTGAAGTTGTAGAAAGTAGTTTTTACACTTGCTATAAATGCGGAAAAGAAGGGCACATGGCATATCAATGTGACAAGAAGCCTGAGAACAATTATCAAGTACAGCGAGGCAGAGGAAAATTTAGAATGAGAAGTAGAGGACGATCAGGTTTCAGAGGCAAGTCCAGAGGACAAGGACATGCAGCACAAGCGAATGACAACTCTGGTGATATGTTTATTGCTTCAAGCATGGAACACATATTGCATACAGATGCATCGGAGATTATTTTTGTTGTGGACTCGGGAGCAACCCATAACTTCATACAAGAAAAGTATGAAAAATATATGACAAATGTGACGGAACTTCAAGAACCAATTAAAGTTAAAATCGCGAATGGAGAATTTTTATAAGCTAAGAAAAAAGGCTATTTAAGAATCTTTTATGAGGGCGACACACCTGTCACAACTGAGGGCCTTATAGTAAGTGGAATAGAAAGTAATTTATTGTCTGTTAATGAACTAATGAATAAAGGCAAATCTGTAATATTTAAAAATGGTGAGTTGATAATAAAATCTCATAAACGAATATATAATGGAGAGAAAAAGGGAAAGTTATATATACTGAAGATGCAACTACCTCAAGAAAAATATAAATGCTATTACAGCGATGATGACCTGACTAATGGGGATTTATGGCATATCAAACTTGGCCACCTAAACCGTAAAGCACTAAGTTTGATGAACTTGCCTTATAGCAAAAAGGTATGTGAAGTTTGCATGAAAAATAAAAGTACAAGGCTACCTTTCAAGACAGTTACAAAGCAACAATCGAAATATGTTGGAGAATTAATACATTCTGATGTTGCTGGACCAATGAAAACATCAACAAATGAAGGCTACAGGTATTACCAAACCATACTAGATGACTACTCGCATTTTACTCAAACTTACTTGTTAGTGAACAAATCTGAAGCAGCAGATAACTTAATAAAGTATATAAGAGAAATAGAAACAGAAAAACAGTTAAAAATAAAGAGAATCCGTTGTGATAATGCAGGGGAATACTCATCAAACTATTTTAGAATGTTTTGTGAAAGGAAAGGAATAAAATAGAGTATACAGTACCTTACAGTCCACAAATGAATGGAAAAAGCGAGAGTCTGAACAGATCCATTTATGACAAAGCTCGAATCATACTGGATGAATCATGCTTACCAAGACATCTGTGGGGCCATGCTATATTGACAGCCACATTCTTGATCAATAGATGCCCATCAGTTGCAATTGATTATCAGATACCAGCAGTCATATTTGAGAGAGAAATGATGCTCAATAAATTGAAACCATTTTGATGCAAAGGATGGATGGTCATACTACCAAAAAGAGATAAACTAGATTCAAGTGCAAAAGAAGTAAGAATGGTTGGCTATGCCAGAAACGGATATAAAGTGTGCGATTCTATAACAGATACTGTCGCTGTGACTAGAGATGTAAGATTCAATGAAAGAGACTTTAAATACCAGCAAACGCAGATTAATGAGCAAGAGGATGATAATGTATACATTGAAGAAAACAAAGATGAGGAACAAAAGAAAAAGAAAGATGAAGAAGAAAAAAAGAGACAAGAAGAATAAAATTAATGAAGAGAGTAAGAGAAATGAAGAGCAAAAAGCTCAAGAAAGTACTAGGCAGAATAGTAGAAGTGGTAGATTAATTACTAAACCAAAACATCTAAGTGAATATGAAATGTATGAAGCATATTGCTTGATAAGTACAGAAGAAGATCCACAGGAATTTAAAGAAGCTATGGAAAATGGATGGGAAGAAGCCATCAAAACAGAAATACAAGCTCTACAAAAAATGAATACATGGACAGAAACTGATTTACCTGAAAACAAGAAAGCTATAGACACAAAATGGGTATTTAAGACCAAAGAAAACAATTTGAAAAAAGCTCGACTAGTAGTGAAGGGTTTTCAACTAAAAGAAGACTCTGACTTTGGGAAAAATTATGCTCCAGTAGCAAGAATATCCTCAGTTCGAACAATCCTGGCACATGCAATACAGAAAGGATGGAATTTAAGACAACTAGATGTACCCACAGCTGCCTGAAGGTGTAAAAGCAACAAAAAACAAAGATTTAAAACTGAATAGAGGATTGTATGGATTAAGAGAAAGTCCCAAATGTTGGAACCAAAGATTTAATAGCTTTGCATTAGAAAAGGGTTTCAAAAGATCTCAGTATGATGTCTGTCTATACATAAGAGAAACAATGAATGTGTGGATGTTAATATATGTTGATGATATTATTCTTACTGGAATTGGGTGGTTGAATTAAAAAAAAATTACGATTTTTTGATGTATTTCGAAACTTTACTTAACTTAAATTATATTGTCGTTTCAAAAAACTCTTAAACATTTTTTTCAATTTATTATACGCAATCAAAAATCGATAAAATTTTGAAAAGAATCACGTGACTACAAACGGGCCACAATTAGTCGCCATGTTGGTGACGTCATAACGTTCAAGGAAACCATGATAGTGTCAACTACATGTAGATTTACTAAAAATATCCGAAAATGTGTGCAAAAATATTATTAAACAACAAATATTATTTAGTCATCAGTGATAAAGGATTCATAAAGGGTAATGTCGATAATATACCCACCTGATGGACGATTTGGAAGTTTTGAGCATAAATAAAGTAGTCGTAATGAATAAATTCGTGAAAGGGGACCGGTGTTATTTATTGTTGTTTATCAGGTACATTAGGAAACACAATTGTCATTACGTAATCGTTTTTACATATGGGTAGGTGGGCTTTTTATTTTACACCAATATCATTTGGTGTAAAATAAAAAGTAAACAAACACGATTGGCGCGAAACTTTGACTTTGGATATCAAAAAACTTCATTAGATACCACTAAAATGATACACATACCTACACATACAATTTTCGGTAATTCCCATTATTTACATATCCCTTTATAATATTGAACACTAATGTCTTTATTATATATTTACAAACCCTAAAAGTTTGTTGAACAGAAACGTGAAAATATTAACTTGGTAGATTTTCGTTACACTAATTCTTCAGTAAATATATCTTAAAGTGAAAATCGGTCGACGCACGACCGATTTTCAAAATTCAAACATAAATGTTACTTTTACGCCTATATCTGTCATTTAAGTATAAAATAAAGAATATATCACCATAAACAAAAAATCATGTTTTCAGGTACGTAATTATACAACAACGTCAACTTTGCTCGGAAGTTCTCTTAAAAATTTACTATTCTCATTCTTTAATGATCAAAGTAAGAAATTAATACGAATCTAATACTAAATTAAAACAAGATAACAACATAATTAACACATTATAATTGAAATCTAGTTAGACATAGAACATAGCCCAAATTTAGTAGATTGCTAGGTACTTGGCTATTGCGCGAATCACATTTAATTGGGATCTTTTTGTAGTATTCGTACATAATGGTACGAAGCATGCACGATAACTTTTAAGGTTCGATATTTATGATCAATATATTCGATATTCATCAATATATTGACGATAATAACAAGATTGAATCGGTTAAAAGTCAAAACACTGTAAGCTATGTGCTACAATGAGTAGAAATGAACGTTGTGACGTCACTCGGGCTCGGTTTTGTTCGGCAAACTATCGGGGTGTTTTCGGTACTGGATTCAAAAAAATATTTTCAATTGGATTTTACTTTGTAATTACAGTGAATAAAAAAAACTAAAAATAGTTTTGTACGGAAACTTATATAAGATCTTTTCAATTTTAACAAAAAAAAAATTGGTTCAACAAACCAATTGAAGAAGAAATAGAGAAGATGGTGAAATATTTGAAAATGGAATTTCAAACAAAAGATTTTGGTTATCCTAAGTCATTTCTAGGAATGGAAATTGAAAAGAAAGAAGATGGTCTTAACCTCTTGTATGCCGGAACGCAGATCTAAGCGAGACACAATGGCTTTTTCATTATGTCTCGAATGCTGGCATACAAGTGGTTAAGATTACACACAAAAGACAAATAGAAAACATGCTCATAAAATATAATATGCAAGAGTGCAAGAGCTCAAATACACCATTAACAAAAGGGTATCAATTTGATGAGAATGAGCCAATAATATCTGATATACCTTACCGCCAGTTAATTGGTAGTCTCATGTTTGTATCAACAGTCTCACGACCAGATATTACTTATGCAACCTCATACCTAAGTCAATACCTGGACAAGCCTACACAGAGCCTTTGGATACAGGCCAAGAGGGTTCTGAGGTACCTGAAAGGATCACAAGACACTGGATTGTACTATACAAAGTCTGGAAATATGGACTGTATAGAAACATACTCGGATGCAGACTGGGGAGGTTCACACACAGACAGAAAAAGTGTATCAGGATCTATGACATTATACGTGGGACACTCAGAAAGTTTTGCGAAACTAAAAAAAATTGTTCTATACGTACATATATTTTTATTAAATCTTTTCAAAGTACTTTCCACCAGCCTCTATGCAAAGATTCATGCGCCTAAACCAGTTTTCAAAACACTTTTTCCAGTCCGCCGCAGACACCTCGTTTACAGCCTGCTCGAACGCAGCCAGCGCATCTTCCGGCGACGAAAATTGTATCCCTTTGAGCTGATTTTTTATTTTTGGGAATAAAAAGAAGTCACACGGTGCTAGATCAGGGCTGTAAGGAGGGTGACCCAGGAGTTTGACTGGCGTGCTGTCCAGGAAGTCCCTCGTTTTGAGTGCGGTGTGCGCAGGTGCATTGTCGTGGTGGAGCAGTAGCCCGCGGAGCCCTGTGTTTGGTCGCTTGTTGCTTATAACAGAGAAAACTTCTGGCAAACATTTGGTAGTATACCATTCGGCATTAATGCTTCTTTGATCCCGTAAGGGAATTGATACCAAGTGGCCAGTCAAATTAAAAAAGCTAGCGATCAAAATCTTACCCCCGCTTCTAGATCGCTTCACTTTGGTAGGCGTTGGCTCATTTTGAAACACCCAAACAGTCGACTGGCGCTTGGTTTCTGGGTCGTATTGATAAATCCAGGACTCATCACCTGTAACGATGTCGTAAACACGCCGAGACGAGCCTGCTTCAAATTTGTTAAGCATATCACGGCACCATTCCACCCGGGCCTGCTTCTGAGCATCGGTGAGGTTGTGCGGCACCCAGCGTGATACTATCCTCCTCACGCGAAGATGGCTGTGTAGAATCTCGTGAACGCTTCCCGATCCAATCTTCAATATGTGTTGAATCTCCTGATATGTAATTCGCCTATTGTCTTGGATTAAATTTTTCACTGCTAGCACGTTTTCTTCGGTAACAGCCGTCAAAGGGCGACCGCTTCTTTCGTCATCCCCCAAAGTTGGTCGACCGCGCTTGAATTCGTTATACCAACGATACACGGTTGCCTTGGAAGGGCCTTCATCCATGAATGCCATTTGAAGTCTATCGTACGATTCATCCGGTTTCAGGCGACACTTGAAATCGTATAAAATCATAGCTCTAAAATGTTCCCGGCGCAGATCCATATTTCAGTGAGACACAATACTTTGAATTAACTCGCAAAAAATGTGGAGGGAAATTTTGAAATTGGAACTTACTTATTTTTACTTATAAATAATCATATTTTCGAAAAACATTATAACTGGCCAGTCTCCCATATATAAAAACTTTTTTTCGCAATACTTTCTGAGGGGCCTGGTACAATGGATGTCCAGTTGCTTGGTTCTCTAGAAAGCAAGCATGCGTTTCTCTGTCAACAGTAGAAGCCGAATATGTAGCAGCTGCAACCAGTGCATGTGACCTACTATACATAAAACGACTATACAGTGATTTAAATGGACTGGAAAGTGATGTGTTATGTATATTGTACATGGACAATAGAGGTGCTATTTAAATTTCAAAATCTGTTGAGAATAGCAAACGTGCTAAGCACATTGATATAAAATACCATTTCTTAAAAGATGTTTTAAGTAGAAAATTAATTAATGTTGAGTATATCTCTACTCATAACAATGTGGCAGATTTATTAACTAAGACATTGTCTGGTGATAAGCTTCAAACTTTAAAACAAATCTTAAATATTGTTCAGTTATAATTGTAATTATTTTTATTGTTTGTTTTTGTTTGATTTGTTTAATAGTGTTGTAACGATTTCAATCTATGACATATTTTCAATCGAGCGGCAGTGTTAAAGTTCTTTTATTAGTATCTTATATTTCGAACGAAGCCAACTCTATCTGTCAAAGACTGTAAAAAAAAGAATGTCGTTTTTACTTCATAATATTTTACTTCTGTAAAAAAGCGTGTGACTCGCAAATATAATTATAAAACTCAAGATATGGTTTAATTTCATGGGCCTCTGACTATAAATAATAACAATGGTTCTGTAAAAAATAAGCGTGCGATTTGTGAATATTTGATTGAAATACGTACAAGTACTTACTTACTTAAAATGGCAGAGAGCAATTATAGACCATATTGTGCTGTTTTTGGTTGCTTGAATTCTTCTATAACGCACCTAAAGATAACAATTTTAAATTACCTGGAACCTCCGAAAGGCATGAATATAAAAATATATATCTAACCTACTAGTATGTAATTTGTTTCTTTTTTTGTATTTCGCTTTTTCCACCGAGTAAAATACCTACCTGGATTTATAAATAAATAAGTGGATAGGCTGATAGTCACACACGAGTGACCTACCTACACTCGGGTTAAAAAAACTAGTAGGTAGTTTCCTAGGCTAGGCAATCTATTTACATTTGTACTTAGCTACTTACATATATTATTTAATTAGACAAAATATAATTATGAAATGATTACCTATGAGATTAATAAATAGTAGGTAACCTAGTAAGAAATATAATAATTACCTCTGATTAACATAATATAATATATATGTAGGATCATGAGGAGTGGAGCGGAATATACCAGGCCCCTCAGAAAGTATTGCGAAAAAAAGTTTTTATATATGGGAGACTGGCCAGTTATAATGTTTTTCGAAAATATGATTATTTATAAGTAAAAATAAGTAAGTTCCAATTTCAAAATTTCCCTCCACATTTTTTGCGAGTTAATTCAAAGTATTGTGTCTCACTGAAATATGGATCTGCGCCGGGAACATTTTAGAGCTATGATTTTATACGATTTCAAGTGTCGCCTGAAACCGGATGAATCGTACGATAGACTTCAAATGGCATTCATGGATGAAGGCCCTTCCAAGGCAACCGTGTATCGTTGGTATAACGAATTCAAGCGCGGTCGACCAACTTTGGGGGATGACGAAAGAAGCGGTCGCCCTTTGACGGCTGTTACCGAAGAAAACGTGCTAGCAGTGAAAAATTTAATCCAAGACAATAGGCGAATTACATATCAGGAGATTCAACACATATTGAAGATTGGATCGGGAAGCGTTCACGAGATTCTACACAGCCATCTTCGCGTGAGGAGGATAGTATCACGCTGGGTGCCGCACAACCTCACCGATGCTCAGAAGCAGGCCCGGGTGGAATGGTGCCGTGACATGCTTAACAAATTTGAAGCAGGCTCGTCTCGGCGTGTTTACGACATCGTTACAGGTGATGAGTCCTGGATTTATCAATACGACCCAGAAACCAAGCGCCAGTCGACTGTTTGGGTGTTTCAAAATGAGCCAACGCCTACCAAAGTGAAGCGATCTAGAAGCGGGGGTAAGATTTTGATCGCTAGCTTTTTTAATTTGACTGGCCACTTGGTATCAATTCCCTTACGGGATCAAAGAAGCATTAATGCCGAATGGTATACTACCAAATGTTTGCCAGAAGTTTTCTCTGTTATAAGCAACAAGCGACCAAACACAGGGCTCCGCGGGCTACTGCTCCACCACGACAATGCACCTGCGCACACCGCACTCAAAACGAGGGACTTCCTGGACAGCACGCCAGTCAAACTCCTGGGTCACCCTCCTTACAGCCCTGATCTAGCACCGTGTGACTTCTTTTTATTCCCAAAAATAAAAAATCAGCTCAAAGGGATACAATTTTCGTCGCCGGAAGATGCGCTGGCTGCGTTCGAGCAGGCTGTAAACGAGGTGTCTGCGGCGGACTGGAAAAAGTGTTTTGAAAACTGGTTTAGGCGCATGAATCTTTGTATAGAGGCTGGTGGAAAGTACTTTGAAAAGATTTAATAAAAATATATGTACGTATAGAACAATTTTTTTTAGTTTCGCAAAACTTTCTGAGTGTCCCACGTATCGTCAGGACTTTGGCGTTCCCATTTTATTGGGATAAACAAGACTACAAACAATAACAAGGTTTTTAATTACAGTACTAGTTGCAACAATAAAACAATAAAATGTTACAAGATATAGTAGGTTACTATACCCTTTATAGTAAGAACAATACAGTTAATCGAACAAACCCTTAAGGTTACAGTTCGTACAGCAGCCTAAGCCACTCAAATACGAAGTGTATCGTTCGCCATCAGCAAACCAATACAGCTATGTGAATATACAGCAGTGCTGTACCAAATAAACCGACAGTTTTGTCGGGAGCAGAGGAGGTCTTTATTGAGTCTAATCCGAAGATAGACTAACTTGCATACCGATGCAAGCTCTTTTACACCTTGCTATCCCTCCACAACAACTCAGTCCGATGACGTACGGAAGTACGTCACGTGTTTACTTGATACAAAACACTAAAATGTGCTAAATCTAATAAAGAAAAAGAAAGAAAGAAAAAAGAAATAAGACTTAGATTCTAAAATCATCAAGTAATACAAGATTAATTGTCGTAAGCAAATAAATTTTATCACCATTACACAAAGAATAATTAAATTAACATGTCAACTTCACTTCACTTCTTGTTTGAATGGCACCAGATGTGAATAATTTACACAATTCCGCCAATGTCAGGGTTATAGAGGATAAACGAAGGAGATTGATCGGTAAGAAGAAAATAGTTTTATAATTACCAAATTATGACGCTAATAGCTGGTGGTAAATTTACCTAAAACAAACAAGAGACAACACTGTTATACCACACCGTGTTAGAATTATATGTTAAAATATAATAAAGGGACAACACAAAAACAATATCACAGTTTAATTTTGTTAATTGTAATAAATCGGGACAAAAAGTATACAAAGGGAGAATTTACAATTCATAATAAACATTTCATATTAATAGGACGAGGAATATTGGGGGGTAGGATGTTGTAAAGAGGAGATTGTAATTTTGGACAGTTGAAAACAAGTGGTCAGTAGTGCCTTCGTCTATACCGCATTCACAGAGAGAATTGTCTCTCACCCTAATTTTGTGAACATGTCAACAATTGTTTTGAACTTTGCCATCGATTACTATTGTCAAAATAAGTTGCCGAAAATCAATCGGTGCGTACACTGAGTACTCAATAAATTATTATTTGATTGATTAGGCAATAATTGAAAGTAAAATCACTTAAATAAGTAATAAAAAACCGGCCAAGTGCGAGTCGGACTCGCGCACGAAGCGTTTAAAACTAGTATTTTTGACAAGCCTTTTCCCATATATTGTTCCCTTGGTCTACCCCACGGGATCCAAGTACTTTAAAAAAATCGGCCAAGTGCGAGTCAGACTCGCGCACGAAGGGTTCCGTACCATTATCGCAAAAAACGGCAAAAATATCACGTTTGTTGTATGGGAGCCCCCCTTAAATATTTATTTTATTCTGTTTTTAGTATTTGTTGTTATAGCGGCAACAGAAATACATCATCTGTAAAAAATTCAACTGTCTAGCTATCACGGTTCATGAGATAGAGCCTGGTGACAGACAGACAGACAGACAGACAGACGGACCGCGGAGTCTTAGTAATAGGGTCCCGTTTTTACCCTTTGGGTACGGAACCCTAAAAAACAAGTTATTACAAATTATGTTGACTACCCGCAAACTTCATTGATAACCATCTCCGACATATATATTATGTTAATCTGAGGTAAATATTATATTTTTTACTTAAATTAAATCTACGATAAACACAAAACTAGAAATAAACTCAAGTAGGTAGAGGCGAGCGGCCCTAACGCGTTTTTATGTGACGCGCGCTTGTAGGCACTTATTTCAAGGACAGGGCCGAGTCACAATACTGTTAGATATTTTTACCGTAAAAAGGGCTAGGCGGAATCAAATTGTGCAGTTCCATCGCACACTACCCGAAGTGTAACCGATAAAAACCGACAGGCTGGCAGCCTGTCGGTTTTTATCGGTTACACTAGGCGTCGATGTTCAAGGCTCTGGAGCTTTGAGTCGACCAGTGCATCGTTGCCGATATGCATTTGTCCAGTTTGTCAACCAACTCAAGTGCATCAAGCTGGTATTTGGCAGATCCTTCCCAGAGGTGAGAGTAGTACTCCATGCATGACCGAACATGCGCTTTATACAAGTTGAGCAGCTGTTCAGGCGTGAAGTACCATCTTACCTTTGCAAGGATCCCCAAATTTTTGCAGCCAACTGAGCCTTTGTCTCAATGAATGGACCAAAATTGAGGGTCAATGTCAACGTGACACCAAGAAGTTCGATATGGTCCGTTATCGGCACGGTTACACCACTGAAAAAAGGAACCGGGTGGAATTGGCTCTTTATTGCGGCAAACAGACAAGCCTGGGTTTTAGCAGCATTGAAGCTGACCAGATTGCCCAACAAGTGAATTTATCCTGAAACACGTACTTTATAATGCTATTTTCACTTATAAATCGCCGATAATGGCATCAATATTTGCTTCGTATATTTAAGTATATTTACTACTATAGCTTTAACTTGTTATCGTTTGCAAGAATATATTTCCTGGCCATTATAGGCCTCCTCTCATTGAGAGGGATTTGGCTACTATCCACCACGCGGGCCCAGTGCGGCTTGGTAGATGTCACATGTCTTCGAATGTTTGGTTCTAGGACATGCCGGTTTCCTCACGATGTTTTCCTTTACCGTGTTGAGAGGAGTGATGATAAAAAATTAAACAAAGTAAAGCGTCTGCTCGGGATCGAAAGTCAAGGCCGCAACCACTGGGCTAACACTGCAATCAACTTAACATATACACTGATGAGTAATTACTCCGGTTACTTAGACTTATAAGCGCTTATAAGAGAATATCTGCGGGCCGATATAATCTGATGACTCCTCTAGGAGCCAATACCAGGAGTATATACAGTGAGGAGTAATTAGTGTGGTTACTTAGACTTACAAGAGAACATCTGTGGGCCGATGTAATCTTATGACTTCTACAAGAGCCAATACCAGGAGTATTTATTTCTTTAAAACTTCATGCAACATACAGATACATTGGCGGACTTAATGCCTGAGGCATTGTCTACCTGTCAACCAAGGTTGGTGGAGAGATAACATGGCAGGTGCATATTTTTTTAAAAAAATACTGAAGTAAAATTGAATAATAATATATAGCATTAATGAACCCTTTTGGTAAGAACATGGCGAGTTCTTTGGTTTCAACACATGCCGTTATAAAACTACGAGTATGTGCCCCTATTATAGCACTATAACGCACTTCAAAATGCCAACTGCGAAAATGGCAGCTGCCTTGTATAATTTGCTATACAAAAAGTTAAATATTTATATGTAAATACGAGTAAGTATTCCAATTTCAAGAGGCGCTTTAAAATTTTAACCAAAACGGATTTTATAGAAAAGTCATGTTCTCATACGTATATAGTACGATAAAAATAATGATTTAATAACATAATAATTTACAATTCAACTAAGTGCAGACATAAAGACATTTATAGAATTCACATTACAGCGGTATCTTACAATTTGTTTTAATTATGTAAAACAAAAAGCCGAAAGTTTTATTAATTAATATTAAAAATAAATATAATACAATTCAAATTCTTCAATTAAAATTTTAAAAAAATGTGGCATTCCCTGCCGGAGTCTGTAACCCAGCTATGACCTGGGAGTATTTCAGTCAAGAGTGAATAGATTACTTTTAGGCACGCGTTCCCCGACGACGTCGACCACTTATTCTATTATAGTTACTATTGGCGTAATTGCCATTTCAACGGACCATTATAAATATCTTTAAAGTGCAAATATACTTATAAAGTGGACGCTTTTCCGCAGTTATATGCGTTTATAAATCCCTTATAGTCTACGCCAGACTTTTACGAATGGAATCCTACTCTATCCCCTGGCGCAACACATCCGTCACGGAAAAAGTCTTTCACAGCAGCTAACCAAGTGTTTTGACAATATTATTTATCGCGTTAATTTTCCAACTATAATCGTTAGGCAACTGGGTCCCTAATCTCGTATTCGTCTCTAACGACACAACCCGGAATGGCCAATGGTCTTTCCCAAAGAATATTTAATGTAGGTCAGTAATTCATTAATTCTAAGCCCTGTTAATGCGATACAGAGGATACCACACATGCATTTTTAATTAGGCCGCCGACATCATGTGGTTAGGTAACTAGGTAGATACTGCTACCTACTGCAATATATATTTGAATTGCTAATCTAGATAATGGGAAGTAATGACCTGGCGAACTAAAGTAGTTGGTAAGGATGTTAATAAATGGCTGAGGATACCTATGAATAAATCTAAAGAATTTACTTTACCGCTGTCGTAGTGGCGTACGTACATACGGTATAAAAATACGTGCCGTAAACAGCGAGTTTCCTGCAGAACAAAGCAAGATAAATGTGGATGCCATGGTACCTCAGGTAAATCAGTATCTTAATGTGATGAATAACTAGACTTGGCATTTATTGAGAAATTATCAAGTTTAGAAATTGTAACAAAATATTGGTCACCATTCACGACAAATCAAAATTCTCCACAAAGCAAAAAACTACAAAATTCGATCAGGCACCAGATGGTACAGTTAGGACGGAGCCCTAACGAAACATTTCCATACAATAAATAAATGCACGCCGATTTCCGCGCGGATTGCGAACTAAATTCTCGGGGGACAGATTTGTAAATCTGCTTAGTAAACAAGCTTGGAGCTGCGCCTTCAATCTTCCATCATTCGTTCAAAATATCTACATCACTACACTAACAATTATTTAACAAGAATTTACAACCTCCATTTAGGGTTGTAAAATCTCTTTTTAATTGCGTACCAGCCTTCCATCGTGGCCGTCGTAAATTTCAAAGATGCTCGCGTCGCTTTGTTCTACATTCGAGAGAACAATCCCAATAATGATCCCTCACAAATGGGGTTGAAGCAATTAAGGCCGACGAACAATTTTAAAGGGGGTACCTAGTCTTGATTTTTATTGTAAGTAGTGAACTTACTTACTTTAAATGAGTGATTATTTTCTTTTGTTATCTATCACAAATTATATGTTTCAAAAGTCTAGGTACTCTGCGTAGCTACTGGGGGGCTAGACGGTGTCGTGCATCGGGGCCCTCAAGCTCAGGGGGCCCTCGGACTCTGACCAGCAAACCTCAAATTTAACTAGCGAAATCTTCTCCCATCTTCGGAATCGAAATTATATAGGTTGGAACACGACTTTAATCATAGCTTAGTATTCATTTGAAGGAATACAGGAAATTGTTGGTAAATGATAGATACCAATATCACTTGTGTGAAGTTGAATTGGTCTACGGAGCACCGACGGAAATAACAGATTATTTCCACAAACTTGCAAGATTTGAACATTTTTTTTTCGGAAATGGCATCATACGTTGCGCTACTAGAAAAATCACTGGCGAACCCGCCAGCACTTTAAAAATGTAAATCCGAATAGATGGTCCAGAAGGGTCAAGGGACTTTTGCAATTAAACTTTGTTTTTCGTTAAAATCAAATCATTATAGTAACATAAGTAGTTCTCAAGATTTATAGTAAACATGAGCGTAATCGAACAAAATTTCAAGTGCCTGTTCCATAGAGAATTCATGCACCGTGTCGTGTATTAAAAGAATTTACTTTGCCGCTGTGGCGTATTTAAATACGGTATAAAAATACGTGCCGTAAACAGCGAGTTTCCTGAAGAACAAAGCAAGTTAAATGTAGATGCCATGGTAGTTACCTCAGGTAAATCAGTACCTTAATGTGACGAAAAACTAGATCAAAGGCATTTATTACGCAATTATCAAGTTTAGAAATTGTAACAAAATATTGGCATCATCCAGGATAAATCAAAATTCTCCACGAAGCAAAAAACTACAAAATTCGATCAGGCACCAGATTGTACAATGTTAGGTATGATAAGATGCGCCTCATCATACATACTTAAGAGCGGTCAATTCGACATAATTTTCATACAAACGCTCGTACGTGATTATGGAGTTGTAACACATCTATCTTTGATTTTTTTGAACTAATAGGTATCTTGTGCACTATATCTAGGTTTCTATCAAAGCAGAAAATAAAGATTTGGAGAAACCAATTCAATATCAGCCTCCAAAAATCTGCTTTTTTGCACAAATTTTACCTGAACTTTGACCGTTCATTATGTACTCATAAATTGTAAAAGTAAAGAAATCATCACGTTAGAAACCTTCCAAATATAATAGAGATTCTAAATGACCAATAATTATTTCATAAACTTGTAAGACTTATTCAAAAACACGTATTTCCTGGAACAAGTTTTATGAAATTTTCAAACACAATTTTTCGTTCAATGCTATCGCGTTCTCACTTGCTTGTCAGTCAACAATGCGTTATGAGGGGCGCGGGGTGACGAGTCGTGCGGGGTCGGGACGGGGGGAGCCGGGGGAGTTCAATGAAGATCGGCGCTCGCTCGCTCGGCTAGTAGGTAGTGAACTAATGAATGAATTTGTTGAGTACTGCGCGTACGTGAATGAGTGTGCATCGTATCTATTTCATTTATTTAGAGAATTCTGTTTTACCTTTTACAACGATTTTGCTTTCAAAAAGATTTGGTAGTTTTATAAGAAATTAACCTAGTGAATACGGACACCGAATTTATTTTGATGGTAGGTTTTGAAGGTAGGGTAGGTAAGTAGGTAGGTAGGTAGGTTAGGTAGCTAGGTAAGGAGTAAGGTAGTTAGGGTAGGTAAGTAGATAGGGTAGGTAGGTCCTACCTACCTACTCACTCTACCTACCCGGTAGATAGGGTGAGTAGATAGGTAGGTCGTGTAGGTAAGGTAAGAAGGGCAGGTAGGTAGGTATGTACCTAGGAAGGGACCCTCGAAACACCCGCCAGAAGCTCGCAATACTTCCTTGAGTATAGGTATAAAATTATTGATATTTTTATCGCTACTCAGTACTGATTACTAGGTAAGTATATCAGGCTGCAACGCAACGTTGCGAGATCGCACATCACCGGCGCGGGCGAACGGCGCGCAAATTTGGCGTGTGACGGAACGGCAACAGTGTGCGGCCGGCGGCGTATATTTGATCAATCAAAAGAAAGCATCGCATTCGCAAGTTTCCTGCTACGTGCGTTGAAGTTCCGCGTGACGTCACGTAAAGTGTCATCTCGATCCCAACTCGAGCTTTATCTTTATCAATTTTTTATGATTTAATAAATAAAAAAATACGTGTCCAATATTTTTCGATAATCTAACTGACGGACTAATTAGAATTATTATTTATATCTGACTACACCGAGTTACAGACAAATGGTTATGTTTTGTAAGTACCTATCTACAAAACACAACCATTTTCATTTAAAAAATACGTGATTACACTCGATTTAGACGAAGTTAATTACTTTACATTTTATGTTACTGTTTTGTTATATCACTATTTCTGATAGGTAACTACCTACTAACTAATAATATTCATAAAAAAACAAACAGAAACAAACAAAAAAACCTTTTTAGGTAAAATACAAACAGCCATCTTGATACACCAATCACTACAAACCAAAATTCACGTAGGTACGTACCACACGGCACACGCACCAGACACGGATGAAGTCCGTGGCCAAGCGTGAGTTCTGGCTATGGCTCTCCTCTGGTTGTGGGGTTCTGCAGGGGTCGGTTTTACAAAATCTCTTGTGGGATCTCGCATACGATGTGGTCCTGCGTGTTGACTTCCCCGTCGTCAAGGACTGGTTCAAGCGCTTCACCATAGTCTCACGAAGAGAACGGATCTCGCCCTAGTAGCCCTTGCGTTGGACAAGTACCTCTATGCAACTGTGCTGTCGTCTGCATACTCAAATTGACTATTTTAGCACTTTTCGCTTATAAACTGCAATTATACCGTTGCTGACTCATGGTCGACCAAGGACACCATCCGAGCCTGGTGCGTGTGATTACAAATATACAGAGAGAGGGGACGGCAACAGAAAAGATGGATGGACTGTATGAAGAGTGATATGAAAGAAAAGGGAGTTAGTGATAGAGTGACAGAAGACGGTGAGTTATGGAAGAAGAAAACTTGTTACGCCAACCAGAAGTAACCAGACCAAAAAGTAACCATGGCCAATAACTGGCCGGCGAGCGAGGGAGCGTGACTAAAAGCGCAAGCACTCCAGCGCCCCGGCCGAAGTTACCTGCAAAACACCGTGTGGTTTTATTCAGTTAGACTCTGACAGACCCCTTCGCTTGCCCCAGGGCGGAGGACGTCCATGGGGACTTCCAAAGGAATAAAAAAACAGTTATGGTAGCCATTTGTCCTAATATATAAAACTCAAAAATTATTTGTTCCCACGTCCGTTACAGAGCTTGAAACCATCCAACCGTTGTGACCTAAACCCAAATATATATGTCAATGCCCAAACCGGTTTCATTATGACAATAAAGCACAGATGATTTTAGACCACTAAAACAAACAAAAAATAAACGGAATTTATTTATTTACCGACTTCAAAAATAAAGAGATAATCAATTTGACACGTATGTATGTAATATTATTGGAACTGCACAATATTCACATAATAAGTTACGTTATCTGGGCTTCTAAACACGTGTGCAAAATATCATAAGTGTATGTATGTTTGTATGTGTATGTATGTCCGTCCACGCATTTCTCCGAAACTACTTATCGGGTCATTCTTTTTGTGTTGGATTGAGTATTTCTCAACTTAGGGATTAGTGCAAGTTTATTCAAAATCGGTCCATCATTTTTCAAAATATGGAGCATACAACCGAACTCCATAGCAACAAACAGCACGAATGTGTACATTTAGTTATTATAGGTATTTTGTCAATGACACCCAGATCCGGAACTATTATCTATAGGCCATACAAATATTTTTTCCGTGCGGGAATAGAACCCGCGACACGCAGAGTAGCAGCCGATCGTTCAACCACAACGCCAACTAACAAAACAACCATGTGTGTCGTAATTTATGTGGGAAACCTACATAAAGTACGAAAAAGTATAGGTACCTGAATAATTTATTCTGCTTATGGAGTAGCACAAGCAGAACACATTATTATTTGTCTATCTCAGTCGGTATTGACACAGGTATTGAGGAAGCTAAAATTTATAGGTACTACTACTACTAATACTACTACTAATTACTGACGACTTCCGAAACTAAAGTTTTTTTTGTACTTTTTAGTGTTTTTTCTTTCGAAGTCGATTTATTTTTTTGTGAAAATGTTTTTATTTCGCTCTTTATAGTTTTAGTACACCATCACTAAAATGAGTAAGTTCTATAGTAAGGTACCTAAAGGATTCATAAAAAACCTATAACTCTATTTACAAATTCGTGCTGTTTGTTGCTAAGGAGTACGGTTGTATGCTCACTTTTCCCTAATTTGAGAGATACTTAGCATAAAAGATTGATCACGATCCGACAATTAGTTTCGGAGAAATGCGTGGACAAACATACATACATACAAATATGCAATGAAAATTGGCACACATTTTTAGAAGAATATATAATTATGCTATGTGAATATTGTGCAGTTCCAATAATATTACATAAATACGTGTCGAATTGACGACACGGTTGGCGTAGTGGTTGATCGACTGCTGTGCTGCGTGTCGCGGGTTCGATTACCGCAAGGAACTAGTATGAGATGTTCCGGGTCTGGGTGTCTTGTGTAGTTGTGTATGTGAGATGTTTGTAAACGCACCCATGATACAGGAAGAACTACATAGAGAGCGACATCGATTAAAAAAAACCCTTCGTTTGCCCCAGGGTGAAAGACATCCATAAGGACTTCAAAAGATAAAAAAATAAATGATGTTTGAAAGTCTGTTTTCGGAAATCGGAGTCTTCGTGATTTGGTTATGAATTTTTCGATAAGTATAATAAATAAAAATGCCAAACTGTAATCAGACTAGGTACTTTATTTGATCAACCAACTGTACGTCGTAGGTACCTACGTACATTGTAATTGTACCTACTAATGTTAGCTGCCTGAATACTGCCTGGTTAGATGAAATAATAATAATGTGTTCTGCTTGTGCTATTCCATAAGCAGAATAAATGATTTAGGTACCTTTACTTTTTCGTACTTTATGAAGATATCCTACATAATTACGACAAAACTAATATATTTTAAATAATTTACATGCAGTAAAAAATTGCGCACGTACGGTACCTAGATTGGTAAAAAAACAAACACGCATCCCCGGGGCCAAGGCAAGGGCTACGTCCGTACTAAATGTAGCGCGCGATGCGATATTATTATCATGAATTCATGAATGAACTCACTCACTCACACGAGCGGCCGGCCGACCGGCGGCGGCAGCGAGCGCCCGCGACTGAGCGGCGGAAGTTACCGAATGACAACCGAGCGTTCAGGCGCTATCTCTCTCTTTTCGCTTTGCCTCTTTTTCAAGCATTGCGCTGGATGAAACAACAAGCTTTAGGACCGTGCTAGCGTTGGCGATAGACGGCCCGGCTAGGCTGCTCTTAACACTTTAAAAAATGCGATATCTGTGATATATCTATACAGACGGACGAAAAAAGAAAATTTAACCAATACGGAGCTAAAATTTTCGAGCTCGATTGGCTCGCTCTTATAAATGTCGCAGGTTATCAGGCTTTTGATCAAAGACCTAGGCTATTGATCAAGAACCTGAAAAAAAACATTATTACTTTATGTTAACATAAACCTCAGAAAATCATTTTTTTAGGGTTCCGTACCCAAAGGGTAAAAACGGGACCCTATTACTGAGACTCCGCGGTCCGTCTGTCTGTCTGTCTGTCTGTCACCAGGCTGTATCTCATGAACCGTGATAGCTAGACAGTTGAAATTTTCACAGGTGATGTATATCTGTTGCCGCTACAACAACAAATACTAAAAACAAAATCAAATAAATATTTAAGGGGGGCTTCCATACAACAAACGTCATTTTTTTGCCGTTTTTTACGAAAATGGTACGGAACCCTTCGTGCGCGAGTCCGACTCGCACTTGGCCGGTTTTTATAAAAAACCTAGACTTGATTAGTTTTATGGTAAAAACAAAGTCGGTTGCTATTTCTTTAAATAGTGCTGGGTACATCGTCCTCACGTATATGAATTTATTAATGTATGTACTTATGAAAATATTGTATAAAACTTTTTTTTTAAAGAGTAAGTATGGAGTTTCTTGTGCGTTCTTCTCCATAACAAGCTACATTTCCGAATGCACGGTAGAATCAATTTTTATTACTTGTAAATTTTAACGTTCAAAAGTGCCGCATAATGGCCTACTTGAAATAAACACATTTGACTATGACTTTTGATTTTGACTTAGAATAAAAACCAAAAAACCCTACTGTTAAAATCGCGAGCTGACTGACAAAAACCATTTAAGTATCTTCCGACTGCACAGCATAATTTTCTTAGCTTGCTGTTGGGTTTTTTTTCGAAAGACTTATGAACATAAGTGGTATATATATTTGTAATCACCTTTAAAAACCATTCATTTAAAAAAATTGGAACCCCCACAATAATATAGCGCCGAAAATCCGCCATTTTTTAGGGTTCCGTAGCCAAATGACAAAAAACGGAACCCTTATAGATTCGTCATGTCTGTCTGTCTGTCTGTCTGTCCGTCCGTATGTCACAGCCACTTTTTTCCGAAACTATAAGAACTATGCTATTGAAACTTGGTGAGTCGATGTATTCTGTGAACCGCATTAAGATTTTCACTCAAAAATAGAAAAAAAACCATAAAAATTTTGGTGGTCCCCATACTTGAAACTGCAACTAATTTTTTTTTTTTACTTCAAACCCATACGTGTGGGGTATCTATGGATAGGTCTTCAAAAATGATATTGAGGTTTCTATTATAATTTTTTCTAACCTGAATAGTTTGCGCGAGAGACACTTCCAAAGTGGTAAAATGTGTCCCTCCCCCCCCCCCCCCCCCTGTAACTTCTAAAATAAGAGAATGATAAAACTAAAAAAAAAATATGATGTACATTACCATGTAAACTAACAGCGAAAATTGGTTTGAACGAGATCTAGTAAGTAGTTTTTTTTTAATACGTCATAAACCGTAAACCGCAATTTACCAAGTACGGAACCCTTCGTGCGCGAGTCCGACTCGCACTTGGCCGGTATTTTTACTAACTTGCCATAACCAAGAAAACTTGGGCGGTCAAGACCTATTTAACGATGTCTTAATTATTAAAATCCGTATAGCGGTTTGAAAGTTAAGAGGTAATTAAGAATATTACATACATACCAACATACAAATACGAGCACAATTGCAAGTGTATATAAATACGAGCGAAATACTAACTTTTTCCTTGCATCCGGGTAATAAATCTTCCATTCGATCGCTTCAAGTTTATATTTTATCATAAAACTAAACAAGTTAAGTGTTTGATCACATAAAGAAAGTTAATTTAAAAATAAAAACAAAAAACCCGACTGCTTAAAAAGCGAACTAAAAAGACGTAAACAAGAAGAAAATCATGCTGTGCAGTCGGAGGATACATACGCGCGAGCTGGCTGATCAAAACCAGATTTTTTAAATCACCTATTAAAACCCTTTATTTTGATACACTACACGATGGGTTCGCAAGAAAAAGAAAATTGGTGCCCACACTCCGCCTTTTTTTTATTTTCCAATTTTAATGTAGCCAGTGACACATGCAGGGTTAAGACGAATCGATTGACGTAAGAACCATCAAAATCGGCCAACGCGTTTGGTCTCTAGAACGCCACATAGGAACAAACATACATACATATAGACTGATAACACACATTACCCTCATTCGGCAGTCGGGTAAAAACTGGATTTTCTCAGGTTTTTATACATAAAATAATAATTTTGTCTTCTTCCGATTTTTAATTATAAGCCTAGCCTAGGTTTTTGATCAAAACCTGATTTTGTGATTAACCTGCGAAATATATATGCCCTTAGTTCTGTCGCTTTTATATTGAAGTCGGTTTGAACGGTAAAAGAAAATCTTACCTATCCGAGGAGTTCTTAAGGTTCCCCTAGTCGACGACACGAACTATTTTGTGCGCGAGGTTAAAATGCATTCTATCTCATCAGACAACACGTGCCAAAGAGGTACATGCAGTGCTGTGATGAGCAGTAAGAAGCTAGTTCGCGTACGAATTAGGACTTTTATTTACTTTTACTTTCTTAAATTAGTATCGAAATGGATGATGATTTAGGACGAAAACGAGCGCGTGAAATTTTATAAATATACCTTGGTAGTCTAGATATCATGAAAAACCGGCCAAGTGCGAGTCGGACTCGCGCACGAAGGGTTCCGTACTTGGTAAATTGCGGTTTACGATTTATGTCGTATTAAAAAAAACTACTTACTAGATCTAGTTCAAACCAATTTTCGGTGGAAGTTTACATGGTAATGTACATCACATTTTTTTTTTTTTTTTTATTATTCTCTTATTTTAGAAGTTACCGAGGCGAGATACACATTTTATCACTTTGGAAGTGTCTCTCGCGCAAACTATGATATTAGAAATCTCAATATTATTTTTGAAGACCTATCCATAGATACCTCACACATGTGGGTGTGATGTAATTTTTTTTTTGTTTCAGTTTGAAGTATGGAATTAAATTATGTTAATAAATATTATGTTAATGCGGTTCACAGAATACATCTACTTACCAAGTTTCAACAGCATAGTTCTTATAGTTTCGGAAAAAGTGGCTGTGACATACGGACGGACAGACAGACAGACAGACATGACGAATCTATAAGGGTTCCGTTTTTGCCATTTGGCTACGGAACCCTAAAAACGATTAAATGTATATTTTCAAAATAATATTATTTGCATTGTTGAAACTCTAAACTATACCTATATGGAGGCCGTTTTGCAATTTTCTTCTTCTTATGGTATTTATTGCCGCCCAAAGATGCGTTAAAATTAGTGTTGAAATATGGAACTTTCGACGCTCATAACTTTCAAACGATTTTTTTTTACTTTTTTGTTTCCATACAGGGCTAGATAATGATGAGACAAATTGATATTTTATTTTTATTTTGAACGTACATCGTCAAACAGTGGCGTAATCACTAGACTACTTTTGTATAGAAAAAAAATCGACTAGTGTAATCTTAATTTTTCAAGCTCGCTTCGTGTGCTTTTACATTTATAATTCTCTTGATTCTGAAGCTTTTCTGCATAAGTCGGCAACGACACAGAACATATACGTATATAGAAAACATTTTCGAGCACGCTTCGCTCGCTCTTGCAACCCTATTTTTTATCGTTACCTCAGAGAGTTTAAATTTTCTTGTTGTTTAGCCTGTCAAGCGCTATTGCTGACGGCTTTTGCAGATATCAAGCTATCTTATAAGAAGTATAGTAAGGACTGTCTAGATGACGTTCTCAGTATCGGAGTCGGAAAAATACATTCGCGAAAATGTGAAATATAACATTTTTGTATGTATAATCATGTTCAAAATTAGCCTGGGGCGATCAGAACTCGAAATCAGGTCCTTACTGATAATAAAGTAGCTTTGCACCTTTACAGTTTTTTTTTTTATATATATTTATATTTGACTTGATGAAACCTAAACAGTTCAGTTAGGGCTCCAGTATTTTTTTGCACCAGGCTATAGTGCTCGCCAAACTTCTATGCCGCCCTGAAGTTGGCTTTCCGGATACGCGAGGCACAAAATGGTGTTCTTTTTGTATGAGATATACTGCTGCGCAGCCATTGTAGCCAACTTCAGGGCGGCCAAGAAGTTTGGCGGAAAATATACCTAGTTACGGAATACATCGGAAGTTAAGAGGCATTTCTTTTATTAGAATATCATTAGAACTGAAGAAGTGAGGCGGAATGAAGAACATGTCGTGAGGTAAGCTTTGTGTAGATGATTTGTATGTGTTTGGTGATGTGCATTGTTATAACAATAGAAAATGAACAAAGAAACGAAGGACGGATTGCGTTTAAGATAGGTATGTAACCAGGTACCTATAGCTAAAATTAATACCTATTCGGAGAAGTAAAATGTATGGACGACCCACTGACCTAATATCTAGTCATTAGGATAATGTCAGGAAGAAGAGAACTGACCTGATCGATTTTCGTGGAGGCTTGCCCGGCTCTTGCAGTCTGATATTATAAACACATTAAATGGAATAGATGAGGCTGGCGACTTTTTCGCACGACTTCGAAATACACTTAAATGAGTGCCATTTTTCAAGTGTGCTAAAAATTAAGTTTTTTTTTTAAGTTTTATTTTAAATTTTCATTCAAAATTCCCGCCCTCAAAAACCAACCAACCACAGCCAAGCTCTAAACCATAGATATAAAAGCGGGACTATGGTATTTTTATCCGGCAGGCAAATATAGAAAAATAATTATTTTGCTAAAAGACACTTGGTATTTGGTGCGAAAGATTATTTTAAAATCATGAAGATACTTACTCACATGTATAAGAAAAGTATATTTCTAACAAGTATTTATGATTATATATTTTGCCAAATTCACGAACGCACCTTTATCTATATTGTCTATATCATGTCAATCATAGACAATTTCTAGAAGACAAAGCCAACTTCAAAGTCTAAAAATTAGAACAGATAAAATGTTATACGTATTATAAAATACTTAATAAATTTAAAACTAAATTAATATTACTTTTCACAATGAAGGATTTTTTTTGAAAACTTATCGCTAAAAAACCGAACTGTCAAATCAAATCCATAAGACCATAAACAAAATAGAACTAGGAAATCGAAGGACAGACGGACGTCGATCATCAATCAAATAAACCAATATGGCCGACTGTTTCCAATGGGGCTGTTCGCGGTTAAATTTTACAAATTTGGTGTTATAATTAACTAGTTTCCTAAAAGAATACATTGCCTTACATTAGAATGTAAGTCAGTGTACCTAATGAAGACTTTTACGTAAGTGAAGCAAATGAAAAAGTCAGATTTTGCACGTTATCCTTGACATGCCATGGGAAAGTTGTGAAGTGGCCTCCGTATTTTACGTGTATTATTACTACTTACAACCTCAATTTGCAGGTATGCTGAAGATGCCAGTTAACTCTGTGTCGGAAACGAAAAAAGGAGTCGAGAAATCCAGATTTTCCCTGTCATTAAATAGGAATAATGCAACATTTTTGAGCAACGAAATTAAGAAACCGACAGAGAACTCGAAGGAGAACACCGACCCTTTTAAGCAGTCTACTAATAGGAATAAAGAGAATAAGCCTTTAAAAAGGCCTCTGAAGAGTGTATATGCGAATACTTTATCGGCTGCAAAGAGATTGAAACCTCTTTCTGAGACAGCAAAGCCAGCAGGTATTGTGTAACTTACCGGTACTTGACGCCGCCGATGTGCAATACCTCGGTGATTTATTACGGTTGTGCTCAGTGCTATCGAGGAAATACTGTGTCGTGTAGTGTTTGTGTCTTGATATTTTTGTTGAATTGTTTTTTGTCAGTGGTGAGAACAGATAATTTTATTTTGATTTTGTCCAATATAATTCATGCAAGATACTTAATTGACCTACAATTTAGCTCAAAATTACGACTGCACATAATTTGTGTAGAAAGTCCTAGTTACAACACATTGAACCATAAATCTAATATTTTCCTGTTATGTCTCCAGAAAGATTCTGAAACCTCCATTATGTACTTAGTACTTTAGTAGCCTTCTGCTCAAATATCCTCTATAGCACTAATCAGCATAGTATTCAACCTTAAAATTTAGTCTTTATTCCTATTTCTTATATCAAGTAAAATATTCCAGAAAAATCATCAGAGCTTGACCTGATACTCTTGGATCCTCCCTCATCCAGCACTGCCATGTTGAATGGCCACCATACGTCGGACACTCAGTATGCAGGGAGCACACAACAGCAGCGAAAGACACCCATTGCCACCTTATCTAACTTGGGGAACACTTGCTTCCTCAACAGTGTGCTGTATACTTTACGGTAATTATATTCATTGCTATATATAGGCTTTTGAGAATATGCAGTTATGCTAAAATCAAATTCTTGTAGTTGTAAATGCAATGCTAATGATATAATGAAGGGAAACTGAGTTTCAACTGTCATGTTCTACATTCAAAGTGATGCATAATGAATTTGGGTGATATGAAACAGTCCAATCTAATTTCAATCTCATTTATTGCAATTTAGGAACCCCTTATCTAATTAAACAGCTAGTCAATCCGTTGTTTCCTTCATTATTGTTACAGATATGCACCTCGCTTTCTCCACAACCTGCACCATTTAGTGTCTGACCTAGCGAGTGTCGAACAGAAGCTGGGCAGTATCAGGCTGAAGAGTTCTTCATTGGGACGTAGTGCAGCTGGCTTAGCATCATCTGGTACCAGGTCGTGGAGCAGTAAGGACTTACTCTCTTTGGGCCAGTCCGACAATAGTGCAGGGAAGAGTAAAATACAGGTAAAAATGTTTTGTTGATGAGTTTTTAATTGTTTGTGGTTTAGCCTATGCATTCTTCCAATAGTTTAAATGCGTTTGGTTTTTCTGTGTATTGATGACCTTGATGATGTTTGAATATATCCTTTTATGGTTTTATCAAAATATTGTAACATAATTTTATCTTGGCATTGGGGATTTCCATCATATCATTATTTCTAAGCGGATGTCAGAAAGATAAGCCCAGGAGTACAAATATTTCAGCGGAGTTTTATATATTGCCAAAAATATGACAATATTTACTGATATATTTGGCCTTGATATAAGTACTGTATGCCTATCATTTTCCTCTGGTTATTATAAGAACTGTTTTCTTAATCATATATTTGTTTCCTTTATCATAAGCAAGATGAGGGTCACAAATTATCTGATAAGAACATATTGATAATGATAATACTACCAGGTAGATCCAATTTGTGTATACAGAATATTTTTAGGTCAATATTGATTAAATGATTACATTACTTGTATTACCTAGATAATATTGTAATTTACAACATTAATTACTATGCTAATTAGAAAGGAATTTGAAAAACGTAATTAACAGAAGTCATTTAACAATAATGAGAATATAATATGAACTAAATTGACACAAGATAAATACAGGTATTGTTTTTATCACTGCTATAGTTGCTTCTTTGTATTTTGTGTTTAACTAAAACAGAGAGAATTAGATGTTCCAATGAAACCTAAGTTCTAACCTGGTTCATTGTTTGACGTATACTCTTCTGAACAGTAACACCTAGCACTGTCTTTACGTCTACCAAATTTTATTTTTAACAAATTTCAGATAAGGTACTAATCCACATAGAGCATTTTTCTTAGAATATCTACCTCAGAGCTACAAACCAAAATGCCCTGAATAAAGGCCACTATTCTGAAACTGCATTAAATGGACGCCCGCGCGGTTCCATACACGTCGGTCCCGCCAGTCGCAACAGTTGCAGTGTTTTGCTAGTCGTCGTTTTGCTACGTTATAATATATTAAGAGATCCATCGACACTACTTACACGTCGGTCCCGCCAGTCGCAACAGTTGCAGTGTTTTGCTAGTCGTCGTTTTGCTACGTTATAATATATTAAGAGATCCATCGACACTACTTACACGTCGGTCCCGCCAGTCGCAACAGTTGCAGTGTTTTGCTAGTCGTCGTTTTGCTACGTTATACGACACTACTGGAAATGCACACCGTTTAAATTTAACTAGCAACACTGCGTAAATAAAATAATCCGTGTCAACGCGCGTAGACACGCGACGGGTGCAAGTCGCGGTCTTCCGCTTTACGCAATTTCGGCCCTAAGGCCCTTGTATTTAAGGACAAGCCAGTCAGAAATTACAGATGGAACAACAACCTTACAGGTTGTCGAATTCGAGAATCGAACTTCCGACTTCATGACCAAGATTATGCTGTAACCAAACCCTTTTCCTTACAGATAGCGACAGAGAAACTCCATGAGACATACTTCAACCTTCGGGCAGCTGAGAGCAAGTGTCTCAACAGCAGCTCTGCAGACGCCAGCCCGGAGCCCTACGCCGCTGACGCCTTCTTAGCCGCGCTTAGAGATGTCAACTCTACTTTTGAAGGTATAGTGGTCTTACAAGGCTGATTTTACAGCAGTCCGGCAGACCCGTACGGGCTCCCGGAACGGAGACACACGTGAGGCACTAGAACATCGTTTTTACAGCGACGCGGATTGGTCCGTACGGGACCCGCTTCGAGTTGAGTCCGTACAGCGTATTGTACTGAATCATCGTTTCAGAGCACTGCGGGCGCTACGTACGGGTCTTCCGTGTACGGTCGGCCTGTACGGGTCTCCCAGACAGCTGTGAAACCAGCCTAACCATTTTAAGTCATATAAGGACATGCTTGTGTTTCCGCCTTTAGAGCAAGTTGTACAGACCTTGACAATAGTTCACATTGATCTTCAAAAGGGTATGCAACTTTTATAAATCAGACTCGGTGGAGTTCTGACTATTTCTAGGCTACCTCTTATTGTATATATTTTTTAGGGGAGCCTTAAACTTATGACGTTTTACTATTTCATCCCATTGAAATCTTTCTGATGGCTCGACGCGATGCGAAATGGCAAGTTCGTTCACATGGACGCGATGCGATGCAAGTCGACCGATTTGCACTTGAAATTTTGTTAGAAAGTATCCTTTATAAATCTGATACATATTGTAGCATTGCACAAGGGCTCATTTACAAGACGGATTGATCGTAATATAATATTGATGCATGTATTGATTGGTCTGGAAATAGTTTGCGGCAGTTGGCCTAGTATGACTAATAGACTCGTTACCCTCCTTCCCACCCACACATCGAAACTGTTAGAAAGTGGTGCATGACTAACTTTATCGAACATTTTATCTTACGTCAGATAACATTTTTCGAGTGAATTTTTATGAATATTATAAATGCCCCATTTACTTCAAAACAAAAATTAAAAATAAATCTTAGTATCTTAAAGATCGATAAAAGTAAGGTTATGCATACAAAAAAACATTCCACAGTCAGCAAATATCGAATTCAAATCGTTAGGAACAAATGACAGAATTGTGAAGCAGGTTAAGAAAATGAAACACAATATTCCTCATTCATCTTTATTTAATGCTAAATATTTTATTACATATCAGCCCTTTATACCTCGAAGGGTTTGGCTGTGGTGCATCTTATAGTACACTTTCGCTACCATTTAATAGGCGTCAGCTGTAACGCCAATTCATCATATCAGCCGAAAGACGTCCACTGCTGGACATAGGCCTCCCCCAAGCGTCACCACATTGACCGGTCCCGTGCGTCTCGCATCCAGCGGATCCCCGCAACCTTCACCAGGTCATCGGTCCACCTGGTGAGCGGCTATCCAACGCAACGTCTTCCGGTTCGCGGTCGCCACTCCAGAACCTTCCTGCCCCATCGGCCATCCGTTCTGCGAGCAATGTGCCCTGCCCTGTAACGCCAATTATAATGATGTATTTGTACAGGTAACAGACAACAAGACGCCCATGAGCTGCTTGTGTGCATATTGGACAACATCCGCGAAACGTGCCGAGCGCTCAGTGCGCGCGCCAGCCGGTTGCAGATACATGAGAACGGTGACAGGTAAACATTACTCAGCTTTTATTAATCGATTCTGGCGAATTATGGGCCAACAAAATATAAATTACTAGTTGTGCCCGCGGCTTCTCTCCCGTCAACTGCCTACCCTACCCTACCCTACCCTACCTTACCTATCTACTCTACCCTACCTACTTACCAATTTTTATTTTTCTTCCCCTTTTGGTTTCATAAGAACCTTTTCCTAACAATAACAAACACAACAAAAAAATAATTAGTGAAATCGGTTCAGCCGTTCACGCGGTTTATTTTTCCCGTGACCAAGGGAAATAGGGACTCATTTTTATAGATAGATGGTCGTGCCAGCGACACGAAGAAGAATCCTTTTGGTTTAGCTTCCGACATGTTGCCAGAGGGCTTGGTACGAGTTACTCACGCTGGGTCGCCTTTTTGTATTGAAACTGAATAAGCGCCGTCTGGTGGCAGTAAGTAGAAATCTCTTTTTTGTATAAAAAAAAAAAAGGTTTATTGCAGAAACTTGTACACTTTTACAGTAAATCTTACATAGGGACCTCCTTTTAAGTAAAAGATATACCTGTGCTAGGAGGACCCGCTCTTCAATGACAAATTATGAAATGGTAAAAGTGATGTACAAAAGGAAAACAGAATCTAAATATTACAAGCAAAGTCTAAAATTTAACAAGATGAGACTTGAACTATAACTAAAAAAATAATAAAAAATACAAAGAAACTTCGACATGAGATCGTTCACGTTATCACGATCGAGTGCGTTAAAAAACTAGGAATAAGCACTCAGTTTATAAGTCTAGTTTGTAATCTAAAAAGAGACAACTAGTTTGACACTAAGTTCAGACTAATTCAGACTTAAAAACTAATCATTCTTGATTAGCCCTTTCCTTAAATGATTTTGGCGACTGTAAGCCTATTGTGTCTGCTTTGTTGATAGTGAATGTTTTAAAACAACTAGTTGCTTGTTAATACCAATAAACTAATGTTATAATCCCCGGCACGTAAGTTGGCAAGAGACGTTATATGCGCAGAAGTCGTTTTTTAGGTATCTTTGGTAGTGTAGCAGGGCGCGGGGAACGTTCAGGACCGTTCCGAGCGCGCGATTGGTTGGTCAGTTGACACAAGGATCGACTGACCAATTGTGTCGCGTCCACGTTCCGTTCGCTCTATATGGTGGTTGATCAGTTCGCGGAATATGCGCGAAGTTATCCCCACTACGCCAAAACCTTGCCAACTTAGGTGCCGGGCACTATACGTCCTAAGAATTTCTGGAGTAGACTGCCAATTTGCAATAAAACGAGTTGATTGATTTTGGATTCTTGGCGCATTTATTTTTATAATAATTACCTTAATAACTTGATTCTAGCAACGGCATAGGCCGGCAACCTAGTTTAGAAGGTGACAGCGGGAAACCAACGTTGGGTAACCTGCGCAAGTCATGGAAAAAGCGCAAAGAAGTGAAGGCGAGCGATAAGAATCGAGCGTCACCCACCGAAGACCGTCCTCCCTCGCCGGCCGACCCTGAGAGAGATGAGAGGTCCAGGCCTGGCTGGGACTTCGTTGCTGATGATTTTGAAGGTAACTATGAAGTGTCTAAAGTTGGAAAGAGCAGGAAATCCCTTATCAATGTCTAACATCATCGGCCTTATAATCTTCCCACTGTTGGGACATAGGCATCCTCTTTATGAGACAAGTAATGGGCCTTAATATTCCACCACGCGGGTCAAGCGCGGGTTTGTGGATGTCGTCTTCAAATTTTTGGTTCTAGGACATGGCGGTTTCCTCATGATTCTAAGAGCAGTGGTGATGAAATAATTTATGTAAAGTGCGCTGGCCTGGGTTCGAACTCACGACCTACGAACACGTAATCGGGGCCTTTACCACTGGGCCACCACTGCTCCCTTATCAATGTCTATAGGCGGTGGTAAGCATTCTTCATGAGAGCCAGCCAGCTATATGACGCAAAGAGTTTAGTTAGAAATTGAATTAATGGCATGGCTGATTCTACTGATAAAAAAATCGGATAAGGTATCTACGTATTATTAAAATCATTACACTTACTATGATAGATTATTGTATTTGATTTATCTACCGTGAAGAATGAGAATGTAGCTGCAGCTGTAGAGAATTTTAATTTTCTAGTAAAAAGACCTAGGTTTCTTGATCGGAACGCACAACGCTGCGGTATGTAGTATGCGGTGCAGGATATAAAATCCTACTCACCACTTACGAATACTGAAACGACAGGGCAAAAGACCATTCTATACGATTACATGTCTGACACCGCATATCGCACCGTTCTGCAATCCGATTGAGTGACCAAATTTGCATGTGTATCTTCAAAAAATAATTCGTCTTCAATTTACAGGCACTATGGTGGTCCGTACGATGTGCCTGGAATGCGAGGCCGTAACGGAAAAGGCGCAAGCAGTGTGTGAACTGTGTGTGCCTGTGACTGATGACGACACGGAAGACGAGCCCTTCCGCGCCGCCTGCCTCTCTACCGAGTACCTGCGCGATCAGAACAAGGTATGTGTGCAACCGTATAGTGCTACGCAGTGTGTGAACTATGGATACCCGTGCTTGATGACGATGCAAATGTCGAACAGTTCCGCGTCGCCTATCTCTCTACCGTGCACCTGCGTGATCAGAACAATGTATGTGGGTGACCTTGACTGTCTAGCTCTAGTGCGAGGAAGGTGCAAGTAGTAAGTATGTGAACTGTGTGCGCCGGGCGACGCCGATGCCGAAGCCTGTCTCTCTACCGTAGACAGAGAATACTATAGACAAATGGTTGCCGTGCCGCATGTGCGATAGAACGATATGTAGAAAAATTGCCATATCAAAGCTTTTACCCCGATTTTTTGCAATCCCAGATTCACGGCTTGAAGTCCATAATTCGTCTAAAGACATCTATGATTAACTAGCTGGACCTCGCGGTTGTACCCATTACATTCATTTATATATATATATATATAAATAAAGAATTATCCAACCTAATATTATAAATGCGAAAGTAACTCTGTCTGTCTGTCTTTCTGTGTTACCTTTTCACGCTTAAACCGCTGAACCGATTTTTATGAAAATTTGTATAGAGACAGTTTGAGATCCAGGAAAGGACATAAGCAACTTTTTTTTCATAAAACACGAAGGGGGAGAAATGGGGGATGGGGCGTTAGTTTTGTATGAAACTTCTTAATAGGGCTTAAACCGATGAACCGATTTAGATGAAATTTGGTATAGAGATAGTTTGAGACCCTGAGAAGGAAATGGGCAACTTTTTTGTGCTTAAAAATCGAATGGGGTGAAATGGAAGGGAATGGAATTGTGTATAAAACTTCTTATTTTCACCTCAAAGTTTGCGGCAATACTTTCGTAACAAATAATTAAAGTATATTGTTTTTTTAATAACGCCTAAAAGGGGGTTGGGGTTGCAAAGATATGATGTACAAATTTTCTTCATGAAACTGACTTTTGGCAGGTGGTAGTATAAAGATAGTAAAAGTTAGTGTTAAGAAAGGATTTTTTTAAGGGGGTAAATGGGGAAAGCCGATTTGGTTGAAACTTTACAGGCATGTTTTTTATAACAAATGATTGAGATCTACATATTTATTTAGATTGTCTAATGGGATGAGGCTTTGGGGGCGTCCATAAATTACGTGAGGTGTTTTTTTAAAATTTTCTGGCCCTCCTTCCCCCCTGGTGAGATGTCGTGAGATTTTTTCAACCCCCTCCCCCATCCCCCAATCTCACGTGAGATTTTTCAAAATGTGGGTTTCTTACGTAAACGCGTTGGATTGTTTTAGTAAAAAGAAAAAAAAAATGCTGTATATGGTGGTTTGACAGTCAGTAGATGTATAACGTCGAAGTGTGAATGAAATTATTTTCTTTCGAACGAATTAGTAAATGATCTTAATCGTATTACGATTACGCTTAAGATTAAATCTTAAGCATGTACAATCTGGATTAAATAGACCAAAATAGTACAATTTTTTTTGGTTCAATCAGAAAAAAAATTGCGTGATATTTGCCGAGACCCCCCCTCTCTCCAACGTAAGATTAGATGAGATTTGACTCGACCCCCTCCCCCCCTTAAACATCTCACGTAATTTATGGACGCCCCGTATTACACAATATGGAAAAATATAATAGGTGCCAATATATTAACAGGTATGAGAAAAGGAGAAAGCGTGTTCATGCGTCGAACCCCAATAATCCCCACTGACATATCATTTCAATTTAAAAGACTCCAGTTTCTAATAAAACTTAGTTTTGCTATTACTATTAACAAAGCTAAAGGGTAGCAAGGGTGCATTTGGAAAAGCAATGCTTTACCCACGGCCAGCTACATGTAGCTGCTCATGTTCGCGTATGTCCAGGGCCCAGAATATGTACCTATGTCTTAGCTTCAAATGACAACATAGTATATAGCAGCGTCCTTATATGTTGTACCCATGATTAACAGCATAATTAAGGAATGTCAATTAACTATTAATACAATTTATGATAGAGTGGTATCTTCAATTTGGAGCAAAGCAGAACCTATGACTCTGTAGTTTATTTGTTTCCTCTTGTAACTAATTAACCTATAATAAATAAAATAATAACCTAGCTGCGGGTAACAGCTAGTTATATTTATATAAAGAAGTTTTATCTTGTTAGATCATTAACTATAAAATATCAATTCAATATTTTGTATACCATACATTTATTTTTTTGTAGTATATAATTGAATTCACACTTAGGTACAAGTAATAGTACATTACAGCAGAATCCAGTAAGTAAGCCTTCCTGGCCGAGTATGAGTTAACCGGACCGAACCGCAGGTGAGGTCCGGTTATATACGAGGCCAGGATGGCTTTCTTACTGGTTGAGGTTTGTATAATGCTTTTCTCAAAAATGAAAGAAAGTTTAACAACAAATTCGTTTAATTAATATTGAAGGTTACATTCATATTAGGGCAATTACTGATAGATATTGTGATCGATTTACCGGGGGCATTTATATTTGTTTGTTGTACATCTTGATTAACGGACTCTTTAATCCAACATGATTTATAAACTGAAATGACTAAATACAAACATAAAATCCCACACTATACTTCTACAACATTACTAAGTACAAAACGCAACGTGCATACTTTTTCTGCGTCGCGTTATGTGTCACAGACCCATAAAAAAAAAAAAAAAAAAAGTGTCACAGACAATAAAATGGATGTTTAAGGCTCCAAAATATATTATGTATCTCATAAAATGTCATACCAAAAAGAGATAGATATATATTTGGAGCCTCCCTCTAACCATGTTATAATGGCTAAACTCTAATCTGTGTCTGGTACTATGTTTTTTTTTTCTAAGCAGATCTAAAGAGGATGACCTAAACCGTGCGAAGCCATAAAAAAAAAAAGGGATGAAGGATGACCAAGTGTCCAGTAAGTAAATTACATACTTACTTACTGGACAGTAGGAGATTCCAAATTTAAAATCTCGCTTCTTACCGGACAGTTGTGAATAGTCTCCGGTAGAGTTCACTTTCTGGATACTTTTTAGAGATGTTATGTCAACATTACATACCATTTTTGAGAAAAACAATATAATATATTTTTTTATGACATAAAATTAAATGGTTTGAGGAAAAAATATTTCAAACGCAGGCAACACCAAAAAGTCATATTTTTTGGTAGAACTGTAAATTTTTGTTTACCACAGTACTGTGCTGACCTTGAAAAAACCGGCACGCGACATGAAACAAAAAATCATAGGATGCTATCTCATTTCTTTACATGACGTATGCATAAACCGTTCTCTTTCTTGTGTGAATGAGATGCAAGCTATCTAGTCGTCTATAGTTTTCTCTGTCTACGCTCTCTACCGATTATCTGTGCGATCAGAATATGTTTTTATATGACCTTGAGAATCAGTGAAAATAATTTCAATGTATGTGTTTTCTGCTCCATGGGAAAAAGGTTTATGGTGTAAGGTGATTTTTGTTTGTTAAGATCTTGATAAGACTAAGATTTGAATTGAAGGGAAACCAATCTATAGAAAGCTAATAGATACATATGTATATTGATGTATTTGCAGAGCAAAGGCATTCCTTACCTCTGCCAACATTTTGTGAATACACATACTTACCACGAATTTAGGGTAATCCTTCAAAATAGAGTAACTTTTAATTATACCATATTTTGCGTACCGACATTTCCAGTACTGGTGCGAGCGCTGTCTGCGCTACAACGAGGCGCGCCGCTCGGTGGCGTACTCGCGCCTGCCGCGCCTGCTGGTGCTGCAGCTCAAGCGCTTCAGCGGCGGCATGGAGAAGATCACCCGCCACGCGCCCACGCCGCTGCTCATGCCGTGCTTCTGTGAGCCCTGCGCCAAGCGGCCGCCCGACCAGCCGCCCACGCACAGGTAACGCGAGCTCTTCTAGTAGACTATAGGAGCTATGAACTGCAAGTCTTCTGGAAAGCTCAATGTGATCAGTTTTAGTAACGACGTCATTATTAACAGTGTATTATTAGTGCTGTCCTTTGATGGTCCAAGACTTCATTAATCATACTCCTTTCAACGAAATCTTTGCCTTTTCTTGTTAAATTGCTGCCAGCCACCTGGTGAAGATCATCGCTTCACCTAGCCTGAGGGCGTTTGTCTGCCGATTCGTGTCCTCCTATGTAAAAAATAACTAAGAATATTTGTATAAATTACAGATACATCCTATGGGGCGTGATAATGCACCTGGGCCAGACTCTAACGGGCGGGCACTACGTGGCGTACGCGCGCGACAGTGTGGGCGCTACGCCGGGCTGCGCGCGGGACGCGGGCGGCGCGGGGGACGCCGCGCAGCCGCCCGGCTTCATGCGGGCTCTGTTCAGCCGGCCGCGCGCGCCGCCCGCCTGCACGGCGCGGGACTGCTGCGTGCCTCGGCCGCGCCCCAGCGCCGCGTGGCTGGCGTGTGACGACGAGCTCGTCAAACCAATCTCCAACGAAGAGTTCGAAGACCTCCTGTCGGCCGAGCCCGAGATGCGCTCGGCGGCGACGCCCTACCTTCTCTTCTACGTCAAGAGCGAAGTCGGCTAGTACCGCCCCACGCGTCTCGACGCCCTAGTCGTTAGTAGTACTCGATGTGAGCTCCGTATCTACCGTTTCAGGTTTACCCACCTTCCGATCTCGTTAAAAAAAATTGATAGTGTGACCTCAAATCAGATACTTAGTGTAGGACGCTCCCATATCGGAAGGTGTGTAGAACCGATTAGTTGACTCGTTGCGCTTCAGTGGCCGGACGTGTGACTGTCGCGGCGTCAGACTGTTTATTTAGCGATCGTCCTGTGAGCCGTATCTTTTGTTCGATTAGATGCTTAAAAAGACATAGAATGTAGGCGCGGACCGTGTGTGTCGGCCTGACGTGATATTATGAGTGTAGCTAAAATATATTAGAATGTTATAGAGATCGATCAAAATATATTGTAAATTATAAAAATACATTCACAATATTTTCACTTGTTACAATCTGACAATATGGACTCGAGTAATATTAAAATAGATCGAATGTACCTTCTAATGTATACATACTGATTGTATATCGACGTTGACTCTAGATTATCTGTATTTAAATATTATATAACTGCGCTAATGGCGAAATTATTTATTGGCCTAAAAGTATAATTGTTCCAGAATGAAATGCCCAAAAGTTGCTATATTTGCCCTTTTGAAATCATAGAATAACAATCCATGGTCCAAACTCACCGCGTGCCCGTCAATTATAACGTAACATATTTATTTAAAACCATTTTACAAACTATTATACTACTAATATTAAGAAGAAGTTCAGAATACGCGTTAGTCGATCACAGCTTAGCTACAGACCCGAGTAGGGGCGTGATCAGACCAATGTGATTCTCTAGTTTTCATATCAATGAGTATGTTACAATATTTCAATCGAATCATCATTTATAGGAAAAGAGTAAAGCATGTATGTTAATGAAAGTAGAAAATATATTTTTATGGCACATTTTTGTTAGTAGTTCACAAAGTACCATGTAAGAACGAGTTCAAAATATTAATAACGAAAACAAGTAAACAGAAATAAATTTGACAATAATAAGTTTCATACAATACAGTTCAAATGGACGTCTTACGATCTTAACTGTGACTTCGTAAGATATTAGTCACTGATTAAAAGGAAATAATTTCAAAAATCGTTGAGTACCTACATAAGAGTGCCTCAGTAAAGTAGGCGTCAATTGTGGTAGTAAAATGGTCATTAGTTTATGGAGCATAGTATACAAGTGAGACATTAACAACTTTATTAGTCTAGTGTATCCTAGAAACTTCTAGATCCTTCGATCAGACGATTTTATTCAAGCGTCTGCTTGCTTGTACCATCTTATCCTTGCGCACAGAGTAGTCACTTTATTTTAGAATTACAGTAACTTCGAGACTACAACGATCATAAATGCTTGCTACGAAATACGACTGCTTTCTTAACTTTTAAATACAGTGCTATTGTGTTACGGCTAGCTCTTGCTACTTATTGATTATACGGTGTATTTTTGTATGGCAGCTATAAATAAATATTGTATCTAGTTTTATTTCTGTGTATATCAAATAATATGTATAGTCTGTTCTCGATTTGAAACTGCAGTCGTCTTTGCATGACATGGAAGATTCTAGGATAATATAAATTGATGAATATAATTAATGAAATGAAAATTATGTTTATTAGAAGTTTACAAAGACTACTGCAGTAAATAATTTCTTATGATGTCTTGTAACTAATGTATGGCTGCAAATTAATACAAATTATTTTTAAATGTTATTTTGATTTATTCATAATCGGGAAAGTCGACAATTGTAGTGGTGAAAAAATTAACTTATCTTAAACCATAAATCTAACTAGATGACGCGATTGTATGTACTTCGCGTGCCAAAAAAACGTGAGTAAAGTTACGATAAATGATCTTAATCTGAGCTTTCATTTAGCATTATCGGCACCGGAAATCCACCGAAATTTAGAAAAATACTTTTTTATGCCATATTGAGCTGTAAAGAATGTATAGAAAAATTTGGCTGAGGCATTGGAAATGTTTTCTTTCATTGGTAAATAAATTTGTTTTTAAATTGTTTGTGAAAAGTGGCACGCTTGGTTTTCATACAGATGGAGGGATTTGCGTTATCTAGTTAGATTTATATCTTTCTCTTAAACTATGCGTAAGTTTCAATGTATTTTTATAAAGCAGTTCGAATGTTTATAATATAATAGATCATTGCTACAGTCATCGACTTATCTTCCTATGCTCGACATTTATGTACTCAACTGAAGCTAAATTACTTAATTTTTATGTGTTAATGCGGATGCCATTCCAAAAACCTTTGAAAAAGGTAAAATTCTTGTCAGTAGCTATACGACTTTGTTTTTATTATCGAACAAAATGTTATTATTATCATTGTAAATTCGATTTGGATAATAAAAATAAGTTCAATGACATTTGTTATTATTTTTGTGGTATTGTCGAGACGAGACCAATACTTGTAAACACGAAACCCGCCCTAAATAACTGGTAAGGGTTGCGTCGACCAGCGAGATTAGTGCAGGCGAAATCCCGAGGATGTTACTGAAAATATAGAAACGCAGTATCTTCAAGCTTCTCACAGATACGATGGACGTGTACAACGCTATGATAAAGTTAATGCACGAAAACATAACGTGCTAAGTTAAAAAATTAACACCCCCGAGGCGTGATCAGTTGATCACTAATGATACGACGATAATCGATTTCCCACGTTTTATAAAGTAATATTCGATTTCGTTGCTTGCTTGTAGTTCATCTTGGGATTAGTTCTTATCTCAATAATGTAATGAAGATAGAGCAACTATAAATAATGTAGCAAATAGTAAGGTTTAATTTATTGACAGCTGATGAAGATAAGGGTATAGGTACAGTTATCGTTTCCAAGATAAACCGACGGGTCACCGGGAACAGTTCAGTGATAGATTTCAGTGTGGTAACGTGTCTCTTATTTAATAAATTTGATTTAAATTAACAAAATGAAGGCCGTTGAATCAAGGAAGAGCTTCTCAAAAGTAAGTTTTATAAGTAACAGCTTTCCTACTTATTGCATTTATTTTAAAAAGTCGATTTTACCGGCACTGCACATCCCCAGTGCCGGTAAAATCTACTTTGCAATTCAGGTTCTTAGCTATCAAAAATCCTCATTTTAATACAATATTTGGCAAGCAATATTATCGTTCTATTAAGGTTGATTAACTTGAAACGTATTCGTGCCATTTAAGATTTCAGTAGGTATAATGGTATTATGGCATAGGTTGTAAACATTTTGATGGCACTATTATTTTTAACAATGTATTTTTAAATCAAAGCGGGCATTTAAATTACAAATAATAATTATTTGACTTTCATGAGTTATCAGAATGGGCATTTTGATACAGAAAATAGTAAACAAACAGTGTCTTGATTTTCAAAAAACGTTGCAACCATTTGCCGGTAGGTCTGAAGTCTGATATGTAATGACGTTTTATTGCCTACCTGATTACCTACCAAGTTGTCTATGACATTGAGTTGACCTCTAGAAGTCCTTGCATAGCCGCTGTCAAACTACAGAAACTTGTGTGATAGTGATTGCGGAATTACATGTTTCATTGAAAAATATAATTTTTCAATCCACATAACAATGGCATTTGTAAGTAGTTTTTTTTCTAAATACTTTACAATAGAAAACTAAAGTTAGGTTAGTTTTCAAAAACTTTTTATTACGATTTAGACGCATCTACCTACTTAGAGTGACGTAGAGTTAAAGAATGTAATAGCCACTTTTTTATTTTAACACACTAGCACGATAACTAATTTATAACACAATCAACTCTGGCCTTAGGCCAAATAAATTAAAACATATATTAGATAAGTTTTATTACTTATTAGGATGCCGGCATTTTGTTGTTCTAAAAATATAATGTCATTGACGTAGATATAGAACTTAGTCTAATGTTATTCAATAGTAAAAAGGGGTTTATCAATTAAATTATTAATTTGTTCCTTTTTCATTAATTTTGTAACCTAAAAAAATATAGTATAGTTGGTATTTATTTTATAGTTAATGAATATACTAAGATTTTATTTAATTTCGAAACAAATAATACTCTGATATTATTAACAAGTGATGTAGAACAACATAAATAACGTATCAGTCACCATATTTAGTTACTAGACTTCTAACCACGTATGGATATTTTGTTCTAGAAATCTAGTCATAAATGCACTTTAAAATGAACTATGTTTAAAACAAACTAAAATCCTAAAATCATATAAAAACATTAAAATATAACCTCCTTAATACATAATTATTAACTACCTAATCGCATCAATTTCTATCTATAGTTTGAAAATAGTCATATTTTGAAATCATATCACATGTTCAATGAATGAAGGTGGGTGTTTTTTTATAGAAAGTAGGCAATCGAAGCCTAGCCGTAGGGAATATGGATTACCATTTAAGATTATTATTAGAGAACGGATTATATGCATAGGAATATTTAGCCCATTTTCATCGTTTATTGCAAAAATGTTATGAGCCCTGAAGATATTGAAGATACAATCTTAGTACCTAGGTCCTAAGTCCTAAAGTACCAATTTTTAGGGTTCTGTAGCCAAATGGCAAAAAACGGAACCCTTAAAGATTCGTCATGTCTGTCTGTCTGTCCGTCCGTATGTCACAGCCACTTTTTCCGAAATTATAAGAACTTTGCTGTTGAAACTTGGTAAGTAGATGTATTCTGTGAACCGCATTAAGATTTTCACCCCAAAATAGAAAAAAAAACAATATATTTTGGGGGTTCCCATACTTGAAACTGAAAAAAAAATATTTTTCATCAAACCCATACGTGTGGGGTATCTATGGATAGGTCTTCAAAAATGATATTGAGGTTTCTAATATAATTTTTTTCTAAACTAAATAGTTTGCGCGAGAGACACTTCCAAAGTGGTAAAATGTGTGTCCCCTCCCCTGTAACTTCTAAAATAAGAGAATGATAAAACTAAAAAAATATATGATGTTCATTACCATGTAAACTTCCACCGAAAATTGGTTTGAACGAGATCTAGTAAGTAGTTTTTTTTTTATTCGTAAACCGCAATTTACCAAGTACGGAACCATTCGTGCGCGAGCCCGACTCGCACTTGGCCGGTTTTTTTCTTTTAATCCTATTTATTTATTTATTAATCACAAAATCCACAGCTCTTAAAAATACATTAACACACTTATTCTATTACAGCCAATTACGGATTTACAATTTATTAACTTTACAAAATAAAATTGCAACAGAAACCTAGAACAACAAAACATACATAATATTTGAAAACTCTTGTGAAGTGTATAAGAGGAGTTGTGTGTGAGTGTACTCCTAACACTGGTCAGTCTATACTGACCAGTGTTAGGAGTTTATGATATAAAGGAAATGTCTTACGAATGGACACTCGAATAGTCGAGTCCTTTAAATCGAAATCTATTCAGTTGAGAGTACTTAAACTTCGCATTTTTAATAACTTAGAGTAGGTACCTATGCATCGGATATAAAATCACAACATAGGATAATTAGGATAGACGTGAGTCATCATTTTATTAAGACCGTGATGATATGATTATAATGCAATTATATAATAAATAAAATAAAATATATGGTACTTTATCTAAGATATTTATGTAATCTATAAAAAGTTGTACCTGCTTACTATAAACTGCATGTATTATTCATTAATTGACAATGAACTCTGATAATATCACCTAAACTAGAATGTAAGAGTATTATTATTATTTTCAGCAAAAACAAAAGAGGTCTTAAAAATAATGTTCGAATTAAAAAAAAAATGTTTTACTTATTTGTTGTTTTTACTACTAAAACTGTGTAGATATTTTGCCGCTGCAGAAATAAACTTTTTTTTTTTTTTTTTATAACCTATAGGCTCGCGCTTGACCACAATCTCACCTGATGGTAAGCGATGATGTGGTCGACGGTGAAACACGCTTGCCTAGAAATAACCTATTCACTCTTGACTTAAAGACCCCTAGATTGTAGCTATCGGGAAACACAGACTCCGGCAGGGAATTCCACTCCTTAGCTGTACGCATAATAAAAGTGTTCCCAAAACGTTTTGTGCGTATGGGTGGGATGTCTACCATGTATCGATGGCGCATCGCCGTACGTCTGGTAGTCCGATGATGGAACGGGCTAGGTGGAATTATATCGTGCAATTCCATCGCACACTCCCCGAAATGAAACCGATAAAAAACCGACAGGCTGGCAACTCGGCGACGATGTTCAAGACTCTGGAGCTTTGACTTGACCAGCGCCTCATCGCCGATGAGCCTCTTGGCTCGCTTTTCGATCGACTCTAGTGCGTCAAGCTGGTATTTGGCTGATCCGTCCCAGAGATGAGAACAGTACTCCATGCATGATCGAACTTGCGCTTGATACAAGTTGAGGAGCTGTTCCGGCGTGAAGTACCGTCTCACCTTTGCAAGGATCCCCAGCTTTTTGGCAGCCAACTGAGCCTTTGCCTCAATGTAAGGGCCAAAATTGAGAGTAGATGTCAACGTAACGCCAAGAAGCTCAAGATGGTCAGTTATTGGCACGGTCGCATCTCGGAAAGTTGGATCTGGGTAAAAACTTTCCTTCTGTTGCCTACATGGCTCATCTTTTTTAGACTAAAGCTTTTTCAAAATCCCGTGAGTGCTTGTCCTTTCGCACGCTGTCTTGCTGTAGCTACGATGATCAAGACCCGAAATGCAACCGCCAAAAAATCCACTATGGGTGTCTGGACTAGATCAAAAAATCTACCACTCCTTGCTAGCTAGCTAAGAATAAAAAGTGAAAAGTAAAAAAAAAGTTTTCGTCTTTTTATTAGTTTTTATCGCTTTTAAAGAGACAAGCTAAATATAAAGGGAAAACTCGAATGAAAATCCCTAAATAAACTCATACACATTTAAAAGCAATATAGAAACCACGCCATTAAAATGTTATTCATCCCTGCAACCTGCAAAAATATATCGATCACGGAAGTGAAATGAAAGAAAATATTACTAAAATACTAACCGGAAGTTAAGTAAGTTATGATTCTCAAGTTTGACAACTGAAACTGACATCAAAAATAATGCGGTAAAAATATAAATAACAAACAACTTGAAGGAACAATGTTATTTAAATAAACCGATATTTAACTATTAAAATTACTAAACCGCTGTAAGCAATTTAATTTAACCAAGAGACAATATTGGCAAGCTTTCAAACGTGTAAATATAGAAGAAAACCGATCGTATTCTTCGACACTGCACTGAAAGGGTTTCTGCAGTTAGTTGCAGCCTGCCCTAACTAATTCACTTTATGAACGAAATATGAAGTACATCAAGTAATAAATAATAGGTGGTCTAGTTGGTTTCGGTGGTTTTACTCACCCCACGGTGGTCGCGTCGTTGTTCTGCGCGCGCCGCTCGCGTTTCACAAAGTACGCAACTCAGTTCGCACGTCGCTGCGGGAATCCGATTTTCATTCGGAAGGGCAGTTCAAGATCACGAAAGCCGGCAGTCCGACCTCCCGCGTTGTTCAGTGATAGATTTCTGCACAAAAACACTGTCGATATGGTTTTTACTACAGTCAACGATGGCAAAGAGGTAATGTCCCTTTGTAAGCTATTATTCTATTTTTGTCCCGTATTACGATTACGTGAGCCCACGATTTGTTACGGCTGGCGCGGTTACCTTGGCGATCATTTTTCACGCCGGTTTTGTCGCTCTAATTGAAATATTCCTCTAGGTTTGACGTAGGTGTGATAAGGATGCATTTTCTGTGAAAGTTGCAGTGTTTTTGTGAATGTTCTACCAGTTTGAAAATGGAATGCCCTACCATTATGATCTTTTGTAAAATCTTCCGTTTAGTTTAATTAGCTATCTGCACAGATTACCTCCCAAATTGAGATTCCAAATTCCTCCCAAATTGAGATTCCAAGTTCCTCCCAAATTGGCAGGTAATCTGTGGCTATCTTTGATAATTTTGATATACATAGATAGGTATAGAATAGACATAATGTGCAGTTCAGACCATTCAAGATTAGTTGGTATCAGCTGTAATCACAATAGCAAGCAATCAACATTATCAGTGCTATGCATGTTTAATTATAGTTGCAATATTCTATTGCTTGCCTAAAACTAATCATTTACACATACCTACCTATTTACTATGTAATTTACAGCAAAGAATGTTCACCCGTATTCATTTAGGTATTATTTATTTAAATTACTTCATGCAAAATACGTTGGAAGGCCTCCCTCTAGTTGGAGCGATGACCTAGTCAAGGCTGTGGGAATCCGGTGGATGGGGGAAACACAGGACCGATCAGTGTGCTTGCATGCTTGGGGAGGCCTATGTCCAGCAGTGGATCGTCTTTTGGCTAAAATGATGATAGTGCAAAATTCTAATTTAATTGACTTTCAAGTTTGTAACTACAATTTTTAATTGATTATAAAATAAACTGAACTTTTTAAATCTACCGTTCATTTAAAAATTATTTATAGTCTTATAGGTGTTATTTTATTATTAACTAAGTACCAGCCGGGGCTCTACCAGCATGATATTAGTAGCTCCCAATATCTTTATAAATTTTAGGCTATGCTTTATATATTATTCTACTAATTGATTATGCTAATTTTCTGTAAAGTTTCATCAAAATCTGTTAAGTAGTTTTGCATAAAAGAGTAACAAACATCCATCCATACATCCATCCTCACAAATTTTCAGGTTTGTAATAATAGTAGAGAGAAAACCCTTTCTTTCATAAAATCCTTTTGAAATAGGATAGAAATAGAAGCACTTAAAATTTATTGAAATATCTAGTTTCGAGTTCCAATGCACAATATTTAAAAGTCAATGTTGTTCAGTTTGAAATAAGAACTGCTCTATGGTGACATGATCTCATAAACAACACAATAGTGATGGGCATGACTTCACTGGAATAGATTATGATTTTACGACTAAAACAAACCTATTGTCATAATTTCCTGTTTTTGTATGGAATAGTACAAAAACCTACTGATTTAAATGAATTATTTTAAAGTATTTGTGGCTAGAACAAGATCAAATTTTGACCCGACGAGTAGTATGAGGTCTTTAGTTGCTGTTCATTGGGACTAAATAGTTTTGAATTAAAAAATTACACCAAAACACATTTTTTTTTTTATGAATTTGTTTGCAGTATTTATTACTGCAAACAAATTCATAAATTCTTCTAAGATAAACATCTTAAACTCACTACTAAAATTATTATAGTCTTAGATTTTTTTAATTTCCTAAACCTGATCGAATTTTCCCTGCAACTGCTGACCCTATTTACACTACCTATAGACTTAAACTCAAAAAATTACAAGTCGGTTGTTGATACAAGCGGTAACATCACAGACATATCAGACTAGTGGACTTAATTTTACACCCTTAGACTAACAATCTACACCAAAGAAAAGTAGGTAAATCTTGAAACAGAGTTTTTGATAGATAAAACAAGATTCTTCTGAATCTATCACCATAGTCTTGAGGAAACGTGAGGAAACCTGGACTTAATATAGTTAATGTTAGTCCGAAATAGCCTGGTCAGAAGCCTGTGGTGGGGTTCACAGAGGCGGCTTAATTAACTCTGACACCAGGCGGGCGAGCACGGCCTAATGTGACAGGCTTGAGTCACATATTTTTATCACAGTTTTGGAGCAAAAACCGTGATCAAATGCGTGACTCTAGCCTATAACAGAGGCCGTGCTCGCCCGGCAGAGGTGGTCACATGATTTTGTACCGCCTACTTTTTCTGTTGTTCGGTTATAGAATTTGTACCACTTATTATGTCAACTAAGCCATTTATTTGCATATATGTTTACTATTTTTAAAACTTCGGATTAATTAATAACATCAATCTAAAGATTTTAATATATAAACGTTATAAAATCGTACGCCAAACGCAGTTATGTTATTAGAAATTGCCTTACGTAAAATAACACAAATATTGAATTGATAATTAATTACTTAGAAATAGAAATAACATTAAATATAATCAAACTCATCATTATCAAACTGTTGCAGTCGGCTGCTGGATATAGGTATCTCCTAATGTCCTGAGTAGGTACGATCCGCACCTCAATTTACCTACTTAATGGTAAGTAAAACACTACAAAGATAGCAACAAATAATTTACATAACACATAATGCAACATTTACCTATATGTAACAATCTACATTGGTACACTAGTACATACCCTTAAAAAATAAAACTGGTTATAACATATACGTCCCAAGTTTAAAAAATCTAAGAATTTAAAAAGGGATTATTTATCATATTAACTACCAAATAAAACAAAAAATATCCCAAAACACGAAATTTCTATTAGCGGTACGAAACTCCCATACAAACCTGCCGTTCTCCTTTGTTAAAAAGAATAAATAACTTCTTCTTACCTTTTTATTTAAACGGAAGTGCCAACCCTCTAAAGCGTTGGTTGTCCTATAGCGTTCACTAGAACAACTCTACAAATCAAAGCAGATTTTGGTCATCCACAAGTTTAATTGTGTGTGCAACAAAATTGGTTACAAAGTTTTTATTGTGACTGTACATAAATGTGGCAAATACATAATGTGGAATAAAATGGAACATGTTATGATGAGAAAATGTAAATAAATGATTAAGAAAAATTAGGAAAATGTAAAAATAAGAATTCGGAAAAATAAGAATATGAAGGATTAAGAAGTTGGACAATTTAGACTTCGGAAAGCATCGCCGACATCTTTTTTTTTTCGGAATGTTTTTACTGACAAGCTTTCGAAAAATTATTGACCGAGGACCATATTATTTTGGATGACAAAGTAGACCGTAATTAACGTATTCTTATTGTGTAGTATTTCTTATTTCTTAATATAGGTATCTAAATTAGTTGACTGCGTTATCTTATCAAGATTGTATGTGATATGTAGATAATCTAGTTAGGCCCTTACCCCCAGTTTCCCAGCTTAAAATTATCGGAGAATTAATGTGACAAATTGTCAAACACGCGTTATCTGCTGTGATTGGTTGAATGAATTTTCAACAGCCAATCACAGCAGATAACGCGTGCTCAATTTGTCACATTAATTCTCCGATAATTTTGAGCTGGGAAACTGAGGGTGAGTCTTCGTAGAATCCGCTTAGATAACTGAAACCCTAAAATATTATCAGGCTTACCGAACAGCCATCATCGTTGAAATACTCTACTAAAAAGCCAATTAAATGTACCTATAAAATGTTAGGTTAGGTTAGCTTCCCAAACATGAATTCAACGCGGTACCTGTACTCGTATAATGTGGCTGCAGGCTGCATTACTGAACATTATTCGTGGAAAGTAGGTAGATATCGATTGCGATTCCTGACACGGTTAGGTAGGTCATACACTCGCCTTTCAACGTCGCAGGCATCTAATTGCAGGCTGCTATGGGTTTTCTTAGTAAATATAGGTACACAGGGGCCGATCTGGCAATTTCGTTGCGCCGGGCATATAAAATATTTGCCGCCCTTGGCGTCTTTTAAAATGACGCCTTGTGAGGAGGTAAATGTTTCAGGATAGGTATTATCTATTGAAAATAGTACGGTTTTTAACCGTCGGAACGGATAAAACCGCTTTTTTGACAACTTCGAGCGTAGTGAGAACGAAGTAAACTCGAAAATTACACCTACGAATTTTTGCAACATTATGGATGAAACTTTATGTAATGGTGGGTTTACAACAAGAACCAATAACATTCTATAGCGAAGCGAGCTTATATAACCGACCAAGTGCGAGTCGGACTCGCGCACGAAGGGTTCCGTACCATTATCGCAAAAAACGGTAAAAAAAACACGTTTCTTGTATGGGAGCCCCACTTAAATATTTATTCTATTTTGTTTTTAGTATTTGTTGTTATAGCGGCAACAGAAATACATCATCTGTGAAAATTTCAACTGTCTAGCTAACACGGTTCATGAGATACAGCCTGTTGACAGACAGACAGACAGACGGACTGCGAAGTCTTAGTAACTAATAGGGTCCCGTTTTTACCCTTTGGGTACGGAACCCTAAAATTTAGCAGCACACCAAGAATAAGTTAGGTTTACATATGAAATGAAAAGGGCTGTTAGTGCAGTTTGGCCGCCCCTCATTTATGCCGCTCTGGGCATTTGCCCGGCTCGCCCCCCCCTCGATCTGGTCTTGTAGGTACATATGTGACGTCGCTAAGAAGAATGAAAGATCGCTGTAGACTATCAAACCGGCATTTTAATAGGCTACTAGATTAATCCTGATGCCAGTGCGAAAGAGAGACAGAGGTACATACATCAATAGTGTGCTATCTCTCTTCCGGATTGGAACCACAATAGCATTATACTTTATAATATGGGAACACGTTATCTGTTACCTGTAAACGACTAGATATAAGTCGCTACCTATTATTACAGGAGCTGTATCAATCGCCAGGTTGATCGGAAATAACAGTTCTCCATCACATTTCCTATTTGTTCCAAGTGTCATGAACACATGAATAACCACTTGTATGACAATCGTGATCTCTCTGTTTACGTTAAGTAAACAGCTCTACGTTTTTATGCATCTAGATTTATATAGGATAACAACACTTCATTCAGTATTTATTGAAACACGCGTAAAGCAAAGACGGACAGTAAAAATGAAGAGGTTTTTTACACAGTCTCGTAGATTTATTCAAAGCAAAAACTAGGTACGTTACAGTAGCCAAGTTTCCTTCACGTTTTCAGGATGAATTCAGATGTTGAAGTGCTGCTACTAACACTTCGAAATGAAAGTTCTTATAGCGAGGTGTCGTTCATGAGTTCGGGCGTATCTTAAACTTAAATGCCTGCCCACACCCCGTTGGAGAGTGGTCCACCAGATAATATCACCCATCTGGTTATAGGGCCCAAGTAGTAGAAATAAAGTTTTTCTTTTATTTTAAACGTTGCCCCACACTAGGAATTTCTCCTGTAAGTATCGTGGCCGTGGATGGATTTACATACATATAAATTCACATACACAAACAACCAGACCCTGAACAACTATCTGTAAGACATACAAATATTTTTGTTTCGTGCGGGAATCACCTAGCGCGGCAGCCGATGGCTCAACTACCGCGTCGACCGTGTCATCAATCAAAAACTTTTATTCAGCTGCATCTAACACTGAACTGCTTTTATCCAACAAATAGTATGCAGGTGATGACGCCCTTTCTTTTCATGGAAGAAACAAGACACCTCACCTCAGTTCATAATTTAACATGTTTGTTTTATCTAAACAGGCGGGTTCCAATGACAAGCCTGCGATGCAGATGGGGGCTGCCAACGCGTCGTCCCACCTGCAGAACATGTGCAGCCTGGACATCGACTCCAAGTCCTCGTTCGTCCGTCTGTCCGGCATCATCTGTACCATCGGTGAGTAAATTGTATATTTTAGAAAATGAAGAATATACCACTGTTAGGAATATGTATTGTCGTCCTGCTCAAGTGGTTATGCCTTGTATATTTAAAGCGAAAGCAGGGTATCATGATGCATCCCCCGAAAAGAAGAGATTAATTTAAACCACGGCATGATATCGTAAACGTTTATCTTACAAAACGATTCGATAAATGATTTTATTTCTGTAAGTTGGTTTGTACAAACACTTTTACATGTCGATCATATTTTTAAAACTAGATGAAGTAGGCGTTTCCTATCCGAATACTCTGAGAAGAAAGGCCGAAACAAACGCAGAGTTCAGTGATAGACCAGGGTAGAAGCCTTTAAAAATAATAAAAAGTGAAAAAATTATAGTAGGTTGAAACCCATTGGGAAAGAAGAAGAATATTATAAAAATGAAAGGAAAAATAATTTACGGGCGATCTGAGGTCGGGAAGGGGAAGGGGGTGAGTTTTTAAGGGTGAAAACGGTTTATCTCGATTTTCGGCAAAACTACAAGTCCTATGGAAAAAAGTTAAATGGCAAAGTTGTAGATAATAAAAAGATCTACTACTTTTGAATTAACACTTTTTTCACATAACCTCAAAATGAATGTGAAAAATTCAAATAACCAAGTTTTTGGTTTTTAATTTTTATCTTTTACAATTTTTTATTGTTTTTCACATAGTTTGGTAAAAACTTACCTTTTTATGTCCCAAACACTCTGTAATTTTTTTTTATTTAAAATATTTATTCTTTCACCTTATTTTGACTTAATATCGAAAAAACTACCCTAATTTTCAATCGAAAATTCTGACGTCAAAATATCAGCTTTCTTAAAAAAGTCGGTGGGCTCTTTGTTCGTTGAAATCTCTACTTTCTGATGGTGTAAAAAAAATATACATTACTATGGTACATATAATTTAATTTAAAAACAAAAAACTCCGGAAATCAAGAAAACCATTTTTTACCCTTAAAAACTCACCCCCGCCCACTTCCCGAACTCGGATCGACCGTAATTTATTTTTCCTTTCATTTTGATCATATTCCTCTCCTTTTCTAATGGGTTTCATCCTACTGTAATTTTTTTTGGTTTCAAAAATTATCGACCCTGGTCTATGAGGTCACAGTCTCTTTTAAAGACTGGACAAAAATTGTCGATATTTGATTCGTCAGCTTTCTTTCTACATCCCAATAGGATCAGCTACAAATGATAGTCGTCTAGCGCTAAATTTAGTAAATAGACATGGTATGCCGTGATGGCGCTAAAATAGGAAACGTTGGCAGGCGGCGGGACGGCTCCGCCAGATGGAATGGCCGCCTGGTATCGCCAAAGTAACGTCACATAAAAATAAAACAATAGAGCAATGATTTTGTACTGCAGTTTTCAAACAAATAATCTTATCTGTATTCTTCAGGCTTCGTATAGGGATGCCAGACCACAAGGTGGTTGTAACCTTATTTATTTCGCCTTTGAAATGTTTAATCTTTACAACCATGATGAATGTACCAACCATGTTCAGTCTTATTCATAAAAATCTCTGAACTCTTTAGCAGCTGTTCAGCTGATACTTTATCGCGCTACCAGACTTTTCCATTAATAGGCCTGTCAATAACAATGTTCCTTGCCCGCCTTCAAAATCTTCACCTCACTTCGTCCCAACCAGGTCCCGTATCCCGCGACCCAGCTATGCTGGAGCGCATGATGGAGACCGGCATGAACGTGGCCCGCATGAACTTCTCGCACGGCTCTCACGAGTACCACGCGGAGACCATCAAGAACTGCCGCATTGCTGAGAAGAACTACAGCGCCAAGCTTGGCACTCCCTTCTCTCTGGCCATCGCTCTCGACACCAAAGGGCCTGAGATCAGGACTGGACTCTTGGAAGGTGTAAGTAGATTGGGATTATGTGACAATTGATAAAGTTGTATCTTTGAAATTGTATTCAATTTGCTGGAGTGGTAAGAGTAGGGGATTCCTTGTTGCCGGATTGGCATTAGCATTTATTTAATCAAGGGGTCTGTTAAAGTTACAAGGTGTGTTAACGATACACAAGTTCGACACAATGACTGTTTTATTGCAAAAGAACCCCGTAATCTCCAGCCAAGGCCAAGGTGCAAGTAAAGGCATATGATTAGACAGCTACATTACTGATCTCTGACCTAATCCTACCGAATCTACAACAATCTATCTTTTATCCATTATGATCTCGTTAGCGTTACCCAAGCAGTCATTGTGGAATGCAATAAGCGATTGAGTATTGAAACAATAGTCAATCAGAAAAACATATTATGACTGCATTTTAACACAGTACCTACTTCTGCGTATGACCGATCGATGTGGTGATATTTGGAGAGGCCTTTTTTCAGCAGTGGATTTCTTTCGGCTGAAATGATAATAATAAATTATTTAACTTCACACGGACAATCCTCAAAACCATTAATGGTCCAATCAGGGTGGCTCCGCGGAAGTAGAGCTCAAGAAGGGTGAAAGCATCAAGCTGACTACAGACCCCGCTTACGCCGAGCGTGGAACCGCCACCGTCATCTTTGTGGACTACAAGAACATCACCAATGTGGTGAAGCCTGGCAACAGGATCTTCATTGACGATGGTCTTATCTCCATCATCTGCTCGTCCTCCAGCGGCGACACTCTTGTCTGCACCATTGAGAACGGAGGTGAGTTTTTCATAATTATTTTCAGATCCAAGACCTACAAGTTTATGACCTAATGTCACTTGCAGTGCGGATCATAAAACGACTATTTATCTATGCGGCATCACACTGTTAGATAATTCCACCTTGGTGAAGATTCAATTTACTAGGAATTGTTTTCAGGAGTGATGAACAATCACAGATATAAATCTAACTAGATGACGCGATAGTATGTACTTCGCGTGCCAAAAAACGGAGTAAAATTACGATAAATGATCGTAATCTGAGCTTTAATTTAGCATTATCGGCACCGGAAATCCACCGAAATCTAAAAAATACCTTTTTATGCCATATTGAGCTGTAAATAATGTATACAAAAAATTGGCCGAGGTATTGGAAATGTTTTCTTTCATTAGTAAGTAAATTTGTTTTTAAATTGTTTGTGTAAAAGTGGCACGCTTGGTTTTCATACAGATGGAGGGACTTGCGTTATCTAGTTAGATTTATGTCTGTGTGAACGATATTTCGTGACTTTAAATTCCACAGAAGTTAAAAGAAGGGCAAGAAATCTCGGTATTTATTATAGGGACTTTGAAATTCTACTTGACAAAGGACGAAAATGCAGTATAAAGATTATTCTGAATGCGTGCTTTATCTATCGTAAATGTACTAAATAAATAGTTATCAAGATCTTTATAGCCGACGTAAAAACTCGTAAGCCGTATGATGACTCACTTGACTGTGAGTCACATTCAAGGACAACACTTCTTTTTACGTACTTTTCGACTAATTTTGTGATATCATTTTCCACTGTCACTAATGCAACCAAGTATTTCTATAAAACTCGTTTAATACTTCGTATTCGGCAAAAGATTCAGAAAAAAAATGATTAGCCCTTTACTTGGAACAGCTGTGAAACATGACAGATGACAAGGCAAAAAACGGGTTTCTTTCAATGGTCCCTGTCTATCCCCCTGTCTGAAACCGTGAATGGTTCCTTTTCAATCAAATCTTTGCCATTCCAGTGCACTGTTATAAATAGATTCCTTTTGTGCAGCGAGATGTTTACAAATTCGTCTTATAAAGTAGTGCACTGCGCACATCTGTCGGAGAACCTTTGTCGGACGCATTTTAATAGTTTCGTCCAATTAAAGACTTAGTCATTTAAAAATGAGTACAGGAAATCAGGAAAATAAAAGTTTCTACCAATTAAACTTATTCTTCCCAGTTAATTATTTTACAGAGCTTTCTCCCATTGTTTTCTTTTATTTATGAATAATCGGCCCCATTTTTTTTCTGCAATTTAATTTCGGAAAGGGTCACAGACTTCTATTATTCGTAAAGGAAGTAGGTTTTTGCAAAAAAAAATATGCATAAGGTATAAGTAGACGTTAACTTCATGGACGAATAGTAGCGATGTCTGCTGAAATGAACAAGTGACAGTTTTTATTCCCATTCAAGCCCAGAACTGGTTGCATTTCAGAATACGTCAAAATTTATCACCTTTTCAAAACGTATTGCGTTATTTATGCCCTTTATGCCCGCCATTTCCTTGTTTACATGGTTGTATATCTGCCCCCAGGTATGCTGGGTTCCCGCAAGGGTGTGAACCTGCCCGGTCTCCCCGTGGACCTGCCCGCCGTCTCCGAGAAGGACAAGTCTGACTTGCTCTTCGGTGTTGAACAGGGCGTAAGTATCTATTACGTAATAAAAGTCATTTGACGGTATTGGTCCAAATATTTGTGAGATTTGGCAAATCTTAGGACCAAAATGCCAGAACTATGTGAACCTTATTTCAGTTCTGTCAGAACCTATTTTGGAATGACGAATTTACTCAAACAGTTGTAAAATAAATACGCAAGGTCTAGTGACGTCTTTACATTTGCCGTGATGGGTATCTATTTCGCATTAAATGAAAAAAAATATTTAGTATTAAATATTATATCATAATTATCTCCAAGTAGCTACTTAGCTACAGCTGATCACGAGGTCAACGCTCTCTGGTCACGTGAACTGCCTAAGAAAAATATTTTTGTTATGTTGTTACTATGATTAGATATCGATATCCATCACGTCTGTTAAGTTTTTCAGCCCGTATGAAGTTTTCTAGGTATGACAAGTACCTGTGCTTATGTTTCGTGATAACAAGTCCTCGACTAGATATCAATATTTCTGCGTTTTGTTGAACATACACTAGCCATTTCTACTTTACACTATCTAAAGCTTCTGGTATACTTACAATAGGATCGCTTTATGAATATTTACGGCCGGTTTCTAAATTAAGAAATTAGTAGATATTTGCCTAGTCTTGTTAAACCTTGGCATTGAATTCGACTTTAACACGGTCTTACCTCCAAATTCTAAATTAACTAGGTTCTACCAGCGGCTTTGCCCGCGTGAATGTCGAAATTTACACCAAGGGAACATATTCCCGGGGTAAAAAGTATCCTATGTGATATTGCAGACTATAATCTATCTGCGTGCCAAATTTCATCCAGATCCGTCCAGCCGTTTGAGCGTGTAAAAAGTAACAAACACACACTCACTCACAAAATTTCGCCTTTATATTATTAGTGTGATAAACCTGTACTTTGCTTATTAGATACCTACCTCGCCAATGACAATACTTACAAGTTGGTCCAGTGCACTCTGAATTGTAGCCCAATTAACTCTGCTTATCACCTTTGTAATGCATCACGGCACGTAGGTACATTTATTACCACGATACCTATAAGCGTTCTTTAGTTAACGTACCTACCCATATACCTAGAGGCGTTAATCATGATTGGCCCGAGCATTCAATAGACTCGTGCTACCCGATAGGTACTTATAATTAATTGAAGTCAACATCAACACTATCACGCTGGTTCCGATAGGGTTCATCGGGTCATAAACATTATTTATAGATGCCTCCTATGTAAGGTCAGTTATTACTTACCTAGTTAGGTATGTTAGCAACATACCTACATTATAAGAAATTTGAGTGATATCTCTAAGATGGCAACTCTTCTGCAAAATCTAGGGGACTAATTTATTGCGTATATTTTGGTGGGGTTACTATTTTTTTTTTATGGCGTCTTGCAGTTCAATGTGAAGACTATACTAGAGCCTCCAGCCAGGCACAAAAAACTTAACCTTAGCGACCACGCTAAGGGCTGCCTCCTATGGGTTCGAACCTCGGCTCAGGGTTTCGCTGGGAAAACAACTACGGCTGGATCATGATTAAGTTGGGGTGCCCATTTTCCCCTTTTTTTAATGCTGCGCTACTCCTGCGCAAAGCCCCCAATTCCTTTTATTTCTCTCGATGTTGTGCATCTCGCCAATTCCGATGAAGCCACGCCATCTAAGGCGTGCCGCCACCTTCTCCTCGCTATACAGGGACCCCGTCTATCTGGGCTCCAGTCTTGTGATATAAGGGTCCACAGCTTAGAAAACATACGGCAGACATGTCCTGCCCAGTTCCACCCAAATATCTCTTTAAATCTTTGTAGACACACTACATAAAATAAATTCGTAAATATATCTTAAGTATTTAGGTTAGGTTAGGTTAAAACGGGCTGGTTTCCGCAACTCCACGACCAAGCGCGTATTTTGCGTACGGAAAAAGAGTATCGTATCTAAGTATTTATAGAGCCTACTGAATCACGCGCCGGTTTGCTGATCAACTTTTGTTGTCATGAATATCCTTTTATAGAGATCATTCAAGCTAATCCAGTTTTATAATGAAACTGATATTATTTTAACTACCTAATTTTATAAAAAAAAAGAATCTGGCATCTCGCATTCACGTGTATTTTACTAGAAAAGTAATAATACCGTTGAATATTATCCACGTTATCAGCCAAAATCGTCATAGAACACGCAAACCGGCCGTGCAAATGACGTCACATTTCCCAAATACTGTTCATTGCACCGAAATCGGAAGACAGCGATAAAACCGAGTCACTGATAAAAAAAACCAGACAGTATAATGTGACGTCACATCTTCACATGTCAGTGATCGATGAGTGGTCTTGAAAAAAAAGCACATGTCAAGAAACACGTGGGAATGTTGTGATATGATATCAGAGGTGTCGATAGCGTGGAGGAAAAATTAAATAACTGTCTGTTGATAAGCACCCCGCAAACATTGATATCGTTTAAAAAAATTAAATAAATTTAATTGGCATAACAACTTTGTATCAAACTAGCTGACCCCCGCGACTTCGCTCCAGTCAACTGGCTATCTACCTCCCTGGGTAGGTGGGTAGGGTAAGGTACCTCCCACCTACCCTGCCTACCCTACCCTACCTACCTACCTATCAATTAGTTAAACTATTTATTTGAATAAGAATTAATACTACAATACGAATGTAACCAACTTTTGATTCTACCGGCGATCTAATTAAATTTTAGAACCCAAAAGCTGCTATTGTGACTTAACTATGATAGTGACTTTTTTGTAGTTAATAATGAGTTCTTTAATCATGCAGTACATACTTTTAATGTATCTATATATATAAAAATCAATGCCACTTTTCGTTGTAATTTTATTACTCAAGAACGGGCTCACCTATCCAAACCAAATGTTTAGGCTTTGTTCGGACTATTTAGTAGATGGTGTAAGTTTTTTTTTTTTTCAATAGGTAGGGTAGGGTAGTTATGGTAGGTAGGTAGCCAGTTGACGGGAGCGAAGCCGCGGGGGTCAGCTAGTCATCAATAGTTTTCTCAGCGCACGCCAAATAATGATTTTATAGGCAAAATTTTGCTACTTTGGGTTACATTATTGCAATTTTCATAAGGTTTTTTTTTGAGAATTAATTATAGCCTATGTTACTCGGCGTAAACTCTCTCTCTAACTCGGTTAAATGGTGTAAAACTATAATGTACTGGTATCCGAGAGACAAAATAAGAAACCGAGGTAGACCATTTAGGAGATGGGTGGGCGACATTAAAGCAGTCGCGGGCAGCGCATGGACCAGAACAGCTGAAAACAGGAGTCTATGGAGGCAGTTGGAGGAGGCCTATGTCTATAATAGACAAACAGACAAAAATGATAATAATTAAACTAATTCAAAAATTTAATTTATTAGGCAAAATATTGTAATCAAATTCATATTAATACTATTGTTTAAATAATTATTAAATGAAATAATAATTGTGCATGTAAAAATTTAAGTATTTTGTCTAAATAAAAGCCCATTTTTTTCTTTACGTTACTCGGGCATAATGTAGCTTTCCATAGGAGATTTTTTTTTAAATCGGTCCAGTAGTTTCTGAGCCTATTCGGTACAAACAAACAAATCTTTCCTCTTTATAATATTGGTATAGATTTTGCAGGTTGTGAAAATGTGAATGATATGTAGGTAAGCCTCTGACATAGATTCACAGACCGATGGATTCTACTTGAAGATAGCTGACACTCTCCAAGCTTGCTTGAAACTTGAAGTGAGCTGTGAGCATAATTATTGCAATGATATAAGGTCCAAATAGAAGTAATGGCTTAGTTGCTCTTTTTTTTCATTATCTTCATTTAGTAAATACCTAATTTCAATACACTAGTTGCTAATATATTGTATTAATTTAATCACGAGCGACGTTATGACAACGACCATGAAACTGAGGACAATAAATAACATTATCACTTAGCGTAAATATCGTAATATATAGCACAAAGCACGCACGTAAACGATGTCAATAACATTATTGTTATGTAACAGACATTTTTTTGCGTTGTTGAAGAAAGTCGGCGACTCTTCGATTTAAGTTCTTCTTCTCTTCTCTTAAGTGGCAATGATTCTTAAAGATAAAAGATTGAATTCTGTTGTAAATGCCCAAAAGTATCCCCGATCTAATCTGATTAGGGATGGGCATCTCGTACGCATGACTAATATCTCAAACACCAGTTTGTCAGGTACGTCTCGGTAAGAATGACGAAGAGAGCTGACCCCAAGTAAAAGACAGCTGGTACGCAGAGAGTGAAGGTTTAAGAGGAAATATGGGCAGAGAGCGCTGACTGAATTTCCTTAGTAAAAAGTCATAATTTGAGGTATGGCTCTCGCCTATTTTCTCCTCCAATATTGGACCAATTTAAAAGATATTCCATAAACCGAAAATTAAAGATATACCCCAATGTTTTTCTTCTTGATGATACACATCTTTAGAAGCAATTGAACCCTCAAAAAATGTTCAAAATTGCGCTGTCAAGAGGCTTAGTATACAAATTTAACAAACATAAATGAAAAAAAAACTTTTTTACAAAAAAATACTACCGACTTCCAAATGAAAAACAACAAAGTGAAAAATAACTTTATTTTTGGAAGTCGGTGTCTTTCTTTTTTCCCATTTTTTGCGATATGGACACCGACTTCCAAAAATAAAGTTATTTTTCACTTTGTTGTTTTTCATTTGGAAGTCGGTAGTATTTTTTTGTAAAAAAGTTTTTTATTTTGCCCGTTTTAGTTGTACTTTCCTAAAATAGGCAAGTTGTTTAGTAAGGTACCTATAACTCCAGAATTGATTACCCGAATAACATGAACCTTTAACATAACAGGTGAAATGTGAGATCTGCGTACCCCTTTATAGTGTACTGGCGTGATGTTATGATATGAAATGGTATAAACAATAAACAGACATGCGATTGCAGCAATCCCGAATGATTTGCCGTTATTTATTGAAGAGTTCTGTTGTATATCTCTGAAGTTCTTCATCTGATCTTCACCAAATTAAAATGGGACCAATTTCGAAACATACTCTTTCAAACGAAAAAAGAATTTCAAAATCGGTTCACAATTGACGGAGATATCGGTGAACATACATAAAAAAATAAAACATACAAGAAGTCGAACATAGAACCTCCTCCTTTTTGGTAAGTCGGTTAAAAAGGAAAACATAAGGGCATAGTATATATCTTATTTTTTCAGTTTATGAAATATCTTAAATAGGTCCAATATTTTAAGAAAAAAAAATAGGCGAGAGCCACACTTCGAATTATGAATTTAAACTAGGGAAATTCAGCCGGCGCTCTCTGTCCATATTTCCTCTAAGCATGATATGCTGTTGAATCTGCAAGTCATTTTAAACTCTACTTTTATGCCAAAGAATCATCACCAGAGCCTGACATAAATTTTCACAGAAGTTCATTTAGAAGGCTCCAAATATATTCTAACTTTTAGAATACTTACATGACTAGGTATGTATTGAAATACTGATCATATTTTTCAAACCCCGCATAGTTTAAAGGTCTGCCCGTCTGTAGTACCCTGTGCAGTCAGCCTTATTGCCATTTTGCAGAGTATTTATATACATATATCGAGATCTATATTATATTTTCTTTTTTATATATAGGTATATATATTCTTTTTTGGGTCCCGTACCCAAAGGGTAAAAACGGGACCCTATTACTGAGACTCCGTGGTCCGTCTGTCTGTCTGTCTGTCACCAGGCTGTATCTCATGAACCATGATAGCTAGACAGTTGAAATTGTCACAGATGATTTATTTCTGTTGCCACTATAACAACAAATACTAAAAACAGAATAAAACAAATATATAAATGGGGCTCCCATACAACAACCGTGATTTTTTTGCTGTTTTTTGCGATAATGGTACGGAACCCTTCGTGCGCGAGTCCGACTCGCACTTAGCCGGTTTTTTATTTTGTTTTTGTATATTCTGTTCTATTCTATATAACAAGTAATACAAACTTAACCACTACTCTTTTGTGACCCAGGTGGATATGATCTTCGCTTCGTTCATCCGTAACGGCGCTGCGCTCACGGAGATCAGGAACATCCTCGGCGACAAGGGAAAGAACATCAAGATCATCTCTAAGATCGAGAACCACCAGGGCATGGTCAACCTTGATGAGATTATTACCGTGAGTATACTTTTTAATTTTAACTATCCGATCGCCAAGTTTCTGACAAATATATTTATGATACTAGTAGGATGGGGTTAAAAATAAACAAAATCCTTTTTTTATTCTGTTAGTTTTTAGGGTTCCGTACCCAAAGGGTAAAATCGGCACCCTATTACTAAGACTTCACTGTCCGACTGTCTGTCACCAGGCTGAATCTCATGAACCGTGATAGCTAGACAGCTGAAATTTTCACAGATGATGTATTTCTGTTGCCGCTATAACTACAAATACTAAAAACAGAACAAAATAAAAATTTAAGTGGGGTATCCATACAACTAACGTGTTTTTTTTTGCCGTTTTTTGCTATAATGGTACGGAACCCTTCGTGCGCAAGTCCGACTCGCACTTGGCCGATTTTGGTCAACGACTTCAAACCATTTACAGTTTATCTCGATAAGAACTTTGCAATATTTCATGATGATTGAATAAGGCCGGGTTTCTCAGCGCTAAATTATCGCAGAATTAATCTGGTAAATTGTGATGCTGTGATTGGTTGCATGAATTTTCAACAGCAAATCACAGCAGATAACCGGCGATTATTCGTCGAGTACTTTAACAGTCCGATAATCGAGTGTTGAGAAACCGGGGGTAACAATTCCGGATTAAATAATCAGACAGTGAACAAGCTAAAGCACATTTGAGGTTATTTAAACATACATATTACATCCACCAAACAACACTATGTTCCTGGCAAACAATAACATCCAATTATTTAAATGTAGCAACTCAGTTGCACTGGATATGTTGTACATTATGTAAATAAGTACTATTATTCAAGATAAATGCATGCAATTATAGACTTTGTTTACATATTGATTGTTGCTAATAGAACTCCATTGCCATTTCAATTTAAAAGTTAATTTTCATTTTGAAATCAATAAACAGTCCCACATTAAAACTTATATAATGGAAATACAATAAAAGAGAACACAAGTTTAATTTAATATATGAGGTGAAACTGTTTGTTTGTTTATTTATAAGTTATAGGGAATATCTGGATTGAAAGGAAATCAACCAAATTGGTACCGCGTTGTACCTACATTATTTTTCATATCATACCCCTTGCACAATCTTCTTAATTAGTTTATCTCTGTCGACAAAAATAGGTTCTGCAGTAAGTTGTTCCCACAGACATTAATCTAACTAGATAACGCAAGTCCCTCCATCTGTATGAAAACCAAGCGTGCCAGTTTTTCACAAACAATTTAAAAACAAATTTACTTACCAATGAATGAAAACATTTCCAATGCCTCAGCCAACTTTGTCTATACATTCTTTACAGCTCAATATGGCATAAAAAGGCATATATCTAGATTTCGGTGGATTTCCGGTGCAGATAATGCTAAATGAAAAGCTCAGATTACGATCATTGATCGTATCTTTACTCTGTATTTTGGCACGCGAATTACATACAACCGCGTCATCTAGTTAGATTTATGTCTGTTGTTGTTCCCAATAAGTAACGAAATGTATTTTATCTTGATATTAATACAGAAAAGAGCCGTTTTATATCAATATTATCCACAATATTTGAATCAAGTTATCTAGATAATCCCACTAGTTATCAAAAGCATGTTAATTCTGTGGGTATTCTTGTACTTTAAGGTTTATATTGAAATAAGTTTTGTTGCTGTACAACTTCGGTATAGTTCTCGCCAAACTTCTTGGTCGCCCTGAAGTTGGCTAAAATGGCTGCGCTGTAGTAAATGTCATACAAAAACAGGACCGGTCTTACGCATCTGAAAGCCAAGTTCAGGGCGGCCCAGAAGTTTGGCGAGAACTTTACCTGCTGTACAACGTCGGTACCAAATCTCCAAAGAAATCTATATTACTGATGGAAATCTATATTATCGCTGAGTACCAAATACTACTTTTTATCCCGAATAGCTGTGCGGTTCCTGGGGGATAACCGCGGGCAAAAGCTAGTAGATTATCTACATAGTAAATTACGACCAGATATGTGGAACCATAGATATTTTAAACTGTAGAACTAATTCTTAAAGTACAACTACAGGATCTTACATCACTCCTCCGTTGGCAATCCTAGGTTACACAACATCACAATAGGTTCAAACCAGTACATCAGGGTCATCAGGTCAGATTTACAACTCTATGAAATTGGCGGATGGCTGCAATTTGCGTGTCGTCCGATAAGTACTCCCACTTGCACTATGTAGGCCAGAGGTAATAGGATGCAGTTCTAACTAGACCTGCAGTGGAAATTACTGAACTAATGATAGAAGGATGACTTTCAAGAACTTTTGAGGACATTTAAATTTAATTTCGACCTTAGAGACTGCTTGTTAAACTGATATTTGCGAAATAACTGGCTGGGACTCCGAAAAGATTTTCTATAGAAATTGCATTTACCCGGCTAAACAGGAAAAGTACCAATTACCTCGCCAAATGTCAACTTTAAGAGGATGTTAAAAAGGAAATTTCAGATTAATCTAAAGACCCTCTAGTCTTAAGTGTCAAAATTCTTAGTTAATAATGAAGATTTGTGTGTATGAATAGAATTTTATTCCATTTCTAATGCTAAATTATTTGATTTCAGGCCTCGGACGGTATTATGGTTGCCCGTGGTGACCTCGGTATTGAAATCCCACCAGAGAAGGTGTTCCTCGCACAAAAGACCATGATCGCTCGCTGCAACAGGGTAAGGATATATTGAATTTTCATGGTAATGGCTCTATGATATCCCTGTGGCTTACTTGCTGGGGATCGTGGGCTCGAACCCAAGCAAGCATCACCACTGCTCTTAAACAGATTCAAAATCAATTTACGTCATCCACCAACCCATCATAGACCTGCGAGGATTATTGCGACCCACCTCGTCTTAGAGATGCCTTTATTGTTCATGGTTGATCTTGCTAATACAGCCACATATAGCTGAAAATGATATCGGAAACGCCGGCTGAGAACGCCCTAGAAGGACACACAAGTACAAAAAACTCCTGTCTACCTTCCTTATGTATAATATTCTTAAACCTCTTTTACACTCAGGTTGGCAAACCAGTAATCTGCGCCACCCAGATGTTGGAATCCATGGTGAAAAAGCCCCGCGCCACTCGCGCGGAGGTGTCCGACGTCGCTAACGCCATCTTGGACGGCGCCGACTGCGTCATGCTGTCCGGAGAGACGGCCAAGGGAGACTATCCTGTGGAGTGCGTGCTCACCATGGCCAACATCTGCAAGGAGGCCGAGGCCGCCATCTGGCATAGACAGCTGTTCAACGACCTGGTGGTTGAGGTAAGCTATACTTGAAAACTTCAGATCATTGTCACAAACTTGGTTATATACTTAACTTTAGCTATGTGTATTCTAAGTTGATTTTTGAGTGGCCATTGGTAATAAATAGACCATAAGGCTAGCTCACATCAAGACGCGACGCTTCACGTACTGTTTAAGGTTACACTAGTCGAAAATTCTTCCATACAAACGTAGTCTAGAGATTACTCCACTGTTTCTCGATGTACGTTCAAAATAAAAAATGATATCAATTTGTCTAATCATTATCTAGTCCTGTATGGAAACAAAAATGCAAAATATATATATATATGTCGGAAACACGAGGGCTTCCTTCCATATACCCTCGGTCCTGTGGGCTTATCGTGGGTAATGCGCGCACAAAGCAGGTAACTAATGCCGCTTTAGAGATATTCCATTGTCCAATTCTAGTAGCAAGTTGACGCGCCAGTTTGTAATCACTTTCACTAGCCTGATACTTTTAGACGCAACTCCACCGGCACCAATGATGCCACTCATCACACTTGGTCGCGATACCGTCTCCAGTTCTCTCTACTCAAGTCAACTCCGCGCTCCCGCGCGCCTTCGCGTCTCCCTCCAAAATTGTCTGTCACTGTCACGTGTCACTTTGCTCTAGGATTCAAATCCTTCACTAGCATTGGACACTGGAGAAAACTAAGTGTTACCAATCGAATAAAATCTAATTGAAATTTGAATCAGAAGCTAAATGTTGTCAATTAAACAAAACTGAATTAATAAGTTTACAAGCGATATTTCTTCGTTCCCAACTATTAATCATTTACCTTCCTCCGATATATATTTGAAAGATGTGAGCGTCGAAAGTTCCATATCTCAACACTAATTTAACGCATCTTTGGGCAGAAATAAATACCATAAGAAGAAGGAAAATTCCATAACGGCCTCCATACAGGGATAGATTAGTAATTCAACAATGCAAATAATGTTATTTTATAAATATACATTTAGTTGTTTTTTCATGATATCTAGACTCCCAAAGTTCTGTTTATAAAATTTCGCGCGCTCGTTTTCGTCCTAAACCATCATTCGATACAAATTTGCAAAAGTGCTAATTCGTACGCGAACTAGCTTCTTACTGCTCATCACAGCATCTATTTCTTTCGCACGTGTTGTCGGATAAGATAGCATGCATTTTAACGCCGCGCACAAAATATGTCGTGCCGTCGACTAGCTCAACCTTAAGATAGCAATACTATTTAGAACATTATTTATCTACTCCTAAAAAAAAATATTTTTACATTTTCTTCTACTTCTTTCAGTGAGTGAGTTTGTATATAAGTAATAAGCTTTTAAATTAAATTAAAGTCGATCTTAAAATGTGTAAACCAATCATTGAAACTATTGCACCCTATTTAGCTTTTATATTTAACACTAGTGTCGAGCTAGGAGTTTTTTCCGAACCTCATGAAACACAGTAAAGTAGTTCCATTGTTTAAATCCGGGGATAGCAAAGAAGCCAATAATTTTAGGCCAGTGTCAATTCTGCCGGTTCTCGGTAAGGTCTTCGAAAAGTTAATGCTCAACCAATTGTTGCGTCATTTTAACAAACATTGCACAACTGACGCGGGTGTCACCCTAATAAAGAACATATTTAACGCCTGGGAGGAAGCACAGGACGCCATTGGAATCTTTTGCGACTTCTCGAAGGCGTTCGATTGCGTTAACCATGAGACTCTATTGTTGAAGCTCGAGCACTATGGAATTAGACATACAGCCCTTGAGTTACTTAGATCATATTTAAAAGCCAGACAAGTTAAAGTTCAGGTAAACGGTGTAAACTCACGAGGGTCTGAAATGACAATAGGTGTTCCTCAAGGCTCGATATTGGGTCCTTTCCTCTTTTTAGTTTATATTAACGATTTACCCCAATTACTACAAAATCAACGGAAGTCAAAGTCAAATATATTTATTTATTCAACTAGCCCAATAAACGGCACTTTTGAACGTCACATAAATTAAAATTTACAAGTAATAAAAAATGATTCTACCGTGCATTCGGAAAGTAGATTGTTATGGAGAAGAACGCACAACTCTACAACTACACTACTCTACTCTACTCTTTTTTTAAAAAATAGGTGTTTTACAATATTTACATAAGTACATACATTAATATATTATTATGTGAGGACGATGCACCTAGAATAGCTCTACACACTATACTACGTACAGGTATAAAGTATTAAAAAGCATTAACAGGAAAATTAATTAATTTGATAAGTAGGAACATGGTTCTCACATACTTACAAATATTACAAACATAGGTGAAATACCTAATTCAACAACAACGGCACAGTGTGTGAGTCAATTTCAAAAAAGAAAAAAAGAAAATTATACAATAACTATGAATAGGAATATAAATTAACAAATTTGATTTAGTCTACACCAAAGATTGCCCTATGGAGCAAGACCAGCATGTTTCCAAGCATTCTTATCTTGAATATAATCATCTAATTTGTAAAATGCTTGTTTACAAAGAGTGCTTTTAACTAAAGCACGAAGATAGTGTTGTTTGCTGATGACACATCTTTGATATTTAAAATAAATCGGCGGTCACGAAATCTTGATGAACTGAATAACTCAACACTAAACAAATGAATTAGATTCAAATTGCCGTATGTTAGAAGTACTGAATGCGACATTATATTGAATGGCGAAAAGTTGGACTTTGTAAATCAAACGTTTTCCTGGGAATCACTCTAGACGACAAATTGCAAAGGGGTCCACACATAACATGCGGGTCGGCTAAGATCAGCCGCTTATGCTGTTAGAAAGATAATTCAGTTAACGGATGTAGAAACTGCGCGTTTGGTCTATTTTAGTTTCTTTCACAGCATTATGTCATACGGTATTTTACTGTGGGTCGAGCGGCTGACATTGAATCCATATTTATATTGCAAAAAAAAGAGCTGTCAGAGCCATATATAAGTTTAGTCACCGAGAATCTCTTAGGGAACTATTTAATAATATTAATATTATGATAGTTTTTTGCCAATTCATTTATGAAAATATTATGTATGTAAGGAAAAATATACATCTCTTTAGTAAAGTCAGTGATAGACACAATTGTAATACCAGAAATACAGATAAGTTAGATCAACCATCTTATTAGACTAGCTAAAGTACAATCATCTGTGTTAAATTCTATTACAAAATACCTTGTGATATATTAAAACTAAAAGAAAGTAAATTTAAAACTTTAGTTAAAAGCACTCTTTGTAAACAAGCATATTACAAATTAGATGATTTTATTTTCAAGATAAGAATGCTTGGAAACAAGCTGGTCCTGCTCCATAGGGCAATCTTGAGTGTAGACAAAATCAAATTTCTTAATTTATTTTCCTATTCATAGTTATTGTATTCATTGTTTTCTTTTATTTTAGAAATTTACTTGCACACTGTTCCACAACACTGGCGTTGTTGTTGAATTAGGTATTTTACCTATGTTTGCAATATTTGTAAGTATGTGAGAACCATGGTCCTACTCATCAAATTAATTAATTATCCTGTTAATGCTTTTTAATACTTAATACCTGTACGTAGTAAAGCTATTCTGGGTGCATCGTCCTCACATATATGAATTTATTAATGTATGTACTTATGTAAATATTGTAAAACACCTATTTCTTAAAAAGAGTAAGTATGTAGTTTCTTGTGCGTTCTTCTCCATAACAATCTACTTGCCGAATGAAATAAATTTTTATTACTTGTAAATTTTAACTTTATTTGACGTTCAAAAGTGCCGTTTATTGGCCTAGTTGAATAAATATATTTGACTTTGACTTTTATACCCTGCAAAATTTAAATTTGGAATTTATTCGAATTCTCGCTATGGACCGTATTTTTTTATCCTGACGTCCTGGCCACGAATTCGCTATTAGCGGCAACGTCGCTTGATGGTTAATTGAATGCCGCTAAAGCCCAAAATAAATAAAATATGTATCTCCAGGTGAAGCCCCCAATCGATCCCGCCCACTCCGTCGCCATCGCGGCCGTGGAGGCGTCCACCAAGTGCCTGGCGTCCGCCATCGTCGTCATCACCACGAGCGGCAAGTCGGCGCACCTGCTCAGCAAGTACCGGCCGCGCTGCCCCATCATCGCCGTCACGCGCCACGCGCAGACCGCGCGCCAGGCGCATCTGTACCGCGGCGTGCTGCCCATCGTCTACCAAGGTAGCTTATTGCCAGTTTGGAATGAACTTCCATATCACACGTAATACTGCGCTCACCTGGGGCCATAGTATGGCATGACAATGCCATTATGATTCCGCTATTAAAAAGGGATACAGCTAGTTGTCCTGTATAGCTTCATCTCTCTCTGTCTCTCTCATAATGGAACCATAATGATTTTGACACATGTAAGGCCCCTGGCAAATGAATGCTAGGCTGACAAAATTATCATATCGATCGTCAACACTTTTGTAATTTTACCGCCATCTACAGATGTGAGTAATTGAACATTAACGTCCAAAACCTCCAAATAATACCAACAGATATCGCTTCTAACCTATATTTGGGTTGGCTTTTCAAAACTTCCTCTACCTGGCTGGAGGATAAAGTTTAGTCTCCACAAAATCGCCCGGTTAAGCAGTAGCCAATCACTTGGATTGACCAGCGAGAAGGCAAACAAAAAAAAAACTGGCGAATAGTCCAAGAATAGCTCTCCTACACACCCAATAAGACCTCAGCTTACATGCTAGATTGTACTCTGTTAACAACTCGTTGCGTTGTAGCCTTACAGAAAGTACCAGGCAAGCATGAATTCAAGATAGCATTTCTTTTTGTTATACATTTGGTGTTTCCCCGCAGCGAGCCCGGCGGGCGACTGGCTGAAGGACGTGGACAACCGCGTGCAGTCCGGCGTGCAGTTCGGGCGCGCGCGCGGCTTCATCAAGACCGGCGACAGCGTCGTGGTCGTCACCGGCTGGAAGCAGGGCTCCGGCTTTACTAACACCATGCGTGTCATGTAAGTATCCTAAACTTCTATTTAATCTCCCACTAAACTTCTCTTCTCTCTCTTGCGCCCATTTTCTCGTACAATAATTTTATTATTTATTTTACTGCCTGTACAATTATTATTATTTTGAGCGCAAGTCATTTAACTAGGTATCATGGCCCCGAAAAGATATCGTACGACGTGCAATGTGAGCTTGATACTGCCGCCACACGGCGCACCGAGTATTTAGACTGATGATTTGACCCGCGAATGGCCGCACATTTGCACTATGTATTATTGTATTAATTGAATCTCTGCTATCTATTGGTGCGTAAATCTCCTTTGCAGATAGAGTTAATGTTATACTGTAAAATTCATAAGATTAGGTAAAACGGAAGCAGTCTAACAGTTATCAAGTTTTCAATAGTTATTAACTTTTCATCAAATCATATGGAAATTATTTATGATCATGACGTAAGTTTGCCCTTCTCTGTCATATCACTCGAGTCTACTTTGATTGAAGTGTTATCTATTAATAATTTTCTTTCTATTTTTCAGCCAAGCGGAATAGAGTTACAGCACAAAGACAGGCGTAACAGAAATACAATAAAATAATGTTTTAAGTATTAGCTGCAAAGTGACATTATAACGTGCAATATGGAGTCTCCTTCATGAAAATACCATGCCTCAATTTTTAATACTGCCATAGAGTTAAAATACGATCAGAGGCAAAGAGGTAGATTCTCATTCCAGGGCAGCGCCCAGGTTTTTGTGATACACGGAGACTCCATATACGTTAAGTGATATATACATATGTATAAAAGAATGTATCTCGAAATTTATACATTAGTGTTAGGCGTACATATTTATTATGTGATAATTAATATGTTGCATGTTTGTGTAACGAAAATAAAGATTTGAACGTACTTACTGATTTTTATTCTTACTACTTATTCAATCCACAAATTTGTTTTGATTAAAGTATACACTATCTACTCTTTCTTAGAGTAGCGCCTCTCTATACTGAGAATGCTGCTCAATACCTAGCGACAGCAGAAAGGCACTAAGGTCAAAAAAATACAGGCGCAGATCCAGGATTTGCTCAGGAAAGGGCAAATGTCTTTCAAGGGGGGGCCCAATAAAAAAATCTGTTTCTGCATTTACAAACGTATTAATAACCTTCTAAATTTTCTTTGCCAGAAGAATTTTGGTCATTGTGGATCATTGTGGACAAAGGCGACCGATGCGAGCTCGAAAATTACTAGACTTCATATACAGAAATAGTTCAGGTTGCGACTATTTTTTCTGTTGATCATTCAAGTATGTTTGTTATCATTACCCTTTTTTTGCGGGCAAATCCTCATAGATATCCTCTGTCTGGGGACAACGGAGGTTTATGTCGGATCTCAAATTTCCAAACGACTAAAACCCCATAGTGCCTACCATGTCACCAAGTCGAGGGCCCGGGATGCACTTAATTTCACGCGCACCCTCGACAAAAGTTTTAAATGAAATGGTGTAAGAGCGAGCGAAGCGGGCTCCAAAATTGTACAGCCTTGACTAGATTAAGAATCTATTTTTATATCTGGAGTTGCTAGGCAAAGAGTTCTGGGGTCATCTTTTAAGAGGTCACGGGGCCATGGGAAAAGGAAAATGAGGAAAAGGCAAATAGCAATACTCTAAAACACGCTATTATTGTATTATCTGTGATAGAACTTTATTTAAACTGCCAAGTGGCGGCAATCGCTACTGCTGATCATAAGGACCGATGCTTTCGGTCCGTCCGGTCCGAGGGTTCGATGCCCGAGTCGGGCAAAGTGTTATTGGGATTTCCAACTGGCATTTCTCAGTAACAACTCGATGTTTGGACTTGTTGAGGGTAATAGGCACCCTCTCTATTACATGGGAGTTGAAACATGACTGAATGCGGGTGTACAGTCAAGGGCCAAAAGTGCAGTCAAACTCTACCAAAACAGCAGCGGCAATATTTTTTTAGGCAGATTAATTCATTTCATCTTTTCACGGTAAGAAGGTATAATCTATAGCTATACTTTAATTTCTATGCAACATATGAAACAAGTTCTGGATAATTTAACTTCTTTTACGAAAACTAGCCATTTGAGCTTTGAGTAAGACTCCACTCTTGACCCTTTACTGTAGTTGCACCTCTGCTTAACCCATTGGGGTAGGGATGAGCAAAAGAAAACAATATATCGATAAATATCAAATCGACATTTACAGACAGTATCGATAAAAAAATCGATATTTCGATGTTTTTGCTTTCAGTTCAGACTGCATTTTTTTTAAATATTCTCAGAAGTAAAACTTATATGTTTATATAGTTAATGAAACAAAAATTCTGAAAACTTTCAAAATCACTTTTTATTGACGAAAACAGCATAGCATTCATTGGTTACGTTCGACATCTTTGTTAATATTAAATACGAAATCAGACTTGCGATTAAAATAAATCAAAATTGATTCGAATTCGATACTCCAAAATAACTATCGATAACGATATATCGTGATTAAAAAAATGGACGATATATTGATTTTTCAAAAGGGATTTTTCAGACTGTTATTAGAGAAAAATATTACAGTGTTTAAGAATATTTAGAGGATAAGGCGTTAGTAATATAATACATTTTTTTAAATTCATTATCTATCATTATTATTACTGCAATACAATTTCAATCTTTAATAATTAACTATTACAGATTCATAATTTATTTTCTAATTCATAATTATTAATACATTAGTAATACCACATCACACATCATCAGCCTATTAATGTTTCCACTGCTGGGACACAGGCGACCTCTCTCTGAGAGGGAATGGGCCGTAATCCACCACGCGGGCCCAGTGCGGGTTGGTGGATGTCACATGTCTTCGAATTTTTGGTTCTAGGACATGCCGGTTTCCTCACGATGTTTTCCTTCACCGTTTTGAGAGCAGTGGTGAAGAAATAATTATCATTAGTAATATACCTAAGCTTTGTTATTTTAGAAATATTTGAACGCCATATTCTGGCAGGATATGCTGGAACCAATATTGTAACATCTATTTTACGATATTCTAACAAATAAACTTATTTGATTTGTTTTGATATTTTTATGAGAAAATATCGATATTTTTTGGCCAAGCCTATTTTGGGGAATACAAGCGTGATTTTACGTAAGCTTGTAGAACTTTATTTACTACATGAAAAGGTTCACATTTCAATTGTGTAACGTATATTCAATTCTCACACTGAAATATGGTACTTTTTGTATAGAAAATAATCTCGTTGTGTGCTCGTTTATGGCGCAGCGCCTCGTGCGGATAAATCTATATATCTATATATACATAAAAATCATGCTTCACCGTCGACCACATCATCGCTTACCATCAGGTGAGATAGTGGTCAAGCGGCAGCCTATCAAATATAATTAAAAAGTCGTGTTAGTTTATCACCACTAACAAGCAAAAAGTTGCTTTATAAACGTCATTAAAGCCAAAAAATAATGTTTTATAAAGGCCATATTAGTACTTATAAGAGTGGGTTTGGGCACAAATTATAAGGGCTAAAACCTTATAGAGGTTATATAGTTATAATAAAATAAGCTGACCCCCTTGAACACGCCATATAAACGCATACTATATTGCTGATTAGCTAGAAATAGACAAGAAATTTACTTTTACGTAACAAACTACCCTTATAACTGCTAAAAAAAAATCGGCGTATAAAGCCAATTTCTCGTGTAGTAGCAAAATGCAATACGAATATGAGTAAATTACTTCATGATTATATCAAACATCTCCATTATTTTTTAATAAAATAGATAATAAATGGCTGCCTTACTAGACATTTACCAAATCGCTCTTTTTTCGTTTCTTATACTGCAAGGTTATGTGGGAAAGCAGTTTTGTGAGAATCGTGGATATGTTTTATAACATATTTTTAATGCGCCTCTTTAAATTTATGTTTTTATTATTTGAATTGAAAATGATTTTAATTTTGAGAGACCTTGTGAATTACTACTATAAGAATAATTAGCAAATCAAATGCTTTTAGAAATCATTTATAAGACATCTACTCTTATTGTAGCAGGGTAGTGCTAATATGCTCAACCATATTGAAAGATTTTAGGGTTCAATCGCCATTATTTTTAACCAACTTCAAAAAGGAGGAGGTTCTCAATTCGACTTTATTTTTTTTTATGTGTCACCTTTAAACTTTCTAATTGGTGAACAGATCTTGATTCTTTTTTATTTGAAAGCTGGTGTTTCTCATGTAGTCCCGTTTAAGTTTGGTGAAGATCTGATGAAGCACTTAGGAGATATTATACAACAGAACTCTTCAATAAACAACGGCAAGTCTCTCGGGATTGCTGCAATCGCATGTCTGTTAATTTTTAAGCCATTTCATAACATAACATCACGCCGGTACGCTCTAAAGAGGTACGCAGATGTGTAGTGTTCATTCTAGTACACTCTCATTTCACCGGTTATATTCAAGTTTTGTTATGTACCACAACTAAATATTAAAACATATTTTTTGTTACAAAAAATGCAACCGACTTATAAAAGTTTTTATAAAAAAAAAAAATACTCTGTTCTTCTTTTTACCGACTTTTATTTTACAGAACCCGAGAAAATATCTATTGAATTGAATGTGGTCAGTTTCTTGACGAAGATGATTGCCACGAATTGTGTACTGAAGTGATTATGGCCTTGGCAAATCACACATTTTATAATAAAAGAATAAATAATTTAATATATCATCACTGGCTATATATGTTCTCTGAACCCGTCTTTATCACACTGTCACGCTTTTCAGATGATTAATTATCACCTTGAATAAAACAATCATTTAGGGAAAATTCCACGAAAGTGTCTTGGTCAATGTTTTGTGAAATTAATTCTACACAACCCATAGCATTTTCTTCCATCGTAGCTGCACATTCAAGTATACATATAAGAATTCTTGTAGCAGTTACATAAATTTTTAGTCAAGACTTTAATAGTTATAGAAGCCATGTAACTTACCATATTGCATTAGCTTTAAAGGTGCATTCTGATAGTCTTTATATGGGTGTAGCTGTATAAGAGCCATATTAAATTTACAAATAGTATGACGCCAAAGCGACTACATGGCTAAAATATTAAATGTCTGAAGAGACATACAATATGCTTCTATATGTCCATTGCTTTAAAACGGTCATTTAAATTAGTTATAAAATCGTTTATAAGATAAAATTATAAGACTGATTTACCATATTAGCAAAAAACACTTTATCATGCTTTTATAAAGAGAGTTGCTAAACTAATGCTGTTACAAAACATGTACTAGAGTTATGCCCTTATAAATCATACCTTAAATAGCATTTTGCTGCTTGGGACAACTCAAGAACGACTGGACCAATTTTTATGGAATTTTGGATTTACCTTCGTCCGGAATAGAATACTATGTAATAAAACATGGAAAAATTTACGATAAAAAAAAGTTTCCCATACATTTTGCGAACACAGCGCGATCTTTGATACATGATAGAAACAAAGCGCACACAAAAATTAACATGGCGTCAATTGTATGCTGGTTCCGATATTGCCAGTAGATGCGTTGTCGATTTTTCTGAAATTCATCTTATAATTCTAATAAATAAAACACAAAAAAATGTTTTCACCTATCTCCGTTATAGACTTTGAAACCATCCAACCGATATGCCCCAAACCGGTTTCATTAGAAAAGCAATGCGAAGATGACAAAAGACCAAAAAAAAAAAGTGGTATGTAGGGTAGGGTAGGTAGTTATGTATGTAGGGTACGGTAGGGTAGAGTAGGACAGATATGTAGGGTAGGTGTGTAGGTAGGTAGGTGGGTAGATAGATAGGGTAGGGTAGGTAGGTATGTAGGTACGGTAGGGAAGGGTAGGGTAGGGTAGGATATGTAGGTGCCATTTTACTCAAGATAGTTCTTACGCACAGTTAATTAAGTGATTTCATATAGTTAAATCAAAAGTATTCAGCACGTGTTACGAGCTCCCACCAACAACAACCATTGTGTTACCTAACCATTCCATTTTTACGAGTAATCGACAGTTAAAAATACTATAATACTCAGTGCATGCAAAATTTTAGGGAATCTTTGAAATAATTTATATGGCAAAACAACGGTTGCCGGGTCAGCTAGTTGCTAGTTGTATTATAACTATATTATAACATGACCATGTAAGTATGTGAGTGTTAATGTAAGAAGCGTTTATTTGCGTTTTACGTTTAAGCATATGACGTAGAATGAGCGTGTTGCACCGGTTTGCCTGCCGGTTACTTATTCCATAAATCGATTCGCATGGAAATCTACAAACATCGTTTTATAAATATCTTGTTTACGCATCGATCTAATGATTTGTTTATTACCATCTACTAGTTGAGTCAAACCACGGCTAGTGGCAAAACACCATGTTTCGTGCACTCTTGTATTTAGCGCCATCTAGTTGCAGTTTTTGTTTTAGTTCTGTAGATTTTCTCTAGATGGCGTTACCAGTTTCGATTTTGTGTGGAGGGTAGTTTTAGTTGTATTTTCTACTGACTGCGGACTATTCTTGTGAATGATCAAAATAAAGATAATAATTGTCATTATCGTAAAATAACTAGGTGATCCAGTGTTTCGTGATTATATTTTCTAGAATAAAAGATAGACAGATTTTCTGGCTTTAGCTATTTGGCGACGTTTGTACCTACTACACCCACCTTAAAAACAGCTGACTTTTGATAAATTGAAACATCCTAATATATCTATCCTGTTATATATATGAGTTTTCTGATTCTCTGAAAATCTATCTGTTCATCGTCAAACGCTGGTTGATGGTAGAAGCCGTATGTTGTAAGTAGAACAGCAGCGGACCAAATGATTTCAGTGGAAAATTGTTATGAAGCAGCTTTTATGAGACCATAAACATTGTGTGCAGCGTCATCGAGGCTCTTTGTCTGGAGGGGCTTAGCGTCTGCAGCGTCACACAACAGATGTGACGCCGCGTCGGTAGCCCCTAGCTCCGGCAGTACCGCGCAGCCCGCCACCGACATCGCCACCCCGATTCCCGAGTGCCAGTTACACCACTGTGAGGCGGCCGAAACACGCCGCTGACTAAAAATAACCGCGCGCCGCTCAGTACCGGCGCAACTACCGCGCGCGTTGCCCGCTGCGCCCGCGAATCGCAACCATGGCGGAGACTATTGAGGAGACTTACGAGAGCGCGGTCACCCGCAAGGTGGTCCGCACCAGCCTCAAGATAGAGGAGGTGAGGATCGACACACGACAGCTTTATGTAACGACGCCCGCGCGACACAAATATAGCCGGCGCGCGCACGCCGCGACGCCAGCGCCACGCACCTGCTCACATAACAGATAACACGTTTGACAGTGAACACAACGTAAACACCAGATCCTGCCGCGGCACGCTCTGCGCCCGCGGCATCCCGGCGGCGTCGGGACGTCGCCTGTCATTCACGAACCACCAACACCTCGCTCATAGCCCTCTTTTTCTCTTTGTATGGCCGATGACAGACAGCCGGATGTCCAAAAGTATTCCGGGAACACATTACTACAGCAGGCCCTGCCGGCCCATAAACCTTAGTATCTGTTATGGTTCGAGTGTATGGCACGCGAAGGTCCGATGTTGCCTACGTCAGTGTGGAGGAAGTGCGCGCGCGATGCGCCACTTACAATATTTGTGGCAATCGGTGATGTAAATAGAACAGGCGGTTGAATGAAAATTTCCGTGCCCACCTTGACGCGTGTGCATCGACCTGTCTCGTACATGACCACTCCACGTGTGACCTTGCAAGACATACACAAACATGGGACACAGTACACAACATACACAGATAGGTACATACGCTTTCTATACCTCATTACACACCAGACACCACACCCTCAGAAGTTATCGAGCGACACAAAGTAGAAGTCAGAACGACAACAAGGCGACCAGTGTGCAACGTTCTCTTTTAGAAGAAAGTGTCGTCATTAGAGATGTATTCTGGTACATGTAATGAATCTCAAGCGTGACTAATATATTATTCTGTGAGCGTGCAGCATCCGACACCAGCACCCGTGATAGCAGCCGCTGGCTGTTATCACATTCCATCAGTAACAATGAATGTCTCAGTTCTGTCGCGACTACTGTTCGTTTCCAAAGCGCAAAATCCAATGGAAAAACGCGCCGTGGCATATTTTCGTCTTGGCTCCCATCCTAGTTTATCTGCTACATTACGATGTTTATTCACAATACGAATGCGAGCATTAATGTGTGCGTCGGAACCACTTGTGTTTAGGTCTTTACAGTTGCTTTGGGTGCAAAACCGATGTACATTAGGTACTCTACCTGCCTTGCCTGCATACACTCGTAAACATAATGATGGGACACTTTTAGAAGCGAACTTTGGTCCACCACGAGTGGGAACTACATCCTTGATGTTCCATTTTTTAAAGTGTGAAACAAATTTTATATGAGCGGTTGTTAAACAGTGGTCTGGCAGTGGCAGTATCGCGCGTGTGTTTATTTGACATCACTGTCCTTGCATACCTGACTCAAGACATCGAAAATATTTGGATGAATCTTTTTGGCAAATGGTTTTGTTTTTTTCTTGAGATCGATTATGTTAAGCGCATCAAAGGGACACGGCATTAAACTGATGATGAATGACGAGCAGCTGCGGCGACGTCCAAAACCGTCTCAGAACTTACAAGCTACACAAGTTAAGACACATGTTTCAGTTAATTATGTGAGCTCATTAGTGATCTTCTTATCTCCATTTCGCCCAGTGTGTTAGGAATGTCGAAAAAAGTGAAATAGCTTGTAAAACAACTAAATGCACTCTGCATGCCAAAATATTTGCCGCTATGTTTTCTCAGTATTGTAAAGAACGCAAAACATTCGCCTGCGTCACAACAGATGTAGCTCCAGATAACCAACACAATCTAGAAACTGAAAACGGTTATCTATCAAAATATTTACTGAAAACCAATTTTACTTACATATACAAGAATTTAATACTTGCATTTCCTACACTTATGAAATTCTAAGAACTCTCTCTATTCGCTTGAATGAAATATATTTAATCGAAATCTTGAATTAATTTAAGTATTGCTTTCTAGACTAGCCTAACTGTATCCAGAAAATTCTACACACTATAGGACACAGACTAGGATGGAAATAACCTCGTACAAAACATTAAAACGAATAACATCTGCGATGTAAAATAACATTGAGACCGCCAAACGTGGTTTTGGCTCTAACGCTAATAGTGATCCGTTACAAATCATACAAGACATTTACTTTTCGCTAGTCGTATTGTGTGGACTTTATGTAGAATGCCTTTATGTATAATAATAAATCTAAGCATTTATTTATGATCGGACCTAGTATTGACCCTTGAGGAAATCCAACTTAAATCAAGGGTTTTTTATATTAGTATAATGGTTTATTGTGTAAAATAAATAAAAAACAAAGATTGAGTAAATATTTATTTGAACTTATATCAAATCAAAAACCCGTGACATCAAAAGTCTTGTCAACAAATGCTTTTTTGGTCAACTTTTTTCCGCAGTCTCAGAAAAATATGAACAATGTGTCATTCGTTTCGGAATAGCATACAGGTGAATTTTAAATAAAAATAAGTTCCACTCGCGAAAATTGCAAAGGTTACAAACATTTTACTGAAAAATAAAAAGAGGGTTTAGTTTTTTTGCAAATATCTCATACTAATTAAGATTTTTTTAAACCTAAATAACGATTGAAAAAGAACAGAAAATTTTCTAAAAGAAAGTTCGAACTATGAGAACTGTAAGACCAATATTTTAATTTTCCCAGAGGGGTGAAAATACGGTCGAAAACAGTACTCGCTAGCTACGACCACTTCGGACACTTCAACTTTAAAAAATATTTAAATATATTAAATATGAAAATTAAGTAATGAAGATAATCAGGCGCTTACTTGATAGATGAATGAACAATTATCCACCGTTTTTTATCGCGATTTTTTAATTAGTTAGGCAATAAAAATTAAAATATTGTTTTTCATTTGATTTTTATGGAATTTTACGAGCGGAACGTTATTTCTTTTCAAAAATCATCTGTAGGCTCTGAGCGTAGTTCACTATACCACAGATAATACATAATATAATACTAGCATGCTATACTGACTTCGATATAGTCTTTAGCCTACACTAACAGTAGTCCAATACAATCAGTCACTAATCATGTAGTCGATTAAAATATTGAGTTCAAACTTAAAACTGAGCAACATACGACAAGTAAAAGTACATTGAGTATTTTGAATTTGTAACGTTTAATTAGTGCTGCACGCTCGAATTGCGTTTCTGAGAACACGGTGGGCGTTTATGAAAACATGTGGGTAATTATTTGGGGCCCGGCCGCCTGTGCTTTGGTACTCGACGTATAAAACCACAAGGCCTTAGTAGTTACAGTAGTGCTAAAACTGTTAGTTACGCTTTGGAAATAATGCCTATGTAATTTGTGTTGTTCATATTAGCAGAAGTCACAATCACTAAAGCTTTAAGCTCGAAAAAACAGACTCGTTTTCACATTCAATTCTTAATTTAAATCATGAATATAACCGTATAGGCGTCTAAAGAGAATTATTGACATATGAAGAGTTATTTTTTGTCACCTTCTTTTTTTTCCCAGGGATTTGGTAATCAAAGACATGATTTATGCATACCTAAAGAAAAAACTTCTCAGTACATTGTTGTTTGAAAATATTGATTGATACTTACACAAAAATATTCGGGTCTACGAGTAATAAGTGGATTACCTACATCCCTTACAAATATTACTATTTAACTATCATCTAACATGAAATAAGTTTCTAATTCAAGTTACTGAATACAATACAATTACACAAAGTGAAAAAAAAAACAAAGCTTCAATCAGTCATCCGTTCGTCATGCCCCATTACTCGCTTAGTTGCCACCGTATCACCACAGTTATCTACTTGTCACGGTAAATGATCGCTGATCACTGGATTGTTAACCTATAATGAGTAAATTAGTAAATAATTAGGAAGAGTTCCTACCTCTACGTTGACAACAATACAGTAACTTGAATTAGAAACTGATATCATGTGTGTGATCATTGTATCGATAGGCGTGTCAGCCTATGGTATAATAGCCACGAGCCTCGACCAACACCTTAGGAACAATCGTTAGGTAGCTGGATCAAGGGTTTGATGCAGAAAGTGGACTATCTGGACACTGCTCGTATTGTTAGGGGGTTCGTCTCTCTAGAGCCTAAATTCAAAATTCAAACTCAATTTATTGCATCCATAATGTACATACAGGTGGTAAATATAAGTTTCAGAAACAATTATGGACCCTGTCGGGCACAGCAACATTCTAGATACAGTCAGTGTCTAGGAGAGAGGAATTGCGCTTAATATTTTCCATAATAAAATTTCAGTTGTATTTCCAATGTTTTTATTTGGTTTAATGTACCTTCTAATATGGCTACGTTTTTCTATTTTAATGTCATGTCATGTACTATTACCTTGCCTAGATCGCCAGTAGCTTAAACATTGTTGTCCTTACCGATGGCCTACTACATAATTATGTCATCGTACCGCTGATCAGACCAAAGACCTTATACGTATTTCTTACTACTAGACTGTGCACCAAAAATTTTTGTATAGCTAAAATGAAATCTATTACCATACATCTAGGTTAGCTATTCCCTTATAAGCGGTAGTTAACCAAAAGCGGTCCTGAGCGAGAGGGTGCCCGCTGGTAGTGTGTCCTTGTCTGACATCTTGCCAGCTCAACTAAGCATTGGGTTTGGTAGAAATGGTAAAAAAAAAAAATGTTTTCTTTTTTATGCTATACTAAAACGAACGAATAAAAAAATATATTTAAATACGTTTCAAAGTCTATGAAACTTTGAAACGTATTTAAATATTTTTACAGCTCCTATAATTAATCAATTCATTGTATTTAAAAAAAATATTCATTAATACTGAGTAAGAGTAGTACTTTTAAATGTTTGGGCCTGGTAATACAAAATGTAAGACCACCAGGTTGGAGTTTTTAGCGGGATTTTTTCGAGTGAAGTTCAGCGACTGTGAATATTATTTGCAAATTGATTCCTAGTGGATATTGTGATATAAAATTGGTGTAGTTTTGTGTCTCAACTGTCTACGCAACTGGACAATATGTGAAATCATTGAGATCCTTTGGGGTATTTCAATACATCGTCTGAAGACTGCAGGATCATCTAACGCCTCTTCATGAGCTTGAGAGTAAGATCAGAGAGTTTTTTTCCTATCTATACGACGGGTCTTGAAGAATAAGACTTATGCAGACTTGGGATTTGAGGATTATCGAGTCCTCCCCGAATACACCATCGTAAACTGCTCAATTCCTCTTCGAGTTCGGTCATCTTATCGTCGGTCCGGAGTCCGGAGTGTGCGCGTGTTGTACGTTGCCAGGTCCTGTCGTCGGTATTTGTTGGGGTAGCCGGATCTCGTCCGGGATTCTTTGCACCCCTTGCCATACCGTAACCTAGACCGCTACCGTAGTCGAGGTTAGGCAGGCTGCCGGGCACTAGGGGCTATGTTTTATTTGTGCTATTCATGGGGAGTGCTGTGCAGGCGGGTTGGCGATCCCAGTATGGTTGTTACAAATGCACAGAAAAAGCTGCTGATCATTCTCTGGTTTGTCCCTTAGTCGCCTCTTACGACACCAATGGAAAAACATGGGATGTCGAAATTCTGTACGCTCGACACCGACTCGGTAAGAGACGTAGATTCCAAAAAATACACTTTTTTTTTTTCAATGAATTTTGTAGGTTACGTAGCGTAGTTAGGTAGCATAAATACATATATTGGGATACTTACACTATTGTTTTTACAATCAATTTGTCCCGTGTTATATTTGGTCATGGTCACCTCATTAGAAAGAGACACACTACCAACGGGAGCCATCTCGCTCGGACCGGTTTTTGCGCCATAGTGCACAGTCTAGTAGTAAGAAGTATAAGGTCTTTGGATCAGACCGATGACTAAGACTACTTGAATGCACGGGGGTAGTACCAGATATTAAGAATATTTTATTTCGCAATAGTTTTGTTTAATTAATTTTGATTTTCTGGACTGCTTAACCCTGCTTTTTCTATCAAAATTACCATTTTTCTTTCAGAGCCAATAATTTATCATTCAATAAGGTTTATTCAATAATTTACCCTCATTGTAATAGTAGATTATTAACCAATGGGATAAAGCAGTGTCTTCTGTCGCGGGTGACGATTTAAATCGCGAGCGTAACGAAGGACTCGAGGTTTACTCCCGAGCGTAGCGAGGGTGTTAAAAACTTAAATCACGAGCGAAGCGAGGGCTTTAAGACGAGTCCTGAGTGTAGCGAGGGATTTAAGTTCACCTAAGACTAAGACAGCTTTATCACTGAGGAAAATACTCTACTTTTCGTACCATTTGCAAAAAAATTAACACAGTAATAATATGAGATAAGCATTTATTAAAAATAATGACAATTAAAAGTAAAATAAACTTAACGTTTACGTATTTGAAGAAAACAAAAACGCGGCAAATTCCTAGACTAATATTTTTTTGTCGGAAAAGCAAAGGCATCAAGCTCATACGGCCTCGTCGGTTTTCGTAATTTTATTTAATAATCATAAGTGCATAATAAATGCGTATTCCTTTTTCAAAAAGATGTATAATGCTTTATATACAAACTCAATGGTGTAATCTGAGTGATTTGAGTTTTTAACACCCTCGCTACGCTCGGGAGTAAACCTCGAGTCCTTCGTTACGCTCGCGATTTAAATCATCACCCGCGACAGAAGACACTGCTTTATCCCCTTGGTTAATAATCTGCTATTAATAAACTTTTAGGCGATACATGGTTCGAATTGATACGTTCCGTAGTAGTACAAAAAATATAAACAAATAAACGTGAAAAAGGAAGTGGCTCGATTTATTTGCATCCCAAGTGTATTTTAGTATTATTTAACGTGAAAATAGTTTCTAATTTAAATAACTAATGGGCTGATGACGTTACGGGACGGGATTGAGAGACAGAAGGCAAAGCACGTCAGAATAATCTAAGGAGAAAAAAATGTCTTATCTTAAGAGAAAGACAGAGAAGAATAGAGAGCTCAAAATAACAAAAAGAAATGCTCTTTAAACATTGAAACAAGCTTATGCACTGAAAAAGTGCAAAGGTTACATTATTCTTTCAGGAGAAAAACATCATGAAGTGCATAAACTCCGTACTGAATAGTGCAAAAACAATTCTACGAATTATTGATTTCATCGTATATTTTTCCTGGCGATTTCCCCAAAAGAATAGCATCGTATAAACAAAAACGCGCGTGATATGGATAGTTTTACATGCAAACATTTTGAAGTGTTAAGTAGGTATAAGTCTTGGCAGCACCACTCTTCTTATTCGCTGTCTTCATTTCTAAAGGTCGTGCCCGTCTTGAAAAGCTTTGACGGATTCAACGACGAGCTGCTTCCAAGCCACCCTGTCTTCGGCTCTTCTCAGAGCAGTGGTCACCGTGAGTCCTGTAATGGCCCTGATCTGGTCAGACCAGCGAGTAGGTGAACGTCCGCTTGGTCTTTTCCCATCCACCTTACTGCTAGTAGTAGCTTGAAGTGACATTTCACCAGCGTGACCTTTCTCTAAAATGTTCTCCGTTAATGCTCAATTGCTCGAAAACGCGAGCTCGAACTGAACTGTAATTTCACCTGAAGATAGAGATTTACAGCTCATCATGTTTGCTTCACCTCAGTTTTCACGCTGCGATTTTACAGAATAAAACTACCGCAGGGCTTTATATCTAAATAAACTAATGGCACAATTGGCGAAGCGGGGTTTTATAGACTCGTCTGGCACATAATGTGAGTGCGGTGCCCCTGTGCAAAATATGACACACATGCTGGAGTGCCCCAAGTGCCCACATACATGCACTTTGGAGGACCTAATGAACGCCACTGACGCTGCTATTGGTGTAGCTGCCTACTGATCCCAAAATATCTAAAGAGTTTGCCATCGACTCGAAAAGAAGATGAAGACTAATGAATGAAAGGTAATACCCCTGAGTCACCATGTGGGGACGCAGTCGGTCAAATCAATCGTGGGCACAGGGCCAGTCAATTTGCACAGGTGCACGTCTAAGGCAGAGCCAATTTGTCTACCTGAATGCGTGATACGGCGGGGTACACCTTTGTAATGACGAGACAGAACCTCTGTCGCCTTTTCCAAGTAAGAAAATTGAATGTTTTCGTGTCTGTTGAACAAGTAACTTTTCGAATACTATCCTTAGCACTGAAGTAGGTTGTGGTAAAAATTATCATTTACCTTATTTATTTGACGGTAGACTGTTGGCTTTGCGGAAAGCTCTGATTTGATAAGTATATGGGAATAATTTGTGATTTTGTTAGGCAAAGAAAAAATCGCACCATTAAGGCAGAATATTTGTACGTCGTTTTTGTGGCGAATAAACACTTTTTCTTTCTTTCTTTTTTCTTCCACAAACTGCCAAAAATATGCCTTTTGTATTTCCAAGCGTACAAAATAAAATATTTGAAAAAATCGTTGATGTTAAATTGAAGCTTCCGGCGATATCCACTAAGCCATCAAGGTGTCTATTTATTTTATTTATGTCTTCAAATTGTCTGGGTTTTCAACAAACAGCAATCCTCTCCAGTTTTCCGGATTTTTGTCTGAATATTTTCATTTCCACATCTCTTAACGATGTCATTTATCGATTCTATTTCGATTCATAAAGTCATTTGAGTTCTTGGGGAAGACATTCGTTTATATAGTACTAGGTTCTGCCAGCGGCTTCGCCCAAGAACACTCGTAGATTATCCCGACGGTACATATTCCCGAGATTAAAAGTATCCTATGAGCTATGCTTGATTATAATTTATCTCTGAGCCAAATATCATCCAGATCCGTTCAGCTGTTCTGGTGTGAAGACGTAAAATAGGTACATACAAACACACTCACTCACAAACTTTCGCCTTTAATATAAGAAAGAAAGAAAGAAAACTTTATTTGTCAAACATGCGTTTACATGACTAATCAGACATGCATGGTATTGAAATAATAAATGTTGTGAGCGTCCATGTTTTGCCAATAATGGCGTACAAAATTTTTAGGTATATTCATTTACATTTAATTGCATTTTACATGCAGTCATTCTAAATTTCATTACAAAATACCTACAAAACAAATAAATAATAATACTCATTCTAAATTTCATTACAAAATACCTAGACCTAAGTGCTTCTTAATTTTTTTTTCTGTTATTGTTGATAGAATAGATGAAGTAAACGATAATATGCATGTTTGTAAGCCTGTAATATACCTACTTGTTCCGTATTTGATATATACGAAATAGAAATGTAATGTTTATGTACAAACAAAGCGTTTTTCTGCTCTGTGGTACAAACGCAGTATCTACTTATATCGTGATTGTACAAAATCATCGACAGACCAATTACAGCTGGTGACACTTCGTCTAAGTAGATCACAGAATACCTATAACTAAAAGGAAAAGTACCTGCGATAAATAAACTAGCTATCGCAGTTACTTTTCCTTGTCAGAACAAGATTAAACAAAAGTTGTTTAAACATGATGATTTCAACTACCGGCGTTGTTGCATCCATTGTTCCTCCGTCGTTAACGATTCTAATGATGATTTTTATTTAGAATGACGACTACCAATAATTTCTGTTCCTCAGAAATTATGACTAGAACTGCTTAAAAAAGTCTTTTGTCTTTTAGAGATCCATTGAGCGTTTGTTCATAATAGAATACGTCAAAGTCAATCTGCTTGTAAGACGTCGTTCCTAATTAAAAATAACCAGTTTTTTTGACAAAAGCAATAAATCGCGCTTCGTTCCGCCTAGCGTGAGCTGTATCATCGTTCTGCTACTTCACAAGAATCATGTTTTTGTCTGGGTTCTTTTAACAGGCAACACAAAATCCTAAAAATGTCTTAGCAAATGATCCAAATAAAAATCTGCGAGATTTACAACTCTCGTGACACAAATACCTTGCGGCTAGTTTTTGCGAGAGCCCGTTTTAGGCCGCCAGACTCGGAAACTGTGCAAGTTTGCAATACCGCCATACATGGACATGTGCGCTCCTCGTTTCGCGAATCAAACGCTAAAATCTCGAGAGTGGAACAACTGTTCGGGAACATTGCCAAATGTGCGATTTTGCTTAATTGACGAGCACGAAACATCCCGTTCGTTTGATCGTGCTCCAGCGCACGCTTGTCCGCCATTACACCGGGTATAAAACATGCTTTACTGCGAAAACAAAATGTATGGCTTGTCATTGTGCATTACAGGATGCTCTAGAAGATTTTGATAGCAAGTTAGGGTTGTTGAACGTAAATTAGCGTGGTGAGTTTAATTTTATCCATGCGTCCATCATGCATTCGACGGGCGATCGACGATCGGGTCAACGTCAAGTCACGGAAGCCGTTGCGGCACGGTTGGGTCGCGAAGCGCGAAAATGGAACGCAGCGGATATAATTAAAACTGTACGGACAAATCGTTGGCGGGGGATTAACGCGCGAATTCGGTCAGCCATTGCTCGCCCAGCGATGTTTTCAACGCTTGTTGTTGTTCAAGTGACACTAAATACTGCTGAATGGACAAGAAACAAGTCCAGACAACTGTAACATGGCACAGAACAAAATTACCCAAAGACCGGAATTTTACACGAATCTACGCACGAAAGTAACCTAAAAACACAAAAATTACATTTCATCGCGTGGTGAAATATGTTGTTTTGCCAGTAAGCAACACGAAATCTAGATTTTTTTCGATTAAGTATATTTAAAACTGCATATTCAACATGCCCATATTACACCACTCGAATCAGTGAGTGCACATATAGGTAGATCGAAGTATAATGCGCACGCACAAATCTTTTCATATCACTTTAGCAAAAACATAATAATACGAAATTACAATTTAATTTACACACTTACAAATCTGGCAATCTATTAAGGCGTCAACTACACGAGAAAATGAAGAGAGAACTGAACGTAATCTGTCAAATTATTTTGCTCTAATAAACCGGTCTACTTTCGTTAAGGTCGACGCGGTTGTTAATAATCTGAAGTGCACACGATTTATTAGAAAAACTCCTAAAAAGCTGACATTTGTTTGATATAAAAGAAAAGATCATGAGCATCTTGACACATTTATAAAACACGTTTTCCTCATGGCCATTGGGCGGCTTTGAAGAGTATTTACAAACATATTGATTACATAGTTTTATACCTATTTCGATATTGGTAGGTACACTTAGGTAGCATCATCAACAAAATCTTTCTGTATATATCCTTCTTCTGCTATAAGTATATCTCGTAGTTTAGGATTGTACTGGATTGTTTCAAAGGCTTTAGGATTGTACTGGATTCCTTTTTTGTGAAACTCCTATCAAGAAAACTTCTCGTTTTTCCGAGTAATAGCTGTTAAAGCTTCATAAACCTCATTAAAACCATGTTTCTGAGGTAGTTTGTTATCAGTCACATCAGACTTACTGTTTTCATTGCTGCAACATGATACAACGTCACTGCTGTGTTTCCTTGCCCAAAACATCGTTATCAACAACATCGTCTGTGACCTAAATATAAAAGAATTAATAGATACAAAGCTCATCGACACGCAATTTTCGCTAAAATGTTAATAGGTTCTTTGACACCGATAAAACTTAATTCAATGTCATCATAGAGTCGGTCGAAGCCAGGACGTTTCTATTTAGAATTTTCTCAGACACTTTATTAATACAAAGCGTTATCTATATCTGCGATAGTCGTGTGCAATTTCTATTAAATATCGATATAACGGTGTGATTTTTCAGGCCTTGCAAATGTTGCCATGTCGGGGTCAATGGTATTTCATATATAACTACAATTATCTATCAGTTCTATTACAGTATTACAAATGAAGAGATGACTTCAGGGGCCGTACTAAAACGTGTAAACGCCATCATAATGCCGCTTTGTAAAAGGGATAGTGACATGTCCCAGCAGCCTAATTGCGTTTAAGTGAATTCGAGACAAAGAATTTCAATCCCATCAATCGACCAAACCAATCACATGCGAGATGAAAGACGCGATGTGGATTTCCTTCTATGTGATTTGTTCGATTGATGGCGGTAAAACCCTTTGCCTTGCCGAATTTACTTACGCAATTACGCTGCAGGTTCTCAGAAGCCGTACCATGAGCTCTAAAGCAAGGTTATGGCCCATGCTGTAATAGATTAGTTGCCCAAAACAAAATGGCTTTGAATGCACTATTATATAACGAGAACAACATTGTTGTACGAAGGTGGTGATGAGTGATGTTTTGGTCATCGCTCACTAACTAAAAACTAACTGAAATAAATTCAGTATTCATGATACACAATCCATACAGAATGGAGTCATAAAAACCGAAATCATTCTGACGTGGCCTGCATTCTATATTTTGATTGCTCTTATTGTTTAAAGATTTTGTATAGACGATTGACACACAAAAGTGAAAGTGTTTGTAAACAACTAAGCTTCACTTTCTGTCAATAAATTATATCTGTTTTCCACTTTCTCCTGTATGTTTTCCTACAAGCAACACAGAATAAAATAATTTTTACATGTTTTATTTTCGCAAGAGGCGTGATCCACATTTCGGATAAATAAATAGGCCTGATATAATATCGTCTCGTAAATAGATCAAACAACGTCGACTTACCTATTTTTTTACGCGGATTTATTATTTTCATTCCAAATTTTAGATCACAATCTATGAAGTTAAAAACATGCTTATATACAAGCACTACTAAACTGCTTTACCTTAGTTTCGGCGAAAGCCCCTTGAACTGACAGGTCAATATCTTCATCCACAGCGGGTTGGTGGATTACGGTCTATTCCCTCTAAAAGAGAGGAGGCCTGTGTCCCTGCAGTGGGAACAGTGGAAAGGCTCATGATGACCAACAGCATTGTGTTATTTCCATCATCTTGAATTGAAAGAAAAAAGAGTTAATTATCCAATCTATTGAAAATTAGATAAAAACTAACATCTGCTGTCAAAACCGAATTCCGGACGAAATTGGTCGGAATATCTCCCGCCCATCCGTTTATTTTCACGCGGTCAACGCATGCTATCATGGCGTACTAAAATATTTGTCTAATAGAATTTATTATGTTTTTATTTTCTTTATTATTGCTTCTTAATGTGACGATGACTAAGGAAAGGAACGATTTCCTCAAAATATAAATAATTTCAGTTAGCGTTTTCCGGCCGGCAACATCGCAATTTGGGAGATTCAAAAACAAACCTAAATCTCTGATTTTCTGGGATATCTATTTTGCTTCAAATGTCTTGAGTTCATGGGTTTAAAAGACTGTCTAAAGACCTTTCACTCTTCGTTTTATTTCGGGAGGTTAGTTACTTAAAATTAGAAAAGTCCATTGACTTTTTTCGTTTGTAAATCCAGATCTTCGATTTTAAACCCGCTCCGACCCGCATAATATTGAATTTAAGTTCTTACGAGTCGATCTTCAGTTGTCACAATCACAGAAACATAACAGTTGTTTATCTATTTCGTCTATTGCAATACGTTCACAATGTACGAAGATGAAAAACGAGCTCGGAGAGGTACAGAAATAGCCGCGCGTCGCCGACGCCGCTCCAATGTCGAGGTGATATGCATTGTGCGTACGAACTCGAATCACGAGTGTTTCGAACACTGAATATTCTTTTTTAACGACCTTAGAAAGTTCATTACGAAATTTTTACTTGATTTTCAGCGACTAGGTTAGAAGTTCATGGAGATAGTGAGTTTTAGAAAGCTTTTTGGGCGGCGAATATTTTCGTTATGTAACATGTAGTTTTCATGATATTGTCGTGTACAAAACTGGAGGAACATGAATGACTTATTTTTGTTAAACTTTTACGTTAACTAAGGAATACATTGTCGTTCTAATTTCAGAAAAAAAGGCAATTTTTTTCGCGCATGTCCAACTTTTGCAAAAAAAAAAATGATGAGGTGAGGCCAACGCTAGGGCTGTCAACGTGGCTGAGTTCTGGTCGAAGCAAAACATATAAAATTAAAATCTAAAAATGGAATCACCGACACGATGAAGAAGAAAAAAAAAAATTGTACCATTTCTTCTGAATCATTTTCTTTAAATTTGTTTACACCTTAATTTCTTTACCAAGGTATCTACCTTGGTAAAGAAATTAAGTACGGTACGACACCTTTAAAAATTAGTACAGCAATCAGCTTTACCACTTAGGTACCTTGGGAGTGAGACACGCCCAAACGCTTCCAAGCTTTATTTATTACAAAGTTTCTGTTCACACGGTAAGGTCATTGGCATTTGTCTTATATGCAGTCATCCGTGTATCGGCTTTTAAATCTTTATTGCTCATTTCCCCTAAAAAGACATACGATGACGTCGAATGGGCATAGTAATCTGTGAAATATTCAAGCGTCTGTCAAACGTGGAGATTGTCATCGAGGTAAACGTTTTGGGCTTTCGTGGCTCACGACACTTTTTTAGTTTTTTGTTAAATAAGTACCAATGATAATAAAAACACTCGCGTTTGACCACTATCTCACCAGATGGTAAGCGTTGATGTGGTCGACGGTGAAGCAGGCTTGCCTAAAAACCTATTCACTCTTGACTTAAAGGCCCCTGCAGGTTGTAGCTATCAGAATTATAACCAGGAGTTTTAATTTCAATAAATATTCATTACGAATCACCGATAGTCACCGTAATGTAAGGTCATTGGCACGTGAGCAACGCTATCCCAAATACTTTCTCGCTTCCTTTAAAGTGATCTAAACCGTTCACATTTATATAAATAGTACGGCAATTCCGTCCAAAAATAACCTAAACGTTAGTGTTAGTAATAAACAGTCTTTTTTTTCTTTTGTTGTGTTCTGAAACTGGGACGATGACTTGAGAATATTTACGTTAAACCAGTAGTTCGATACTCGATTGATGACATATGTTTCGTGGAATATACAGAAGTGTTCCAGTGGGTTATATTGTATCTGCTGTTACTGAGGGAATCTTAATTTTGACTTTAAAATGACGATCTCGGACACATTCGTCAGATTCCTTTTTCGTCAGAATAAATTAACACTGGTTTTAATTAAAAACATTTGGGTATTACTACAATTCGGTCCCTGTACAACGCATGGAATTAGTAAGTCCTGTATGTGCAACGTGGCGGACAAAAGCCAACTTACACGGAGCGATCAGATTGCCCAGAAAAATTCTAAGCGTAAAACTTGGGCTGTTTTGGCAGCCATGGAATAATGTTGTACTTTTCTTTGCCCTTTTTTGACTTTTTGGATGCAATACCTAAGTATCCCTTTGTTCCTCAACAGTGTAAAAAATAAGGAACACAGACCACAGAGTAGCTTTTCAGAAAACATGTCGTTTGTTCTCACATCACTCACCGTATGTGGTTGGAAACAATAAAACAAGATGGCTCTTTTATATTTTATAGTTCACGTTAATTTGATGGAAGTGATATTCTTTGAATTTTTTTAAAGTTATTTTTACATTTAGGTATAGAACCTATGTTGTTGCACATAATACCTACTTATTTGAATTAAATAACCCGGTTTCGGGAAAGAAATGATTGACGTGTCTAAAACATACATAGACTGAAAACAGCGCTGTTGAAAATTAATTCGGCCAATCATAGCCAGTCAACGCGCGTTTAAAAATTTGTTACTTTAATTTTGGGATCATTTTAGTTCCATAATGGAACTTAAATAGGATTAATTTCTATTGATGACAAAAATCAAAACTTTTTTATGAAATAAAAAAAGTGTTCGCTTTAGCAAATAAAATAAAACTAGCAAATATTTCATCCGAAAGTGAAATTTCCACGCGATGAAATTGCGAAGAATCTAGAATAAATAATTGCTGCCCACAATTTTTTATTATCTTAGGAAAGTACGTTACGTTCCAATTGCATCCTATTTATATTGTAAATGTGTGTATTTATATTTATATATCAGCCTACTTTATTTACATTTTTACCCAAGTTAGATGTTGACATGTTTTTGTCTATTAATAAGCAGTTGTTGTTATTTTCCTTTTGATAAGGTACCTATTTAGGTCATATTTGCTGTTTCTATCCTTAATGAGACCTGCATAACATATCCTTAATACAATATAGTTCCATCGTTTATTAATGCATAGTGCACTATTACAGGTCAACAAGATATGCGTTTTCAGTAATTAATTGTCATTCTTAGAGAGGCTTCCAAGGACTGGAAGAAAAAGTCTTGGTCGTCCTGAGCAAAATGGGCAGACGAAATTATTGCTATCGTGAGCTGAACCTAGATGAGGTTGGTAAAGAACATTGGCACAAGAAAAGAGAGGCCTTTGCAAGCAGTGTGCTTCTTGTTTTTTTCGATTCGATGGCACATTTAATTAGATTGTCTGGGCCCAGTAGGCAGCTACGCTTATAGCAGCGTTAGAAGCACTGTACAGGTCTTCCAGGGTGCAAGTGAATGGACAGCCAGGACACTTCAGCAAGTGGGACATAGTCTGTACAGGGGCACCACACTCGCACCGGCAGCCTAATTGTGTAAGTAAATTCGGCAAAGGAAACAATCTGTTTCTTTCCAAAAACACACACATACACAAAGAAGTTGAATCTTTATTCAACTTCTTTCGTTTTCAGAGTGTATGTGTGTGTTTTTGGGAAAGAAACAGATTGTTTCCTTTGCCGAATTAATTTACACAATTAGGCTGCGGGTGTTGGACGAATCAATAATCCCCCATTTTGCCAAATTATATTTGCAGCGGGTAGAAGCTAGTATATAATCAAACTAGCGCATCGCCCCGGCTTCGCACGTGTCAAATTATATACAAAATCCTTCCTGGTTTCTCACTCTATCTATTGGTGAAAACCACATGAGAATCCCTTCAGTAGTTTTTGAGTTTATCGCGAACAGACGCGGCGGGAACTTTGTTTTATAAAACTTATATGTAGCGATAGTGATAATAACTAAATTCACATAAAATTCAAGTCTAGAACCTGAGTATGCTAATTAGCATAATTCTCAGATTAAGCACTTATGAACCATACTCCGTAGGTACCCACTCACCTTCATAGTTCAATTAAAGTGTACTAATGAGCACTTAAAAGAGTCTTACGCATAAAGTCGACGTGTGACCTAATTGTGACAAGTGTCGCGTGTGAGGTGACGTGACTCACAGGTCGTTGGACTAATAGTAAATGTATTAGGGGAAAGTGTGGAAACGCCGTACAAACACATTAAACTTACTCGCAAAGGGGGAATGGAGAAATATACACGGTTTTTTTTTAATATGGCGGTGCATTGACATGGGGACTTGAGGAGTGCCATGATAGTATGCAAATAGGGTAATGCAATTTGTTGCGTTAGGTAGACGACGGTAGATATCTAAGCGTTTACAACAACGACCATGGTATCGCGTAGAACTAGTAGCTTACATAATTATTAACTCATCAGTCCAATTTGGTATTTGGAAACTGCCATTGTTGGATTCTGGAACCGATTCAAAATATTTGGATTAATCACTTCAAAGTTAACTTTTCGTGGCTCTTTTTTTCCATCAATTCTCGACTCATTTTCAATCAATTCAAAACATTAAAGAATTTACAAGTTTTGTTAATACAACGAGTATTTACTGGAAACTGGCTAGATAGACTTGTATATTCAAAAGTATTTTTGGCAGTCTTATCTAGATTGGCGCACATTTCATAACGTTGTTAATCACACTGCGACAGACGACACTGGTTTCTTAATGATCAGACGACAATATTATTGGTGTTACTTCAAAATAAGAATAATTTGAAAAGTATTTGGATAATAATTTAGGCTAGTAGGAATTTGTGTTCGGTTCTATACAAAAAGCGCGTGTTTAACATCTTTACCTTTTAATGATATTCATAATAGATTGGGTACCAACACAATTTTTTTTATTTGTGGTAATCCTCGTGAATATCCTCCGTCTGTTCATACGGGTAGTATCCTCCTGCTCCCTTGATGCCCCGCCTCTTTTGCGACCATCACTTCCTCACAAAAGAATCGATGGCGTCGCACGACCATGAAATGGACCACCACAGGAAGCGAAAGGCCATTCGCAGAACCGACTGCCGCGACGAGATAACGGCGCTGCACTGAACAGGCTGGGCTTTCCTCAGGGGTGTGCTGCGCTGTGTCTTTGAGGCAGTCGCCACAATGTTGGCAACTGGTCGTCGGGTCACAGCCTATGCGGCACAGGTAATTCCCGAAGCACCCATGCCTGGATAGTATCGGTGTCATCCGAAAAGTAAGGGCGCCATGCCGTTTCTCCAGCCACTCCCTCAGAATAACTCTCACCGCCGATATTGTGGCACGACCTGCGCTGGGTTGCACAAATGGCTGCTCCCAATCCACCACTAGGATCTTGTGGAGCTCAGCCCTGTACACTTCGAATGACGAGGCGTCAGGTACTCGCCCCGCTTCAATGCGTCCCAGCGCCACCGATAGAGTGACGCGAGCATTTTCGCGTCAAGATCCCAGGGTGGTAATCCAGCGAAGAGGCTCGCCGCTTCAAAAGAGACCGTACGGTATCCTCTTATCACCCTGACGGCTATTGCTCTTTGAGATCTTCGCAGTATTTAAAAGTAGCGGGCCATCAGGTTGTCCGCCCACACAGGTGCTCCATAGAGCACCATGGACCTTACGATCCCCACATAGGGTCTCCTGCAAGAGGTATTAGGCCCCCTTCAGGTTGGGCAGCAGCCGCGAGAGTGCGTTCGCGGTACCCATATATCAAGTTGCCAGAAGCCGCTGGAAGTGCGGCCTGAAGTCCCATCGGCTTTCGAGGATCCTTACATACCTAAACAATAATGTAGGTAACCCTGTATGGTAACTTTACCAATATGTAGGATGGATAACCTCATATTTGCAAAGAATAACAAAAAAACATCATTCAGTAATATTTCAATCTAACGGTGAATATAGATTCATCACTCGTCTGACTTTTAAGGTAAAATATAAATCATTTCAAAGCAAGTTACCGCAAAAATTAATTCAGAACAGTATATCATGTACAAGTATGGGCATTGGACACACTTAATCGGGCAACGTAATAAAGTGCATTCGGCTAAAGTCGGTCAGCGCACGCACGCGTTTATAACAGTACAAAATATATGGCAACTTATGACAGTTTATTTTATTATCTTGTTACATTTTAACACTTGCCTAAATCTCTACAGTTATTATATTTTGTAGTCATATCTTTCTCCGACATAATGACAATAGCGCAGCATCGCCTATCTTCCACTTATTGTCAAACGTTTGCGTTTCGAGACTGCCATGCGATGCTCAATTTCTCACCCTTTAGTAGGATTTTCACTTCTCTGTCTGTTTTAAGAGGTCGTGGTCGTAAGAAGAGGTGGAGACGAGCAGGAAGAAGTTCTTCGTTCAGAAGTGGAACATAACGAGAACATCGGTAGTCCTAAGAGACTGGCCAGATGTAAATCCTCATCGTGAAAACTTGGATGAAGGGAGCTTGTAGTGAGCTGTCGTTCTACGAATTTCTACCCTATCTAATGCTAGGGATTGCAAGCCCTCTTCACCTAAGTTTTCACGGTGAGCGTTGACAGAATACCACTCGTGGTCTATAGATGTTAATTTTCTCTTAAATCTAGTTTATACAGCGTGCAATTACTTTCCCAGTCTACTCTCCATGTAACTCCACCACAATTATCTCGTAGGCGGACCCTAAACCTTATTTATAAAGATAGCCATCGTCGCCTCTGTTTTCTCGATCTATTTTCATCTGGCTATCACTTGCATAATGTGGCAACGAGACCAATTAACGATTAAATATGAGACACCGCCCACTGCCCGTCCGTCATAGGGCCCCAGTGTTGCGAAACGGGCGGAGACGGGCGAAATATTATATTAAAATGATTTTAGCAGATTACTTTTATTAGCTCACCGTGGTCGCTTGTCGGTAGTTAATTTCAGATAAATAGATTAATTAATTTATGCCCTTTGTGCAGTATTTGTGTTGTTAGATACTTAATTTATGAGTTTTGTGTGCCTAAGGCCGAGTTACTCACCTCAAAATTATCGCAGAATTAATGTGACAATACACAAGCTCGCGTTATCTACTGTGATTGAATGTTGTTGAATTTTCAACAGCCAATCGATAACGCGTGCTTGAAAATATGTCACATTAATTCTGCGATAATTTAGAGGTGAGAAACTCGCCCTATGAGTTTTACGAATTCATCATTCTCTTGTAATTATCCCAAATTCTTTGGTTCTTTATGGTATCTTATCTTTTGTTCTCTCTATTTCAGTAGGGTGACTGTTTCTAAGCATAGGTCTTTCAAATAGTCCATCGTTTCTTTGGTCTACCACCAGCTCTTAGAGCCATCCATATACATATTGAAAACTTTAATTACCTACAATATTTTGGCCATCATATGCCTATGATGAGATGACAAATTTATGCGGTAGATGGCACGTAGCTTGTACTAGCACTAGAAATACCGTAAAACCACGGTCACACTATCAAAAGTCAGTACATCGGACAGTTTTATAGAAATCGCACAACACAGCTGCTAGGCCACGTTAGGCAGACGGGGCCATAAGCACGTACCTTGAGGTTGTTATCAGTCACTAAATAATATGTAACGTTGCTGAATGTCAATGAAGAAGAGAATCGTAACACTGGTATCTTGTAAGCATAAGCGATCACCACCTATGTTGAAATTATCATGCCAGATCAAAGAAAAATTATCGAGAACTAGCTGTTCCCCGCGGCTTCGCTCCCGTGGACCACTCCACAGAACCCGTTTTCGGGATTAAAAATAGCCTTATCACTCAGGAATAATGTAGCTTTCTAATGGTGAAATAATTTTTTATATCGGTCCAGTAGTTTCGGAGCCTATTCGGTACAAACAAACAAACAAAAAAAATATTTCCTCTTTATAATATTGGTATAGATTATAGTATAGAAAAAGAAAAAGTAAATTCTTTTTTTTTTGTTGACTTGCAACAACATGCCATTTACAAAATACTCTATTACCAAGATTGACGTCTATACTTCATAAAAGATAGCTTGATCTCTGCGAAATATGTCAAACTGAAGTATACGTTATTGTTAGCCTGTCAAGCGTTATTGTTAATGTATTGATACTGACAGCTGTCGCAGAGATCAAGCTATCTTATAAGTACCTTTCATTATGCGTACAGCTAAGGAGTGGAATTCCCTGCCGGAGTCTGTGTTTCCCGATAGCTACAATCTAGGGGTCTTTAAGGCAAGAGTGAATAGGTTACTTCTAGGCAAGCGTGCTTCACCGTCGACCACATCATCGCTTACCATCAGGTGAGATAGTGGTCAAGCGCGAGCCTATAATTTATAAAAAAAAACAAAAAGTAGTATAGGTACGTCTCTTTTTATGACGATTCTTCAGAACTGATGATTCGTAGATGGAGACAAAATTACTTGCAAGCTATTCAAGCTTTCCACAAGGCCGAGGTTGCATTTTACCCTCTACTTTAAAGATGTACATTTACCTTATTAAACACCTGGCGAGTACAGTTTCCTAGAACCTTGGCACAGTGAACTTGCACAGAATTGAGATAGCCAAAGAAAATGGCTTGTAATGCTTTGGTAACCGCTATATTACTTGAGGTTGCAATAGTAGATACAGCTATGAGTATAATGTTAATTCTAACTGTCTCGATTATACGCTGACTGCCGATGCGTGAAACTAGTCGGTTGTGTTGGTCTCGATCTCGGTATTAATTTAGTGTTGTTTTATGATTTCTTGGTATCGATAAGAACTAACTCTATACAGTGTATCGTTGAATCTGACCTGTCTTAACTTCAGTAAATCCTATTTGTAACCTGGTAGATCATTTTAATATACTTTACTTTTAGTATCTCTTTTAATCTTTCTATACCTGCTGCTGTATGCTGTTTATGTACAAATAAGAAGGTGCCAAATATATAAGCTTTGGTTACATTTCCAAATTAATTCATTATATTGCTGCATGACGCAGCTGATAAAAACCAAACGAGATATATAATTATTTAATTTGAAACCTAATACGATGTTTTTAATACATTTAATAAATTTAACAAAAGTGGATCAGTTTTCACTTTTATTTAACGTATCTTCATTCGTCGCGCGTCTCAAATGATAACAAAACATGTTATTTTAAAATGGATGTCAATCTTTTTGCCAGCCTATGCATGAAATCTATTTGAATTGGTTGAATTTCTCGATTTTCCCAGTCCGCGCGTTTTATCGATAAGAAAAAGAGTGAAACCTTAGACATAGAAGAAACTGTTGGCGCGCAAAAAGTGACATTGGACGGCGATTCGTCGTCGTCAAGACATAGTGGTCTTATTTCAATGCCTTGTTACTCTTGTTAGACAACTTTGGTACGGTTTTGGGTGCTTTTACTCACTTTCTCTTGATTTTATAGGGTTATATTACTTTGCGAGTTTTTTTTGTGTTTTTTGGAAATGTTCTCTCTGCAGATTTATTATTTTCATTGTCGATTCATTATTTCTAAAATATTTTGGCATGCATAATTTCCTTGCTATCTTTAGAAATTCACCAAATATTTTTTTGCCAGAATGCCCGATAACCGCAAAAAGCATTTTCTATTAGTCTGTTATTGGTCTTTTTAGGGTTCCCTACCCAAAGGGTAAAAACGGGACCCTAATACTAAGACTCCGCTTTCCGTCTGTCTGTCTGTCACCAGGCTGTATCTCATGATCCGTGATAGGTAAACAGTTGAAATTTTCACAGATGATGTATTACTGTTGCCGCTATAACAACAAATACTAAAAAAAAACAGAATAAAAGAAATATTTAAGACTGGGCTCCCATACAAAAAACGTGATTTTTTTGCCGTTTTTTGCGATATTGGTACGGAACCCTTCGTGTGCGAGTCCGACTCGCACTGTTTTTTTTTTTGCGCAAAAACCTTTTTACGTCTAGACCTAAGTATTAACAATATCTTTTATTTCGTTTAATATACATGTCGAACTAAATGGTGCACATTGGCATCCAAAATGACACAATGATTTATTTTTTGAAGCCGACAGTCGATCAAATTCGTTGACAGTCAGTTGTCAGTCATAGCCGTTTGTATTGACAAATCGAAATCGAAATCAGATTAGATTCTAGCTGATTGATATAGAAGACCAATATCATGGTCGTTCTATTTCTGTTCAGAGGGTCAATGCTTTAATTAGGAGATTAATGTATGTGAATGGTTTTATTTTTGGTTCGACTCTTGCTTGGTTAATGGTCAATTGGTCATGGCTTTAAATATGATGGTCACTTTATAACACCGTGATAAAAACACTTCTTTGATATCTCGGATACAATGACTAGGTACTGTTAGTAAAACATTTATAGGTTGATTTCAGAAATCATAAATTTCCAAAGCTCGCATTCGATTGTCTTCAAATAAACCAAAATAGCTCAGTCTATTTGAGCTTAGATCAAAATCAGACTGTCATGCCATGACGATATTTTCCAAAGAAAGGGTCTCATGATGCATTGTTGTGGATAATTTCACAAGACGTGACAAGAACAGTATGAGTCAACAAAGAAAGAAAGAAATGACGCGAAGGCCACAAAAATCTTTATGACGACACTAAATGAAAACAAGGAGAGTTTCTTAGGAAACATTAAAACTACACTGAATCAGAATCAGGTCATTGCACATTGGGCAAATATATCTCGATCGATGAATGTATATTAGGACTATAAAACTATACTATTAAACGTGATGACGAAGACTTCTAAAAATATCTACATAACTAAATGTTTTTACGTCTCGTCTCTTTAAGCCAAGAGTGAATATGTTACTTCTAGGCAGGCGAGCTCCATCGACGACCACATCATCGCTTACCACAAGTTGAGACAGTGGTTAAACGCGTGCCTATCAACATTTTTTTTTATCGATTCTCGTTTTTACCAGGTGCCACTTTTTGTGCTGTTTTCTGTTGGAACTAGAGATGATCTTGTGGTAGCTTCATATTGAGTCGATATCGTTGCCAAAAGTTACAAAGTTTTGCTTAATATAGGCTTCTCCCATGTTACAAGAACGCCTCATGGCATATATCCATAATCTTATTTTTCTGTATCAAAACTCAGAACCAGGGGTGTGACCATAAGTTCTTAGAGTAAGATTATGTTGAGTTTGCGTAAGGGATGTATGTATGCAAGTCATATACATCTGTCCTTAACACACACTCAAAATAATCTTATTCTAAGAGCTTATGGTCACCCCCCTGATGTCCTCCTCTTTTGTTTTCAACATCATAAATTGTTTATTAACTTTTTCTCTGAAGCCCGTGGTCTATTCCAGAAGAACTGTGCAATATTAAGCGGTAACGAAGCTTTTAATGTATGAAAAAATTTCGTGATCGAATCAGTACCTAGGTAGGTACTTCCAGAGAATACCTCCCGCAAACAAACAAATAATCTTACCTCTTTATAATAGATGTTAGTTTAGATTTGTTACGTCCGACGACGTAATACGTTTCGTCATATATTTCTGCGAAATGGCCGGCGTTTAGTCGACGTCCATCATCGCAGTCTTTGTTGGAACAGCACATGGCTTTTAGCGATTATACACGGAGCTATATGTGGTGTCTGTCGATACTTTTAGCTTACTACGCTTTGCATTCGAAGAGGTCATTTTTAAATCATCATTTTCCCCATACCATTCCATATGGTATGGGGAAAATTATGATTTGATTTGTCGAATTTCCAATGTATTCGTTGGAAAGCCAACTTCTTCTTCGTCATAATCTATTCCAAGTTTCCAAAAAGATTCCAAGACGTCATGAGTTAGCTTCACTTGGTCCTTTTCATTACAATTGCCAAAATATCCATTAAGAGCATTAAAACTTAGTTATCTCTCAAATCTATTCATGATTCTTAGAATCAGAAGTGGAACATCTTAATGACCAAAAAAGACATGAAAAGCCCTCTTAAACAGATGAAAAACTTTTCAACTGTAGGACTTTTTCCTTACAGCTTTTCCAGCAAAAGTAGACACTGAAACTGGCAAACGCCACGCTTTGTTACGACGGCCGCCGTCGGAAACGCTAGTTCGTTCCCCGTCGGATAGATGTCGCTGCCTGCATTAACCTACATCGATGGTAGACACGCGTCACTTGCAGCTGTCTCAATATAATTTACCGGACAGCAGCACAGTGTGGCGACGCGTGGACAAAAATACCTTTAGGTTTTATTCCCTTAAAGGCAAACAAAGATTTTGCGGTGTTAGTCATTTGGTTGAATTTGAGCCAAAGATGTGTGGCGCTTTGTTTATTTATTTTTTGGACAAATGTCTTTGTAGAGACAGTTATCAGAAAAAGGGAAAAAAAATCAATCGACTATTCTTAGGAAAATAAAATAGGAAAGCTTGCAACGGACCTTTTCCTGTTTTTTTGGGTAAACTAAAAATACCAAAGCTCTATTTTTCATGAAGAATGTCTTTGTAGAGACAGTAACTGAAAAAAGGAGGGACAACATATTAAATCAAATATATTTAGGAAAAACAAATTGGAAACCTTGCTTTTCCCTTTTCTTGTTTTATTTGGATAAAATAAAAATACCAAAGCTCGCTCTTTTTTATAAAATAAACGGTCCCATTTCACAGCAAAATTCCATTTCGTTCTTCAATCCGAAATATTTATAATGTATCTTATTTTAGTCATGAAAATGTGAACCTCGGGAATGTTGAAAAAAAGTTATTGACGAGGAAGGTGATGTGTCTCGTCTTGGCAGAGTGTGGGTGCGCTCGAGCATTCCCCTTTGCAACGTATTTTGTAAAGCTCAATAATTTTATGAACTTGTCTGAACTTTATTTAATACTAGCTGTGCCCGCGGCTTCGCTCCCGTCAAGTCAGCTGCTTACCCTACTTATAGTTCTTGTCAAACTTCTTAGCCGACCTGAAGTTGGCTTTCCGATGTGCAAGGCACGGATCGGTGCTGTTTTTGTATGACATTTAGTACTGCGCAGCCATTGTAGTCAACTTCAGGGCAGCCAAGTAGTATATCTACCTACCTCCCTACTTACCTAGACCAACCTTCCTATCCTACTTATTTCTTCCGCGGAGAATCTTCAAATGCACAACGCCATCTATCGAATATGGAGTTCAACTGTCCGAGTATCTGAATTGCGTGTATTGTGATATTTTACTTCTTGAACAGTTTAAATTGATCTAACATTTGATAGGGTGAACCGATTGCGATGAAACAAAAACTAAGTAATACTTCAAATTACGCACAATTTTTATGTATAAAACCTCCATAGGTTTCGTACATATTACGTGATGCGTGCACAAATAAACAGACAAACAGCCAAAAATGCTGGAAATGGGTTCTGTTGGCTATCCTATAACACCCTGTCTATTTTTTTTTATAAAAAATCGATGTAGAAAAACGACTTTTCTACAGATTATTATTTGTATTGATGATGAAAGAATCAATTGCTTTCACACCACACAAGAACCTCATATTAAACTGTTTTTCTTTGACATAATACGCACTTGCAATAAAATATATAATCAGGAAAAATACGCTTAAACAATTTACCAATGCTTTTTTTGTTATTTTGATTGGTTGCCAAAAATGCAATACTACGATATTAATGCACATGCATTGTACGCAATTAATTCTCGACGTTCGCTGAATGTTTTTGTTTATATTCTGAAAGTAATAAAGCGTAAATAATTACTATTAAAATATCTTTGACACAGAGTTCATGACCGCAAAACAACTTTTAAAAAATTGACGAGAAGGCGATGAAAGCTATTTCAGTAATGATGATATTATTTATAATTTCTGACGTCGAGTTTGTACTTGCTTTGGAGTTATGACTAATATAATTTGTTTTATTAAGTAAATAAAGCCATAAACGATGTGCCGTGAAGTGACATATTATTCGTATCAAAGGCATAAGGAGCCAAAAGCAATTTGTTAGTCATTTATTTCAATAATTTATGTTTTTGTTTACATTTATCCAAGGGTTTTCCTGGGTTAGTGTTTCTGAAGGAAAATATGATCTTATATCAGTATCATCATCATCATTATACGCCTTCATTGATCCCACTGCTGGGACACAGGCCTCCTCTCTGTGAGAGAGGAAATAGGCCTTAATCCATTACGCGGGCCCAGTGCGGATTGGTGGATGTTACATGTCTTCGAATTTTTGGTTTAAGGCCGGTTTACTCACGATGCTTTCTTTCACCGTTTTTAGAGCAATAGTGATGAAATAATTTACACAAAGTAAATTGCCTGCCTGGGTTTGAACCTACGACGCATAAGTCCGGGCCGTTACCTCTGGGTCACCAGTGCCCACTGCTAATCAGCAGCATATAGCACAGTGTAAAAAAGACAGACTTTCATAAGTTCCGAACTGGAAGTAATCTATTTTATATGGGGAACAGTACTTGTTATGTCTACCCATACGATATATGTAATTTTTATTTTTTAATGGTGTTTCTGGCCAAATATATTAAAAATATTGCATTTGCTTGTCTGAGTCATTATGTTTATGATACGCAAGTTCTCATTATTTTAACGCCACCGGATATTTTAAAATTTTATTATCTCTTTAGTTTTTAAATAAAACAATGTTTGTATACTTATTTTAATAACATTAAATACAAAGAGAACAAAAATAATGATATAAAATTTTGTCCACATCATGCTTTCGAGAACCCACTGTGCGACCAGTGATTCATTCACACCCACGATTGCCAAAACAGCACCAGTGTTGCCTGTAAACACAATTATGAGATACAAGGAAACATTAATTATTTCATTTTGATGATATCTAACTAACTAATTTGCTTCCTATTCATCGTAAAATCTTCCGTGATGTAGGAAAATGCAGTTTGATTACAAATATTAAGATCAATAAAGGAGCAGTGACGTTAATCATGCATTTATAGAGACAGAAAAGGTATAAGGAATGAATCATCAAATATAGTGTATGCAATGATATTCAAATAAACAGATATGTTATAAGCGCGCGCATTGTGAAGACTCGAATAGTAGACAATTGTATGATTTAGTCTTTAGTTTATGTCACGCATGGCGAAGAGCGATACGCTTTGTTGAAAAAAAAACAAAATTAAAAAAATGCCATCGTGTGTATTTAGAAAGTGTACCAATTATGATACCAAATTACATAAAACAGAAGGGATCTCATACCATATGTAAATACGCAATACACCTCAATTTACTAATTTATTTCAATTTTTTTTCCTAATTTTCTGATATTTGGAGGTTACAAAAAGAAAAAACATTGGTTGTCAGAATAATGTTTGTTTACATTCACACGCAAGTGACAAACACTAGCTGTCTCTTTTTTTCTTGTTTGTTTTATCAAGCCATCCCTTTCGACATTGTAGTGAAATGTCAGATGAATGAAAAGTGTGTATGTGTGCTGCCGCTGCTGCGCGGAACACTTTTTTCAATTGTTTTGTGAGTGTATAACGTATCTGTTTATTTGAATATCATTGAGTGTATGTGTGTGCATTCTATCATTGATTGTCAATAAAAATAATATTTAAAAATAACAAAAAACCCAACTGCTTAAAAAGCCAACTAAAAAGAAGTAAACAATTAGATAAATATTTGTTTCGGGATATTTACCATGTATATTTTGCATTTTGTTGAGAGCTCGATATTCTTAGCTTAGCTCGATATATAAAAAAAAGAAGAAACAAGAAGAAAATCATGCTGTGCAGTCGGAGGATACATATTCGCGAGCTGGCTGATTAAAACCAGATGTTTTTTTTTAGAATTAGGTACGTTAGAATTAGAATTAGGTAGAATCATCAAAATCGGCCAACGCGTTTGGTCTCTAGAATGCCGTATAGGAACAAACATACATACATACTTACATACATACATAGGCGGATAAACACATTACCCTCCTTCGGCAGTCGGGTAAAAGGCAAAAATGTATGGGATTGACAAGCAAAATCGAAAAATTACGTGATCCATACATTACATTTTGATATTTCGACTCTCGCCTTCGCTGACTTCGAATGCCACTTGTCTAGACTAGAGCCTCTCCATTATTTAGAGGCAAGCGCCACTGCCAAGTTGTTCTGTCATGGGTTGCCTCATAGGGTTGCCTGTTCTGGCATTTGGGTTTGGACCTGTATGTAATCACAATCCATGAAAGAAAATTTTTTTTACAAAAAAATACTACCGACTTCCAACTAAAAACACTACAAAGTGAAAAATAACTTTCTTTTTCGAAGCCGGTGTCTTTGGTAGGCACCAATTTTTTTCGTTATGGGCACCAACTTCGAAAAAGAAAGTAATTTTTCACTTTGTAGTGTTTTTAGTTGGAAGTCATTAGTATTTTTTTTTTTTTTTTTTTTTTTCACTTTTTAGTTGTACCTAATACGCAACTTGCCTGTAGTAAGGTACTTATGAGAGTGTACTAAGGTGAACTCTACACATCAGCCTACCCCTTTGGAGCGTACTAGCGTGATGTTATGTTATGAAATGGTATAAACAATAAACAGACATGCGATTGCAGCAATCCCGAGAGATTTGCCGTTATTTATTGAAGAGTTCTGTTGTATATCTCCGAAATTCTTCATCAGATCTTTACCAAATTAAAATGGAACCAATTTCGGAACATATTCTATAAAACAAAAAAATAATTTTCAAAATCGATACATTTTTGACGGAGATTACATACAAAAAAAAAACTGAATGCGAACATAGAACCGCCTCCTTTATGGAAAGTCGGTTAAAAAGCCAAGGAAAACTAATGAGACAGGTTGTCACTGTTACAAAATTACCAATTTATTTTTATATCTGCTAAAAATTAGGATGAACAATCAAAACAAATCAGCCAATAACTTTTTCGTACCACTTGCTCAAAAAAGTGACATTCTATGCCACAAAAAGCGAACATAACAATAGTCATTTTTAATCTGTTAAAAACAGGGAAAGAAAATTGTACTGAATTTCATTCATCCTCTAGGGGGAGAATGTGATTTAAATTTGGAATACTTACCGAAATTTATACTGAACAACATCTGTGTTTACACCATTGAGTTTGTATATAAAGCATTATACATCTTTTTGAAAAAGGAATACGCATTTATTATGCAGTTATGATTATTAAATAAAATTACGAAAACCGACGAGGCCGTAGGTATGAGCTTGTTTGTGAGTGCCTTTGCTTTTCCGACAAAAAAATATTAGTCTAGGAATTTGCCGCATTTTTGTTTTCTTCAAATACATAAACGTTAAGTTTATTTTACTTTTAATTGTCATTATTTTTAATAAATGCTTATTTATCTCATATTATTATTGTGTTAATTTTTTCGCAAATGGTACGAAAAGTAGAGTATTTTCCTCGGTGATAAAGCTGTCTTAGTCTTGGGTAAACTTAAATCCCTCGCTACACTCAGGACTCGTCTTAAATCCCTCGCTTCGCTCGTGATTTAAGTTTTTAACACCCTCGCTACGCTCGGGAGTAGACCTCGAGTCATTCGTTACGCTCGCGATTTAAATCGTCACCCGCGACAGAAGACACTGCTTTATCCCCTTGGTTAATAATCTACTATTAATTTGAGTGGCAAATTGACTGTAAACTTCTCCGTGTTGAATTTACGGATGGATGGAAGTGAGAATGATTTCCGTGTTTCATAACGAACTGCGTAACTGTTAACACTAAACGTTCTCCGCGATATCTAATGATGTATTCATTAAAAAAAAAATATGGAAAATCTCGACTAGAGAAGAAATATAATAAGGAACAAGTAGGTACCGACACATTTAATTTGCGGGCGTCGAAAAGGGCGCAATAAAAGCAATAAAACATACACTTTATTATCAAATTTCTCGGCTATTTATTAAAGTAATAAATCGCTTAATTACTACTAAAACAAGAACATTTAAACTAAATGCTAATAAAAATACATAAATCTTTGGTAATTTTGTGTTAAAAGTTGTACAACTCTGTGAATTTGTCGTCGAGTGTTGACCTGGTTAGATGACATGCCTTTGCTTCCTAGTAACTAGTCTAAAAATGTAGAAAATTATTATTATGAGTTACTTTTAGTTCAGTCTGGAGTTGAATGAAAGAGCAGTAAAAGTTTTCTTGTATACGAAGACGAGCAATCTAGCTCGAATTGAAAACACGGAATGTCCGAACTTAGTTTCTTGTTTTTCCACTTGACGTCGCCACTAGCGTAGCGACTATTCAACGACTAAACTCTTCATAATAAAAACTTTTCGCTCTACTTCCTTTCAAACCCGTACCCTTTTTATTCACGTGGGTGTCTAGTAAACGCCTTTATAAGTCATCTTGCATCACACTGCCCCGTTGTTGCCTACAAAACCGTTCTGAATACATCCATTAAAAAATACTGAATATGTAGGAGACGTTCGTGCAGACGCAGCCACGCACGACGAGAAATGCTGATAAATATTAATTAAAATATCGATATTGTATACAGAGGAGGTCATAACTTAATTGTATCCGCGAAGACTGTTTGATTAACTTGTTTATTACGCAACTATTCTTTTACTTACTATTAAATAAAATCATATTAGGTAGCATAAAACTGAATAATTCTGCACTAATGCCTGTTTTCTCTAACACAAGTAAACGCGTAAATGAACCACATAAATTAATTATTATTTCATTTAAGCTCAGGTCCATAGGTCACTGTTGTATTCTCAATTCTAGGCACTAACTTAGGCGTCGAAAATCCATTAGCATTATTTTATATTTTTTTTTTTTTTTTTTTTTTTTATTAAAAAACGTTGCCCCACACTAGGAATTTCTTCCTGTATCGTGGGTGCGTTTACAAACATATAAACTCACATACACAACACCCAGAGCCGGAACAATTATCTGTAGGTCATACAAATATTTGATCCGTGCGGGAATCGAACCCGCGACACGCAGCGCAGCAGTCAATCGCTCAACCACTGCGCCAACCGTGCGCTAAAATATTGGTGGTTATTGAGGTGCCCCCTAGCCTTAGTGAAAACAAAACGTTTAGAGCTACTGAATGTTAAAGCAGAGTACCGGTTAGTAAATAGTGATCAATCTTATAGACAGAATATCTCGACCCAATTTTGAGTCCGATTCCAGCAGACTAAACACACATGAATTGCATGCTTAGGATAAAGAGGGCTTTTGTTCACTAATGGAGCTTTCAGTATTGAGCGACGGCAAAATACGTCATTTCGTTCGATACCATTCATTCATGTTTAGGTAGAGTACCTACTTAAAATCTGGTATTAAGTTTTATAGCTTTCAAAATCTTCATCGGATAGTTGTCTAAAATTTAATTTGATAGTTTAGTGTACATTATTTTTCACTTACTACACTCTACACAAAACGTAAACACAACAAAACATACAATACAAAATGCAAATTAAATGCTCACTAGAAAAATATTACATACATAATTTCGTAGCAAGTTTCGTAGGTCCTTCTACGGTTTCGCGTAGTCATTTTGGCTACGGCGTAGCGATGACTATAAATTTTGCGAGTTTTCTTCTGAAGCGAAGAATACGAATGTATTAACGTTTGACAATTCTCAATATTGCCGCCATTTTCGTCAATCTGTAAATTTTTATTTACAAACTAGCTTCTACCAGCGGTTTCGCCCGCGTAAAAGTCGAAAATTAACCCGAGGGAACATATGCCCGGGATAAAGTATAATATGTGCTATTCCTGACTATAATCTATCTCTGTGCCAAATTTCATCCAGATCCGTTGAGTAATTTTTGTGTGAAAGAGTAACAAACATACAAATACACTCACAAACATTAGCCTTTATAATATTAGTGTGATACAATTACAATACAAAGGGGAGAGGGAAAATAGCTCATTGCGCATCAAAAAATCCACATCGATGACAATGGGAAACGTGCCCAGAACGCTGGCAGCATTGCCACGTTGAATGGTATTGCTGATTATCTGGCTTAAGAAAAGGCCAGCCCTCTGGTCACGCGAGCAGTCGACTAACCGTTTCCATTAGTCTCGAAACACTCGATGAGCACTCGGACCCCATGGACCTAATGTCTCAACCCCAAACGGCTCAAACATCTGTATATTTGTGTGACAATTTTTATTATTATTTGTTGATAATTGTTGTCTAACTTATGAAGACATACGGTTACGTAACGACAAACACCACTCTCATTCATTAACCGTTCAAAAACAAACTGCCCAGAAGTTCATGTTTACAGTTCTGAACTCACCTGCACAATCGAGACAGCTGACGAAAGCTTAGAAATTGTGACGTCAGACTATAAAGAGACGTGGAATCTGCAAACAGCCTTGAGTGACGCAAATGTCATTATATAATGGGTTTTAAACGGATGTGTCCCGGTATTTATAGTGCGGGTCACGGGCGACGCCAGGTGAGGCGGTAGTGTCCTCGCCCAATGACAGGGACGTTTCCCGCGCTTTCTTTATCACCTGTCACTTTTATTTGTAGCAGTGTCTGTAGATTTTCCGGAGTCTGATTCTGCGCTTTGCTTTCCTTTTTGTTTAATTTGAAAAGCGAATAAAAACCGCTTGCGAGTTTTCTTTTGTTTTTGTTGAGATAAAATTACGAATATACATACGAAAATGACTGGTTGCCAAGTTTTCCACGCCCGCCGTTTCGAGCAACAATTTTATAGTCCCTTCATTAATAATAAATTGCCAAAGATTCTTCAAGTGTCCGTTTATCCTTCAATGACAATAATTTCTCGAAATATCATGTAGATGATGTGCCAATATCACGACATACGACAGTTCCCTTACTATTTATGAGGAATGCAATGTCCAGTTCAGACATTTACGGGCTGATTATTATGAAAATGATATATGTACCAACACAAACGTCAAAACGCACCCCAACATTGGCCAAATATTTGTGTCAAATAATCACACGTCATCTCACGAGATTTAAATGACCGTTTTGACAATCCTAGTCATTCATTATATTTAATTTGGACTGTAATTGCAGGTAAGTGACCTTGGTTGGCGTCGACATGATGGAGAGTACACGTGAGTACCTATCCACTTCCTGTTGGATATGAAAATGTAAGTCATCATGAGATTATCACCTTGAGTGCTGAAGTGTCACTAAATTACACGAAGTTGGTGATAACATGGGTGTAAAAGTCGCGAATTCATGGTAAATAAAAGTTCGTCACGTTTTTGGATGCAGTACTTACTAATTAGGTACATAATAAGTTTATGCATAACGTTAACAAAAATATGTAAACTTATTTTTACCCTGAATGCGACGGCAAAAATAAATCAGAAGATTCATCGTTGAATTTTTTTTTTCAATTCATTTATGTTTCATAATTGGTTTGTAATACTATAACATTGAGAAGGATGGTTGTTTTATGTAAGTTCACTATTAATAATTAAGATTATAAAGATAAGTATTCTAAATATTTAGCAAGAAATTACTTTTTAAGCTCCTAACGTCACAGTGCCCTTTTGATAAGCCAAAACTTTGTAGGTTATTTGAGATAAAGTCAAATAAGCTTTATAGTTAATTCTTTGACCATTTGTTTGACTAATAATTGACGAATAAACGCGTTTTACCGAAGTTTGAAGTTTGGTTAGCATATTTAACCATTGGATGAGCTAACTACAGATGCGTGACTGCGCCTTAGATGACAGGACATACAATGTCACCTTGGCCTTCTACGAATCTTGATAAAATTCAATGCTTTCAGGAACTATGTATTTATCACAACAATAAGTTCCCTCGAGAATTTATTACATTAATTCCCTTTATTATACACTTACAATGTGTTAACAGAAAAGCGGCCTTACCTCGTAGTTTTCAGGAGACATACCTACAAACATAATAATGTTCTTGTAATTCCGTATTGGCATTCTGTCAAAATAATATGTTGGTCAATGGGAAGTTCTTAGGTACGTACCTACTATAGTAAAATAACTACGCAATAATGTAACCTTTGTTCCAATATGGTTGTAATGCATTTTGTCAACAAAACGCATGTAGAGTGAGATGAGATACCGATAGCAAAACATACATCTTCAGCGCTCTGCATCGAATAGGATAGGTTTTCTTTTTGGCCATTTTTACAGAGAACTTTTTGTTGTTTCATACAAAAAAGTTTGAAAATAAAAAACGAGAATTCAAGAGCGAGCGAAGCCAGCTCGGATATTTTAGCATCTCACCTCGTATTATTAATGTTTTTGTATATTTTATTGAAATTCAGGTCACACATCTAAGAACTCTTCTAGCTACTTATTTTTTTAAAGTAGTAGATATACCAAATCTAACAAGCATTTAAATAATTATTTTCAGCAGATTTCAAGTTATCGAAAAGATTAAGACAGTTTTTTTATTATATATTCATATAATGCTTAGTAGATTTATGGTCTACCGGAATCTCGTGGCAAATGTGGAAATAAAAATTTGTTGCGTGCAATACTGGGGAGATTGGATCAAACGATCTTGATACTGTTTAATTTTTATTTATGACTTTAGTATTAATGAACATGTGGTACCTATATTATAGAAGTCACAGCGGATCTCTGTGTCTCTGAAGTTGACCCTGCCAACCATTGCGTAAGAAATAGATTGTCATCGAGTATACTGCCTAGAGTAAGCGAGAAAGGACGATGCGACATACATAAGCGAGTAAAAGAGACAGTTATACAATGCTATCTTCACCTTCAACATTGACACAAAAGTAGCTACTGCGCGGGTCTTGCAATCAATTCAGAAACACAAAAATCCGCTATGAGTATTATAGGTATGTGTATGAAGAATGTTGTCATCATCGGGTTCTTAACATAGGAAAATATGTCATCCATACCAATATTATAAAGAGGAAAGATTTTATTGTTTGTTTGTACCGAATAGGCTCCGAAACTACTGGACCGATTTAAAAAAATATTTCACCAATAGAAAGCTACATTATTCCTGAGTGACATAGGCTATTTTTAATCCCGAAAACGGGTTCTGTGGAGTGGTCCACGGGAGCGATACCGCGGGGAAAAGCTAGTGAAAAATAAATCAATTGTATATTAATGTATGTACTAATTTATTATAGATCATTTAAATCATTCAGTACTAGAAAACGATTCCAAGAACTCCACCGGCATTTTAAAAATTTGTATCTTTGTAGTTTTATGTTATCTCTCTTCATAAAAATGGTTCTTTTTGATTGGCATTTAGCATTTTCAAAACCAATCTCTTTATGTATAAGTCTGTAAAAAAATATAAATGTATCATGTTACTTATAGCTTAGTCATTCATCATCATCAATCTATATACGTCCCACAGAAGGGCACAAATTATTACTAATATTTTTCTTACGTCAAAGATTCACAACCTCCGATAAAATCAATATCTTGTCGAAGAATTAGTAACAGTTTCATTACTGTTGGCATATCCTTCCGGCCATCATTCGATGTGCCATCACCTACGATTTGCCGTATAATAGTAATGGAAACCCCTGTAATGAAACTAAAATTAAGTAAGAAAAATATAAAATAAACTAAAAGTATCAAAACAAGTCAGTCCAACTTATACCGGTCCACTCTACGACGCGCTTTAAAATCAAAGATTGAGTTTGATTTACGCCTTTCTTCTTCCCTTATTTTACGATACTCATTGAAAACAATATGTCTCGCTTGAGATCGAAGTGGCTTTTTCGACATTTTCACAAAATAACTAATTTTCAAGAAGATTTAACTCAAAATCTCAGCAGCGGTTGACTAATCTCGTAATTTGATTTGACAGGTAACAATTGACATTGCCATATGAAAATCACAATTAAAACTAAATAGAAAATGCCATGAGAGGTGACCTAGAAAGAACTATCTACTAAATGTAGGCAACCTATGGGCATCCGAAATCATAATAGTACACGGTACAGAAATAAAATTATGTTAGAAGAGAAAGGAAAGAAAGAAAGGAAAGGAAAGAAAGAAAGGAAATAAAGGAAAGAGAGACATAAAAGGAAAGAAAAGAAAGAAAGGAAAGAAAGAAAAAATATGTATTTGTGGTCACAAACGCACGGGAGAAACTTATCTCGTGTCTCAACCCCGTGCGAGACCAAAAAGGCGCCTGCATACACGTAGGCAGCAGATAAGTAGGGAAAACTTGAGGTTGCGCGTTTTATACATATGGAGGTAAGTTTAAAGTTTTTTGCTAACGGTACATTTATGAGTACTCATGTAATTAATGTTCTCGGTATGTAGGTTATGTTAATTGTTCTAAATACTGTGTTTCGGATGTGTCCTTTTATCCAATTGACAAATAGTAACGTGTGTATTGTTGGTGTGACAACATAGGTCCATTGTAAGATGAGTAGCCACCTGTTGAAAGGCCAAAAGGGGTCGTTATGAAGAATTATGGTTATTGCGCCACGCGTTTGTCAGAGGCCATAAAATTAACTAGCTAACAATAGAGAGATGTACTATTTTTGTTACAAGACCATCCCAGATCATAAATGTAAAACATGTGTATTTTGTGTATTGATGATAATGATTTTAACAAAGACCTATATACCTACAGCAGTCATCATCATCAGCCTTTTAATATTCCCACTGCTGGGAGACAGGCCTCCTCTCTGTGACAGGGAATGGGCCTTAATCCGCCACGCGGACCCAGTGCGGGTTGGTGGAGGTCATATGTCTTCGTAGTTTTGGTTCTTCACTATGTTTTTCTTCACCGTTTTTAGAGCAGTGGTGATAAAAAAATTACAAAATTAAAGTCCTGGGTTCGAACCCACGACCTACGACACGTAAGTCGGGGCCGTTACTACTGGACCAGAACTGCTTCACCTATAGCAGCATCTATTTGAAAATGGCCTGCAAATGTAAAATAGAAAAGAGGCGACAAAGAAACATGTTTTTGTTATTTTTACAAATGACAACCAAACTCAACAAACATGCAATGCAAACTTTTATTTACGCATCATTTTGTATGATATACATACTTAAATATATATATATTATATGTATATAATATATAATTATATATATATACCAGGCATCTTCCATTTAGTCTTTGAAATCCCTCAACAATTTCAAAAAACAAAAAAAAATATTATAAAAGAAACAGAAATTGCCATCAGTCTGATGCCAAATTCACCATGACTTTGTTCCGCTTATATTAATGAAACATCGTAAAAAATTAAGTATTCAAGGAATTCGCAATAAAACGTTTTATGTAATAACTCATTTTATAAACACGCCTATGGTTATTAAAACTTCAGTTCTAATCATAATCCATCTGTGAGAGTTTTGCGATAAATAAGTTTTTGCTGTTCCTACCAATACCACGATTGATATTGTTGTGTCTATTTATTAACATTCTTGTGAAATACTGAATCCTATAACAAACAATAACAACAAACAACCGAATAATAATTAAAATATTTCATCATATCAGCCGAAAGACGTCCACTGCTTGACTAAGCCGCCCCCAAGCGTTGCCACATTGATCGGTCCCGTGCGTCTCGCATCTAGCGGATCCCCACAACCTTCACCAGGTCATCGGGCCACCTGGTGGGAGGTCTTCCAACGCAACGTCTTCCGGTTCGCGGTCGCCACTCCAGAACCTTTCTACCCCATCGGCCATCCGTGCTGCGAGCAATGTGCCCTGCCCATTGCCACTTAAGTTTGGCAATTCTTCGGGAAAAATAATATTAAAAAATATTTATGGTACAATTAAATCACAGACCAGCTTAGCTAGAAAACACAAAATCTTTAAATAGCCAATCAATCCTGAAGACAGGAAATGGCTTTCTCCACAATGAATGCCATTCTCTAACTCTTTAATGCGAATTTAATTTATAGTGACAAGTCTCTCAGTCCTTAGACCTTGTTCACAGAATTTTATTTCATTACACGTTCCCAAGTGACAAGCAATGTTTCTTGGCACAAAAATCCACAATGCGATTAATTCTTCACATTTTCTCATTAACGTCTTAAGTTTCCGAACTGTTACCATCTGTTACAACGAATTCGCAAATCACCGAGTGATCACTCCACATGAAAGAGATTTCGATCCAATTACCAGTCCATGCATAAAAACCTGGAATATTTGTTGGATGATCCATATCTGTCGCTGCATTCGATTCTGAGCCATATTCTAATTTATGTACGGTCTACATTGTTGTATCGTGTTGAGTCTAGTGATGCGTCTACATTGGATAAAGGACTTTATCGATAGCGATATAGCTGCTAAAGTATCGTGTGGGGCGTTAATCCCCGAAGCATGCTACAGATTTATCGCGCGCTGTTAGGAGAACCGCGTATTTATATTAAGTGGAGGAGCTGTCAGCGCCTACGCCGACGCGGCTCTGGATGGCTACATACAATAATGTAGCCCACCAGCAAATACTAGATGTTATTAACATTTTCGTACTAATTAATTGTTTGTAAATATTTACTGAAAATAAAAGTCAGCAAGCAATTCTTGACTGGAATTTTCACATAAAGCTTGTTTTCTAAGCTTACATCAAACTGGCACAACTATTTAAACAGATGCAAAAAATACGCTACGCACCAATGGTTTATAACTTTAAATATCTTGGGGTTTAAAATAAGCTGAATATTACGAACTGCAGACATTTGGTTTGATATAAATACTTCTTTTTAATTTAGATATCATAAAAACTCTGATGTTGAGCCAATTCTTGTAATGTGGCGGAATCGCGATCGCAGTTCCACCATAAAATACAAATAAGTACGACAAATAAGACAAAACCTGCAAGACTGATATTTGTTTCGAAATGAAGCAGTTAGTGAGCTTAACAAAGCGTTTAAAAGTGACATTAAGAGGCAGTTCATGTCAAAGTAAATCCAGTAAAGCGTGCACAGAACTACCGCGCTACATTAAATAGACGGTATTTCGCGTTGCAATATAATAAATGCGGAAAATACCAATATCAATCTGGAATAATTGTAGCGAAAGGCCACCGCGACACTTAACTCTTTCGGCTAGATCGTCCAACTAATAATACGCCCGCACGTGAAATGTTTTGGCTGGTGCTTTTTGTTCGCGCCGGTTATTTCAGTTTTCCAGTAGGATTTTATACAACATCAACTGTGGCCGTCTCCGCAGAGCAGCGCCAGAAAACGCTCCTCCAGACGCTTTTCGAATATTGAGCCGGGATTAAAGTTTACACAGCAATGGGCACAGCACCCAACGAATCTGAACTACACGGCAATATCGACGTTTAAATCGATCATAAGATAATTCATTTTTTGGATTAATGTGTGATATCGACCACTTATATGTGAACGTTCTGTGAAGTGCAGTGAATGTGTGTCAAAGGTCTCTTGGAGTTCAGTGCAGTGGGTGTATTAGAAAGTAACGGCAATCATGTCGGAGTTCTTCGGACCATGGACCGACGACAAGGAGGAGGGCGACCACGAGACGACCATGGTGGAGGAGACGGTGGAGACCATCACTACCACCACCAGGAGGAAACAGATCCCTTCAGTAAGTGGATACGATCCTCGACTGATTGGTCTTGATTGAGACCCGCGCCTTGGTTATATTTTGCCACAAAGACGTACTTAATTAGCATCTGACGACAATTGCATTTGGGATCAGGTGAATCGACAAATGTCACTGGAGCATGACATCTTTTAATTCCAATATCACCTTGATAACAAATGAGGGAGACGGCGAATGGCGACACATATATTTTTATTGCGTCTCGCCTGTATCATTGTTAGAGAGGTGTTTATTTTGGACAAGTCCAGAGCACGGGTGTCACGGGCGCTGTCAATGTAGAATCCCCCTGATATAAACCAGCTCCCGCACCAAGGTGAAGGCGAGTTCCACCGTCAACTGTCACCGCTCTTATAAATCAACTGACGCACTAGTCTAAAATTACATCATTTTCGCTTCACGACCTGTAAAAAAGAAATTTGGAGTCACTCTTAATTTTGCATCGTTAGGTGCAAATTAATTATTTCTAGGAAAACTGAAAACAACGTTATACAGCGAAAGACCTATTAGTCCACGTCAATAGGACGTCAGTCCAAAAAAATTAAGGAGAACATAAAATGAAGAAGCTTTTGATGTTTAGCAGGTTTATGACAAGTTGTGTCAAAAAATATATTTTGCTTAGTTCATAAATTCTCGTGAATTCAGCTCTAACTACCGATAAGATACTTGACTGCACTATATTTTTCAGCAATTTAAAAAAAACAAAATTATGATTTTATTTAATACAGCAAGTACTTGTAGTTGGCGCAGGCCTCTTAGAAATGATTGCTGTATTTTAATGTTTTCTTGTTTATGGCCCATGTAGCGCAAGTGTTTCGTGAACAGCTAATTAGGATGGCCGGCCCGACCTTTTGTGTTGACACTAATTTATATACGTTACGCAAACGTCTTTTTATCTAAAGTCTGGCGACTAAGGACCCTGTTCTCGTCTATTTTCCTGATGTGAAATGGGACGTGTAATACCAATGGGCCAAGCGTAGAAAGCTACGCCAATTTCAGTTGCTTTTCCTCTATTTTAAATGAAATGTATTTTTACAACCACATTTTTACTGCTAATGCGTAGTAGTTATGTGTCATTTTCATCTAAACGACCAAAACATCAATTTTAACCGCCAACTCTAAGTAGCATTCTGGCCATCAGACTAAAAAACATCGATAAAGTGGTGCAAAACTTTACCGTAACAGAAATTGTAAATTCAGGATGTCGTAACAAAAATCTCGACTCACTTTAATGTCAGAGTGGAACCACAGTCGTGTGTCGAGAGTCAAAACAATGTGATACACGTCAACATAATACGCTTGTGCAATGAATGGCCTTTTGTTCGGGAACAATGGAGCATTTTGTAATTGGAAATGCTCGTGTCTTCACAGAAATGAAGAAATTATGATGCTCCGTTCCTTTTTGTCGCGACAATGTAAATTGATGTGCACTTGATGTATTGTCTGCAATTTCGCTTTATGGATTTCCTGTATGACATTGGAAAAGACTTTCAACAGGCTTATTTCAAATTTGTATTAGAAAGTTCATCGTACATACAACAAACTATATTTTCTGCACATGCCGAAGGTAAATAGGGTGAACTACATTGCTACATCAAAATATACTCTTTCAATCCAAAAATTATTGATTTTACACTTGATTTTGACGTTGCATAGACTCCTGAAAATCCACTCCCTTGCCCACTCAAAATTATTTTACATTTTCTAATTTTGGTCGGCGTACTAACAATGTTTAATTTAGAAAACACAGTGTAAACAATTGGCATGATTCATTGCAACCATTGCTCCACATACTGAAATATTAGTTTCCTTGAGACAATGTTGGGGCCTGCAACTGTAAATCAGGTAGGCTGTAACATGTAAATTGTTGCATTACGGCTTATTGGACGTAATTAGAATGCATGACCTAGTATTTAAAGCAGGAACAAAAACTAGTGTATTTCGTTCTTTTTTTATCTCACATATCTAAGGGCTTGAAAACATACTTACTGTCTTTGTAGGGAGGCATAAATAGACAACTTAAGCCAGTTTAAAAGGCAGGAATAAATTACCTTGTCACCTAATATTTCATGCTTTCTTTGGTGTCATTATTCTTAGGGCTTCAATGGCTGCAACATATATGTCGGTCACTTCATTCATCTCAATCCATTTGTTCTGAAATGCTGAAGTAAAAAGTTAAACAGCTGTCTTAAGCCCGGAGTATGGGGACAGAAAGTATATGCGTTTCTCATGTTACATGTATTGTATCACAATGAAAGTGTATGAGATGAGAAAGCCCATTGTGTAATTGATATAATAATTACGGCAGTGAATGCCCATAAGAAACATCATCTTGTAGACTTGAAATCTTACCACACAATCTTTATAAAATATCTATGGGTATGGTATGGTATAATTAAGGTTGCCCAGACTTTATTAAGGTGGATCCGCCATAAATGTTTAGTTAACCCACTAAAACAAAAGATAAACAAACAAACGATCAATATGGTGTTTGCACAAATTCGCCATAAAACGAGACGTTGAAAAGTTTTGTACAAACACAGAACGGCGTAAGTGACCCGGATAGATTTTTCTCCATGTCGGAAAGTCACGTTCGCAAACTGCCGATAAAATAATGTATCGAAATACTGAAGAATCTGGGAAGTATCCGAGGGGTCGTTGAACTCACGGGTGAGATGTGTTTATATTCGAGTTTAGGGATGACGTGACTCAGAGAACTCACTGACTTATTCCGAAGCTTAGGAGATGAGTTCAGAAGCTGAATATCTTGTATATATTGTTAGTCTTGGATGCATCTTCTTGTTAGTACATTCGAGTATTTGTGGACGAATTTGTTTGTAGTTCATCCGTTGCATCTCGATCTAGGATATTTGATTTGAAATCTGCTTTAGCATGAATGTCACTTCAATATTGACACATCCTAACTAATCCATACTAATATTAAAAATGCGAAAGTAACTCTGTCTGACTGCCTGTTACATTTTCAAGCTTAAACCGCTGAACCGATTTCGATGAAATTCGGTATGGAGATAAATTGAGACCCTGGGAAGGACATAGGATAGTTTTTATCGCGGCATTCATCCTTAAAGGGGTGGAAAGGGGGATGGAAGTTTGTATGGAAAACCTACAATATTATTGCACGAAATAAAAAAATAGGCTATTCAAAGTACTAATGCTACGCAGATGAAGTCGAGGGCAACAGCTAGTATTATAAATGCGAAAGTAACTCAGTCAGTCAGTTACCTTTTCACGCTAAAACCACTTTACCGATTTAGATGAAATTTGATATGGAGATAGTTTGAGACACTGGGAAGGATATAGGATAGAACACTCGGAACACACTACCAGGATATATATTTTTATCCCGGTAGTGTGTCCCCTTGGGATGTTAAAACCCTTTTTCACGGACGAAGCTGCGGACAGAAGCTAGTATAAATCTTGATTCGTAAGTAGATTAAAATCGAGATCCATGATCTATGCATAAAAATCCTATTAGAATACTAAAGAGTCAAAGAGAGCTTTGACCTTAGCAATAACTATTTGCGTGACGTGGACTCTTTTAAACTCAATGATTAAACATTATAATAACTCTAATCAAGCAAAATCAAAATCTTTACAAGTACCACGCAAAAATATTTTTTATGGTAGACGCACTGCATCTGCCATAATACCAAATTTAATAAACCAAATACCCTTAGACATTAGAGACGCAATGAACAGTTAAAAATGTGAAGCGCAAGCTGAAACAACACTACATCGACCTGATTACACCTTAATTTACAAATAGTGCGTTGATCAAATTCCAGACCATGGCATGCTAAGACAGACCCCAGGGGTCTTATGGTATGCTTTATGTAATCCTAAGGACAACTTGTTTTTATAAATAAATAAATAACTTTTAATGTTGTTCATAAAACTGAAACATTTTAGCTTTAATTACGTTGTTTATTCAGAGAGAGCTTTCGTGTGCTACGTTGAGCAAAATTTCAATAAATCGCCCTAAACTTTTCTGAACTAGGTTTGTTCAGTTCGTTTAACTAACCGGATGCAGCTTCTATTTCACATGGCAGTGGATCTGCCTATATTATGATATAGCAAAAAAAAATATCGGCAACCCGGCTGCTTACGAAGCGAACTAAAAAGATGTAAACTAGAAGAAAATCATGCTGTGCAGTCGGAGGATACATAACTTTATAGTTATCCTTTTTTTTGGAATTACTTTTAAACATATTTAAGTGGTATATATTTTTGTGATCACCTCTTAAAACTATTCATTTTGATAACCCACACGATGAGTTTGGAAGAAAAATTAATGGGATCCCAATATATGGCGCCCAAACGCCGCAATTTTTTAGTTTTCAATTTTAATGTAGCCAGTGACTCTCTTAATGTTAAGACGAATCGATTGACGTAAGTATCATTAAAATCGGCTAACGCGTTTGGTCTCTAGAACGCCACATAGAAAAAAACATACGTAAACTGATAAACACATTACCCTCCTTCGGCAGTCGGGTAAAAAAGACTGAATAATATGATCAGCAAACCTTAGCAAATGACCAGAAAAGGTGAACATTGTACAGACAAACCAAGTACTTTAATAGCCAAATAAATTGTGATGTGCCTATATGTGCGAATAAAATATATGTAATACCACAGATAATATAATATCAGCATTCAGATGCCTCATCCCATACAAAGAAACCGTGCCACGTAACTAGCGTTTTTCATCTGATTATACCGATTATATTTTGTAAATCGATCGCGTTCGGTTCCGTTCCACGGCGATAGATAGATCACCATCTAATAATCAATCGATATCGATAGATAAATCAAATAATCAGTATAATAAGTACAGTATTTCTTCGTATGGGATGAGACACCACTGGAAATACATACATACGTCCATATGTCCTTTGTCTGGTCTGTATCGACTCAGTGTGAATGATGTTCAATTTATTATTGAAGAGGGTTTCGAGCATGTTTCAAGGATATTTCTGTTGATGTTTTGCGTTCTAAATCGGGATTAATCAATATTTGCTCGTACTTACACTGGTAAGGTTTCTGGAAACCTAATTTTAGAAATTAACTGCTTGAAAAGAGAGAACCAAGTCCAAAACGAAGAAAGTACATTTATTTGTAACTATAAGGATGATAAGTACACAAACAACAACTAAAAATAATCGTTCTCAAGTAAAATTTAAAAACCACCGACAAACGAAATCAAAATCGGTTTATCCGTTTAGGAGCTATGTTGCCACAGACAGATACACATACACGTACACTCGTCAAACTTATAGCACCACTCTTGAGGTTAAAAAGAACAATCAACAGAAAGCAAAAAATATAAAATTCTTACATTATTATGTACCTAATTTTAAATTTAATATAAAATACAAGTTAGATAAGAATTACAGTCTCTGGTTTATTATAAACTGTAAAGTATATCTAAATTTTTATTTGGGGTCTGCGTAGCAATGGCGTAGCAGTAGCGTAGCAGTTTCGTAGCAGCGGCGTAGCACGTCTTTTCTACTAGCCGTCATCTCAGAGTTCACTTCCTTCAGAGCTTTGATGTTTCAGAAAATAATACATCTTTTCTTTGATTTTCCTCGTTGCACCATCTCTGTTTGTTAGCCAAAACCATATTATTTTCTAGCTTATTATGAACATTTTCGTAACTCGGTGCACGTCGGTTTTGTAAACAGTTTCCTCAGCCATCTCGCGGGATCGATGACAGCCGGCGAAAAGTGCTAATTGCCTGACAGAACAAACTGAACTATCGCTAAATGAGCCAAACGAACAATACCACATTACGAACTGCCTACGTATTGGCTATCTCCGCGAGACATGAAGAAAATCTTTTACAATATCTGGTAGGAATTAGAAGCTTAAAAACTGAAGAGAAAGGTTTGATTGAGATTTTTACTCTCCTTGGATTAAAACAATTAATTTATGAATATATAAAACCATTTTATAGCTCATTTTTGTCACATAAACAAGGGTACAGTGAAATGTAAAATTAAAAGTACAACTTTTTTGTTTACATCCGACTGAAAACAAACAAAACAGCATCTTAACTGAAACAAAATAAAGATGAAAATCGTTTGACGAAAACATTTCAGCAAACGACGTTGTTGAATTGCGTGCAGACGAATCTAAAATAGATCCAACTGCTTCGCCTCGCCGAGATACGTACATTTTTGGAAATCAAATAAAAGCATTGCGTTTAAAAATAAAATTAAAGCAAGGTTGGGTGTAAATAGAAAGCGCGGATGCGAAACGTTTGAATCATAAAGGTCAACCTTACGTTTGTTAAGTGATGGGGCGGTGCAAGGGTTAATAATCTCGTTTGACCGAGTCGAACTGCCGAGCTTACATTGAGCGATAGAAATAGATGCGTGAACGGAGCGCTTCCAGCCAACGCCGATGTACAACGTACTAAACAAAATCCGATGACAGCATGATAATATCACCCAAAATCACTTAGAAGAATCTCGTACTATCCTATCCCACACGTAACATCTATTTGTAATGATACGTCACAAAGAAATGTCACAGATTTTTTGAAATAATCTCTTTGTAACGAACGTAGGCAGGTTTTGTTGTCAGTTCAAGGAGAACAGACTTGTACCTATCATCTATGAATCAGTCATGGAGTTGTAGGGTACAGTAAGAACAGAGATTGCTAATGAAATTGCGCACACAGTTAGTGGACGAGTAAGCATACGTCATGGCCACTAATTCTGGGCTAATTTTGCATTACGAACAGCGTTCATAGAGTGTATGCAGACCATAAACAATTTTACTGCAGAGAGTTGTAACGACAGCTGTATTACGATTTTTTTGAACTGAGAACACATATTGTTTTAACTGACTACTTGGTTTAAAAATTGTGCCAGTACACTAACTCTATATTATTATGTTCAGCTTTCATAGACGATGTAAAAAAGAATTGTGGACCAAATATCATAATTAGAACTTTAAATTTTCAACGCATCTTAAAAATAAAGAACCTTTGCAATGTGTCCTCATCCCATAGTTCACACTATATAAATCGTCGTGATGTTAATGAGATATCGCTCGCAGATCGAAGAGTAAAGCTTTACTATCGTTTTTATTAGCTTTTGAGTTGATAGTAGCTCATCAGCTGACCGTTGATAAGTGCTTTACCTAAGGTTTATATTTTTGTGAAGGAGTGAGAACTTTTCAAACTCTATATAAGTTTTTAAGCTGGCATGGTCACAATCCTAACCAAACATCAAACCAAACAACAACAAAATCTCAAACTCTTCATCTTTTCAAACTCTACTTTAGCGACAGTCTCACATTATTACTACTTCATTTTTTGGTGTACAATAAAGTATATTCTATTCTATTATCACAATTCATCTGATGTTCTGATTTGTGCCGGCCCGACATTAAGCCAAAGTGTCACATTATTTCACGAATTAGTCAAATTACTCCGTCTGTCTTTGGTCTTGGGACAAAAACTCGCACAACCCATTGTATGTGTGTGCCCAGCCGTGGGAATCAGAGTTAAAATAATAGTATAAGTAACAAAGATGCACACACGACATGACTTCCAACCTCGCATGACATTTCCTACTCCTATTATGATTAACACGTTCGCAGTCCCAATACAAAAGTTTCCGACAACGCCATAAGTCCAATATCATTTTCATTACTTTTGACCATTAGTCGATGCAAACGTCACAACTGATGCATAATTATGTTAAAATAAAGGCCCGTGCCCCGACTTTGCTCGTGTACACCGGGCGGTACACGGACTTAAAACACGACGAAGGAAGACTCACTTCGTATGCACGCGCCAAAGCTAAAAGGGTGTCATCACAATGTAAAAAATGTAAAAAGGCATATGTATTGATTGTTTTCCTAAAGTTACAGTTCACCAATAAAACATTATATATTTCTACTAACTCGTTTCATTTTGTACTGTGAAAACATTATATAAAAAAAATAAGTCATGTTTTTGGTTTTTCTTGTCTAATAGAACCCTTGTCACAAGTCCAGGAACGATACACTAACAAATTTCATAAGTCCGTGGCTGCAGAGCCCATATAGTTATAGTGGCCTCGTGTACCGCATAGGGTACACGGACTCGGCGGAATCGCTCCGCGTGTACCGCATAGGGTACACTGGACTGCGAACGTGTTAACCAGACAAACAATGAAGGGAAGGCTCTCAAAGAGGTTCACACGACAATAATAGATTCTACACAAATCCTGAGAACGTTGACATGTAGTGTCTTTCGTCACGTCCCGTGTGACGTGTCTGCACGACTCACGACTAAACTCTCGATACCTTTACGATGAGCACTACATTATTCAATAGCACGATGGCTGATTCTAATACCCAAGAAAACATGACTTATGTCTAATTACCATAAAAGCTACTAGAAAAATGAAATTCATAATCATGCCTTAGTACTCTCTGTATGTAGCAAGTGACTGAAATCTTGTCAGACGCAACCAAATTTTACTTCCCACGATTATTTTATTCATCGTCTAATTAGACCGCATGTCCCATTTACTTTGGATTTACAGGCCTTCCTTGTACTTATTTCCCACTGAGCAAGATTTTGTGCGGTGTCATTGTCGTGGTCCCACGAAAATCTCATCAGTATATTATTTTCTGCTACCCTTTTGTGGCTCTTAGTCTTATGGCCCATGTGGATACAGTAGGTAGATGACCTACACAAGCTTGAATACATGATCCGATGTTCAGCCGTTCTCCACAGTTTAACCAACTGTTAGGGCTGGGTACGGCTTTTCCCAAAGTCCATAAGATTTTCCGAATTTCCTAGATCAGTGTTGCATATAGAAAGTACGTCCTCACTGTTCCACGCAACTATCTAAATTGAGAGTCATATAAATACAAACTAAGTGCAAATTATTCATAATTAATTACTAATTTATTATAGTAGAAGTACAAGTTTGCCAAATTGTCCCCTAACGGGGTGAGCAAAGTGCTGGAGGAACAAGGCTAGAATATAAATCATATGCAGGAAGGGGATTTGAATATTATATGAGTAAGAGGAAAATTATCACGTGCACAAGCTTTTATTAGAAAATATGATTATAATTGTCAGGAAATGCCAAGTCCGTGCGACTTATCCGGATTATGCTACGGGCCTTTGTGAGTTTTTCCGGTTCGTTGCCAGAAAGGAGCGAAATAAAATTATCTTAGTACTTATGCTTAAATTCCGTCACTTTCGTACGCACTTTGTCATTTGTTTTTATGTCATTGTTGTTCTCAGTGTCATACACAATGAGCTGGAGAGTATAGCGAATATAGCGCTGCAAGACTCAAAATTTCGTTCTAGACTTCTTTGTTCGACTGCCGCACTACAGCATCCAGATCGCATTATTAGAGCAGATATATGTTTTTCATAGAAGTAATTAATTTAAATAAACATTGTACACTTTAGTTTACAAATAAACAATGCAGACAATTTAATGTGGTAAATAATTCGAGATTAGATTTACGGCGGCAGAGGACCAGTGCCAAGGAAAATGAATTAGAAACAATGACTTCCTGTCTACAAAAGATATAATAGGGCTTCTTTGAAATTTAATGAAGGTGAGGTAGAAAACGACATGGAGGAAGACAGAAGAAACATCTTCTTCTTTATGATTTCCTATATCATAAAATAGTGCCTTTAGTTATAGGCAATGATATTCAAATAAACAGATACGTTATACACTCACAAAACAATTGAAAAAAGTGTTCCGCGCAGCAGCGGCAGCACACATACACACTTTTCATTCATCTGACATTTCACTACAATGTCGAAAGGGATGGCTTGATAAAACAAACAAGAAAAAAAGAGACAGCTAGTGTTTGTCACTTGCGTGTGAATGTAAACAAACATTATTCTGACAACCAATGTTTTTTCTTTTTGTAACCTCCAAATATCAGAAAATTAGGAAAAAAAATTGAAATAAATTAGTAAATTGAGGTGTATTGCGTATTTACATATGGTATGAGATCCCTTCTGTTTTATGTAATTTAGTATTATAATTGGTACACTTTCTAAATACACACGATGGCATTTTTTTAATTTTGTTTTTTTTTCAATAAAGCGTATCGCTTTTTTTTTTTTTTTTTTTTTTTCTTCGCCCTTCTCGGGCAGGCTAAGATCTTAGACCATACCGCCTCGTCTTCATAAAGCGTATCGCTCTTCGCCATGCGTGACATAAACTAAAGACTAAATCATACAATTGTCTACTATTCGAGTCTTCACAATGCGCGCGCTTATAACATATCTGTTTATTTGAATATCATTGGTTATAGGTACCTAGAATTCGCTACTTTGAAAACTAGACTCCAAAACAGGATTATTTGGGACCTTGGAAAACGTTTACGCAAACGTTCACATTTACGTTACTGTAATAAAGTCACGGCTTCACAGGTTTCTCAGAACACCCACTGTTTAATGATTCAAATGATCACTAAATGCTGGCAACAGATATCTATGACTCAAGTTATGTCATATTTTCACACTTTTCTTTGGCATCGGTATCGTTAGGAGAGTTGGAGAGTTCGGTCATTTGTCTCGTTATGAAATAATGTGTGAAATTACACCACGTTCCTAAATAGAAATATTGCAATTGCAATAGCTCATTTTCTCTATGGTTAACACAATCTTTGTCATTTACAACGGCACTTCAACTATTTTTATGTACTTTTAAACTAAACGTTTTAAAAATAAACAATCGCCATTGACTATAGCTTCCGAATTCAAATCACGAACATAGAACGTTGCTCGAAAAAATTCAAAATTCCAACTTTCTTTCGTCTGATTTTACTATACTTACCCAACTTTCCCCAGATGTCTTTTGATCAGAATGTCTTATGGTCGTCTTTAAGATGGTAAACCGTAAAATACTGCTTGTCTGCATCGGTCAAGCGGGATCCCAGGGCCTGCAGTCTCGACATAGCTAACGATTGTTACGCTAGCTAACATTCGTTAACTCTTACCACAAAAAAGTAAGTATACAGAAGGGCCACTCCCGCCTTTTCGAAAATTGACAGCTAAACTTGACAGATTCACTAGGGTTGTAGTGTTCGTGATATATGGATATTTGATGCCCTGTCTACCCTCTAAGGCATGTAAGCATGATATGATGTATGTTTAGACGAATCTATGTATTTATGTTTGTAACTTGGGCAACCTACCCTTTTTTTTTTAATTCGGAATCAATATAGTAGCAACCCTAGTGAATCTGTCAAGTTTAGCTGTCAATTTTCCAAACGGCGGGAGTGGCCCTTCTGTATACTTACTATTTTGTGGTAAGAATTAACGAATGTTAGCTAGCGTAACGATCGTTAGCTATGTCGAGACTGCAGGCCCAGGGCGATGCGATGGCACGATTACGTCAATCGGATTATATGGGCCAAACCTACGTCTGTGAAGCCATTGCCGTCGGATATCGAAAACTACGTAATTTCGTTTGCGTTCACATATTAGTTTTACGAAAATCGAGTTTAAATGCGTTCGAATTATTTGTGTTATGGATTCTAAAAGGAATCCGCAATGGTTTTTTATACGATGCGAACGTTTGATCTTCTTACTATTTTATTTAAATACCTATAAGATCACTGGGCCAGCAATTGTTGATTGAAATAACGATTACATGATAATCATGATGAAAGCTACGATGCAATCGGGTTTAATCTTCGCATTTTGCACAACTGACACAATTTAAATAATTAACAAAACATTAATCTCCACCACCTGCACGCATTTTTTCAAACGAAATTAAATATTTTGAATAGAGCATCAAAGCTTTGCATGTGCTTTTAATATTGTGAATATAATATTGCGTATTTAGCTCCTATTTTTGCACACAGTCTTGCATTAATATTCTATGTGATGAAACACACAATAACATGTTTCCGGCATATAGTTATAAACCCACCTAGACCCAGTTGTGACTAGGAAATGAGTCAAAATATTATAGTTGAGGTGTGGGCGTATCACACGACCTTCGCCAGTAACGCGACAACGCGACCAAGGCAAGGAATGTCCACAGTCCAGTTCATCCTATTTATTATTATTGCAGAGACAAATATCCAACCGTCCCGAAATAGATTAACTACTTGGAATTCGTTCTAAAATTGATTTATTTATTGTTTAGATTCAAGAATACACGATATTCCAAGCGAAAGCGATTAATTCACGAAATACAAATAAAACTGAAGTAAAACGTTCGATAAATTACAATACATTTTATTGACTCTTTTGTTGGTTTTACTACCTCTTTAATTGATTTTTAATTTTGTTTTCTCTATCTTTGTGTGTTGCGAAATTCATTTCAGAAATCACAAAACAAACAGAGCTTACGTCACGCCACGTGCTTATGACGTCATGTCGTGTGCTTCGGAAAAATACATACATACATAAACTCACGCCTTTTTTCCATGGGGGCAGGCAGAAACTACAGAACGCCACCTGCTACGATCCTCACATACTTCTTTTGTTTCACACATATTCACACAAATCTAGTCATACACACACGCCGGTTATGGGTACTTCGGCAATATATTAGTAATTTAGTTCCTTATCTATTATACATATTTGTATTGGTACAATATGACACTGCGAAAATAATTGTATAGTTCATATTTTTTCCAAAACTGGAGATATTTGCCAATTCATTGCTGATACACATGTTCAACTCGTTTGATAAATTACTTGACTCAGATAGCCCTGGACAAAGAAAAGTGGAAGGAGTGTATGGACTTAGGGAGGCATTTCTCAGTAAAATCAAGGCCAGATAAGTAATATTAATATTTTTTTTAATAAATAAATAACCAACTGTACATTCATATCTCGTTTTAAATCTACAATGTTGTCCAGATTACGTTACTAAGTAGTAACTATAACTGAAGTAAATAAGGCTAAAACTGTGCCAGTCGTCGCGATAAGCGTGTTTGAAGATTTAGCTCAGATTGCATGGTCCTCTACGGACTTAACAACCATTGCTTCACCTACATATTTAAGTGTACATAATTAGTTTAGTAATGATAGCGTATCACAAGTTACAACTCAAACACTTCAATAGGATGAGTAGGTGGAATGTGGAGAACCTTATGATCTAACATACCTACTCTTTTCTGTCTCTTAGGCACCCTGTAGAGAGCATAAGCGCGAAAAGTATAAGTTAATGACATTGTAAAATAATGAGCCATGACCTAATTAATTAGATTAAAGAGGACTTATTTATCATGCTATTAAAAAATATGGAGACAATGCTGCTGACGTTAATGAAATGCAATACAATATCTTCTGTACACTGTTATTTTCAAAGTTATATTAGGCTAAATCTAAAACAACAACAAGGAATATAAAATACATAAAGCTATAACTTTTTTAGTGAATAATACTTACTTAATTACAAAGATTTAATTAAATATTCGGCACGAAACGGTACAATAAGGAAGCACAACAACAAAATGTTGGCGGGTCGAACCTTTCATTCACCTACTTCTAAATATAGGAGTCTCTCACGCAATTCTTCACGGCGCTAAGCCGGTAAAACTTTTCATTTCTACCAATAATGTTCAGCTATAGGAGCAAAATTAACCGTGAGACCGTATCGTGAAACATATCGAATTGATTCGACACATTTGATCGATTTACGATAGTCGCTTGTTCTAACTGAGGCTATTGTTATCGATCTTAATACACCGTTAATGTAGTTAGCGCAGAGTTTATGAGTGGTTTGATAAAAAAACCAGTACAGCTGTTTGTTAGATTGCGCTATTATTTTCCAATTAACCAGTTATGTTTCTGTTTTCATGAATATATCTACTCTTCAGTAATAATGATGTAATTATGCAAAAATTACACTAAAATCTTTATGACCGTCAGAGTTGAATGGCTTTTAAATTTATAACCGCTGCGCAAGCGCAGAGGTTAGACGCCAAACTCTAGAATAATGTTGTTAAACATTTATAAATAGAAATTGGGAATGTTTAGGTGTCAGGAAAAGCTTGTAAATCATAGGATTTGTTAGTGTAGGTTGAGATTTTCAGGTAGATATGTTTATAACTGTATACTCGTGCTACTATGGTTGAAATAAAATATTATGTAGACTGCATCAGTTGCTCATCGTCATACGCAAGTTGTAAAGATCTTAGTTAATGAGGGAAGTAGTTTATTATCAGCTTTATTGAAATCACAGGAGCCTGTCGTTTATCTTTATGTATGTATAGTTTATTGTGATCACGATATTTGCGATCGCGAGCCAAAAGATTACAGCTAGTTGAAGCGATCAGTGATCGTTTTAGATTTTGGGAGACACGTTATAGAATTTCGTAATGCTCATCATCATAAATTCTCACAAATAAATATATAAATATAGAAAATCTCCATATTGTTCTGATAGCTCAACCGCTTGATGTTCATGTATTTGTAATTTAATCAGGCTCTGGTGAATTATTGAATTTAACTGAAGTGATAATTGATTTAATAATCTAACTAAGCCCTTACTAAATACTTAGGATACTTTCTTAATAAGTTTTTTTATTATTATTGATAGGCTTGCGCTTGACCACTATCTAGAATAGTGGTCAAGTCACTAGTTACATAAAAAAGCAAGTTGCTGACAATCACGCTACTCTTATATTGAGATTATATAACAATATTTATTTCGAAATATACATTCTGTTATTATCACGAAGCTAGTACACTATGCCAACTACATCGTATTTGCTTAAGACGCAACTCTGCGTTGTTTTATTTGTTAAGTTATAAATAGCAGGCGATTATAAGCCTATGTTGAAATAGCTTTCGTACAGTAGTATTGCCGTCTACCAGCTCAAAACAATATTCTTATTTTTTTTAAGCTTTCAATGAAATAATAACTTATTGCCACATAGGTTCGGTTCCTGAACTCTGTAAGCTAGTCCTAATATAATAATGAACGTAAGGAGAAAATGTATACCTACTCGTATTATATTTATTTATGTAATTACTTGCCTATATTTATTTAGCAACTACATGTTTTTTAGATATATTTATCAACTGATTCTCTGAAACTCTCAATACAACGTTGCTATGTCTATTAATGTAGTTTGCAGTATTCTGATCTCTGTTATTATCATTTCCGTTACAACACCCCCGTCCTAGACGTAAATGTTCTGCGCACGCAATATTGGTAACACATTGAGTTACATTCAATTTGAAAACAACAAACTGCTGCAATCAGTGGCCTCGGTATCCACTCCAACTCAGTTCTGTATTATCTGATGTCATAAAATTGTGACGTTTGTTGCAACTAGTGTTCAGCAAAGGTACTTATAGAACCGTAAATTGTAACATTGTAGATTGGTGGAGCGTATACTAAGTGTGTTTTGATCGTATAACGGGGTCCCTATTATTTTGTGTTGAGTAAAGTACGGCAGTTAAATTTAAATGAATTTAGTGAAACAAATAGAAAAGGATCCTTTTGACATAATATTTAGAAAGTAATTAAGACAGAATCAATATTTTGTAAAGTCTTGTACCTAATTCAGAAATCTTTTTGGATTTCGTTTCCTAACAGACAATTTCAATCAAATTAGCACGTTCGGTCGCTGGCACATTTCCGTTAAACTTATTCCTTTTTGTGATACGTTTTTCCAATGTGCAAAAAAGTAATAAATAATGGCACTCTGTGGAACAAAACCGGTCGGAAGTAACGGGATACCGAGTTGGTCATGCAAAGTAAAAATTGCAAGTTTGTAGCCAGATAGCAGAAAGACGTTGCCGCCAACGCTCAATTAAAACAGTTTATTTTATGAACTAAACGTTGCACATTAAAACGATATGCAAAGAACATGATAAAGAACAAAATTTGTTTAATTACTTAACGGAATTTATGCATTCGGGTTAGATACCTATCTAAGTACAAATTACAAAACTACATTCGAATATTTTCTGGGGAATGCATCTACGGCACCTCGAATAGAATGAAAATGTTAGCACCTCGCCTCGGATATGCTAGGTTCTCTAATATTATCTACCTATTGGCTTTTTTATTTTTGAATGTTTCTGTAATTTGTTTTGTAATCATATCCCCTCAGATTACTGATTCTTTTCTCTAATCTGAGCCTATCCCTGGCAACCTCCTCATGGCGCCCAAGCAAAGCTATGTATTTTTTCAATTTTTTATCAGTTGGTTTAAGTGTCGATAGAAGTTCATATGAAAAGTCGATCTTCATTATGAACTTATTGTTAATAAATTAGGTAGGTCAGTCCGGTCCAGCCTACAAATAGGCGCTGTTAAGTATACGAATTAGCTCACCGGAACAACACTAAACACGGTAACTTTCGCGTGCAGTGTAAAAAGAGAGAAAACGAACTAAAGTGGTCGAGCGAGTGTGCACCAATATGGCAGCCGTGGTCCATATCAAGAGGTACCCTTAACGGGAATGTGAATAACTGGATCCCGCTCCAGACATGCGAAAATTCTGCTTGTTTACGTATGGCCGCTGGCAAATACCTACATTCAATTCTAGAAAAAAATACTCTCTATCTGGGGCAGTTGCATAAAACGTTGGTTTTTAGTGGCTTCATGCATGGGGTGTGTAGTGGGAACGCTCCTGCAGCCTAATTGCGTAAGTGAATTCGGCAAGGCGAAGGATTTGAGCCCATCAATCGACCAATCACTTACGAGATGAAATACGAGTTGTGGATTTCCGTCTAAGTGGTTGGTCGATTGATAGGGTTGAATTCACTGCCTATATTGTAAACCAACTAACTATAAAAACTACGTACCTACCTACCTGTATACAAATATTTTATTGCATAAAATATTACCTAATTAAATAGCTAGAGCTACTAAGAAGGGAACAATGTGTTTTACCTAACTAAAACCTAAATGATTCATGAAAATCATGAATGGATTCTTCTCTTTTAATATTGGTTTTAGTTTTCAACCAATTTCAGTAATTTAATTTGTTTAACCGTAAATAATTGTAAGATAGGTATAATAATATTTATTAGATAAATTAATCTGGGTCACAGTTTGTGTCAACTGTCTGGTCTCTGCGTGAGGAAAATGGAAGTAAACTGAAATAAACTATCCTCATTGTTTTATAAATAATAAGTATGTATCTAGAGGTAATGTTTATTTATCACACGGAATGTTAGATACCTACCTTAATTAACCTAACTTATTAACCTGCATGTTATTTGTTAAATAGGTGTATAATACTCACAACAGATCTTTGTGTCTCTGAATTGGCTGCAAGAGGCTGCGCAGTAGCTATTTTTGTGTCAATATTGAAAGTGAAAATAGCATTGTATAACTGTCTCTTTCACTCGCATACGTTTGTCGCATCATCCTATCTCGCTGACTCTATGCAGTTAATCTGTTTCGTGCGCAATAGTTGACAGAGCCAACTTCAGAGACACAAAGATCCGTTGTGAGTATTATAAAAATATTGAAAACCAGAATTCGCAACTACTATTTTTTACATTTCTAACATAAATCCATTTCCATTTATTCAGATCTCTTAACTAATTACAATGGATTTCAACTTATAGTATAATAACACTGGAACTATTTAAGCTAATATTTGATGCTTAGTTATCTTTCCTATAACTGTTTACCAATCGGCAAAGGCCTCCTCCAACATTTTCCATTATTTCCTTGCCTGTGCCACTCTGTTCCACGTTCTCTGTTCAGTTTTACATTTCTATTGATACTTAATACCTCTAATACTCGTACATAATTTATATACCTACCTAGCTAGACATGATCCTATAGTACCCTACCTACTAACTACCTAACTTTAAGCACATTTAATTTAAAGTTTAAAACTGTCAATCGATACCCATGTCATTAGCTCTATAAAACACTATCGAAATAATACTATAGTCAACTCGTTATAATACTATAATCGTGACAGAAGTCAAATGACGTTTCTCATTTAATCATTTTACATGCCGCGAGAAATTGAAAAATCAAATTAAGTATTAATCCTAATTAATTACTATTTGCCCATACACTATAACAAAGAGTATCATTCGTACACTTCAATTTTAATTATTATTAAGTATTTTTTTATGTGTCAAATCCGACTTCTTAGATTGTCACGACTTTAGGCGTTCATAGAAAATCTCGTTTTAAACTACCCTGTCGTGATTCATAAGCAACTAGGTAGGTTATAATAATAAAATAATAAATAATAAAATGTTTATTGGTGCAAAAAGAAAGGTTACATTACAGTTAACGTACAGCTATATTGTAAGAATTATTTCATTGCAACCATTTTGAGTAATGAACCCTGCCTCTCAAACTAGGGCAACCTGTATCTTGAGAGACAGGTTATAATTAAATTAAGTACACAAGTGTTGTGAACTAAGCACAGTTATAATATAACTTGATATAATATAACTAATTCCTTGTTCTGTTTCTTGCTGCTCAACGGAGTGGAAACTAGAGGGGGAATACTTAACGGTATTCAGGTACGGTGGGTTTCTAACGTACCTATTATTTCAATCTTCAATCCCCTCAAGTTTAAAAATAGAACGACCTAATAAATAAATTGTACAGTGATACTACTTGGATACAACTACATTATGTTATGGTAGGGCATTGGTCAATGGTAATAGCAGTTTGACCGATAATTTCCATAAATTTGCCTACATAAATAAAAATATAAGAATCAATTGAAGATAAGTCTCATCATTGTACCTACCTATTTGCAAAGAAATTCGTCTTCTGGATGATGACATGATCTAACTATCCATCCAGCTCTACTTATGTAACTAGAGAGCTCATTAATCTGTCGTGCGTTTCTTCAACTTATTGTTCAAATATGACCTTAAAAAGACAAGACAATTTAAATAATTTCTCAGTGCTATACATGTAGGTAATGTACCTATTGTAACTATTTAAAAAAACGTTTCACTATGCAAAAAAAAAAAGTTCATTAGTGGTTTCAATTAGAGCGGTCATAAATATCTATCTAAAGACGCGATACTGCGTAAAAACTGCATGCACGAACTGCTGCGGTTATGTAATAGGAAAAATAATGCAAATCGCGTGTCCATGTGAGTTCAGGCTATACGATCGATATTGCGATATAAAACTAATGACTTCGACAGCTTGAATTTCCATCATATCGAACGAACGCGACGTAATGAACGCAGCCTATCAAACGAACCCAGCTAAAATGGCGGGATAAAAAAAGGCGCCATTTTCACTTTTTTTTTATTAGTGTTAGTAAAAATGAGGTTGGCAATCGCAACGGAACTCATCAAAGCATGACGATTATTGTTAAGCAATATTTTAATGATAAAATCTTGCGTTTCACTGACCCTTATTTCGATATTGTCCTAGTTTTAAATGTTGAAAGACAAGAATTTATCTAATTCAATACGAAAAGGGTTTGCATACTAACAATCCTCTACTAGACAATTGTATATGTAGGTTTATGAAAAGCAAACACAGCGATAAAAGAAAATAAATAATAAAGTGCTCTACTCAGGCATGCATTAGTGGGTAGGTGATAAGCTTGTTTTATTAATGGATGACGACCAAAGTCCGAAAGTTTACCCACGCAATACAAATGCTCATAGACAAAAACAACAGGCACTATCTTGGAAATCACAGAAACACGAAGAATACTTATTATTTAGAGGCAGCTCGTCCTTTCACCAGCATTATAAAATGGAGAGGATCCCACAGTAATTTGTATGGCCTCCGCACTCCGTGATAGGAACATGTCGTGCATGAACACTGCATGAAGAATCACAAATTAATTAGTAATTCCGCGAGCATAATTTCCGATGGAGATGCTGTGAGACGGATATCGGATTCAATTGAATATCCATTTAAAATAGACATGAGCTGCATCCTGCGACCGCACCTTCATTCATACTCAAAAAGTTACTACTACAACTTTGTAAATTAGTCACGTTACTTAGGTAGGTACTATATGTACAGACAGCCCAAAACAATGCTGGTTTGAGTTTAAATCACTCTAATCTAACCAAAACTAGGCGCCACTTAAATGTGATGCCTAAATATGTTATCCCTAGGGCTTAAAACCGCTAGAAGTCTAGACAAATTAAATTCTATCAGAGATAACGGTTAACAAAAAGCAAAAAGTTTAATAAAAACTGTAACCCGTTTATTTTTTTTAGCCTATGTTACCGGCCATAATAACAAATCGATTGACACCTCTCAGATTGACACCTTATTCATCAAAATCGGATGAACAGTTTAGGCGCTACGGAGGAACAAACGTAAATACAAACATAGACATACATAGACTGCTAAAATCATAATCCTTCCTTTTGGCTTCGCCGTAGTCGGGTAAAAAATCAGAGTCCTAAAAATAATACATTTTATCACTGGCTTGTTTGAGCAAAAATGTTATATAATGTTCTATAAGTACCAATCATAGAATTAAGATAAATATACCTATCCTTCTCTACGAAATTAATTAGTATTACCTACAACGCGGAGGTATAATTATTTTCCATATAAAAAAAATTGTGTCTTACATGTCTCTGACGCTATTATGGCTTGACGCTAACGTCACCGACGGGAGTAGATAGTTGCCAAGCCTTCGTGCAGATTTTCATGCCTCATGAGTTTTCCTAGTGCGCGCAGATGGATGGCCAAATCTCTATTATCAATGACAAAGTCAAAGGAGTCTTAGGGACCCCATCGGCCATCCGTTCTGCGAGCAATGTGCCCTGCCCACTGCCACTTAAGTTTGGCAATTCTTCGGGCTATGTCGGTAACTTTGGTTCTCCTGGGGATATCCTCATTTCTGATGCGATCGCGCAAGGAAACTCCGAGCATAGGCCTCTCCATGATTGCCTTTTGTTCGCGTCATGGCCCCAAAATGTTGCAGTTTGGACGCCCGATGTTAGTTATCGTTGCACTCCAGCAAACCCCTAAACAGCAAACGGTGTTTTTCCGTAATTTTATATGTTGCAAGTTTCTATTGCATAATTAAATCATTTAGATTTGTTAAACGGTATAAAGTACTTATCTTATTTGCATAAATAATAGTTATTATTATGGTGATTTGGAATAAAGATAAACATTCTCTATTACAAACTTCACCAACTCGGGCGCACTAAGAGCATTTAAAACGTGTTTATAATATTTATGGCACTTTATATATTATGGTTGCTGTATCTCAGTAACTGTTATTATGATAATTTAATAAATGTATTTCCTAATAGATTATAATGTACTCTGTGGGTATGAAAAAACTTAGAAACTAGTAGAAAGTGCGCTATAGAGCAAGAGGAAATATGATGTGCAGCACAGATAACTATAGCTACAGGCATTGGCTACAGGTTAACTTTTTAAGTGGACGAGGATGGCCAAAGCCGAAAATATGTGGAATAGCGAAAAACACTCAAAGGAGTTACGAGGCCAATTTTGATGAAAACTGAAAATGCATCATTAAATTTTTGAAAAATCAATATTCCCAGCCAGAAATCGGTACCGCTGAATTTGAAAAAAAAAAACGCATTCTTTATTATGTATTACACCATTTGATAGTGCGGCTAATAAGGATCAAATTCTGGGAAGTAATTATATACGGAAAACTTAAGAAAAAGGCTCATTTTGAACATAATACTAATTTTTCTACGTTTATACAGCATGCGGTTTTTTTTTCAAAATTAGCGGGTTTGATTCCTAGCAATGAAAAAAAAAAAACAAATATAAAAGTTGGCCTCGTGACTCCTTTGAGTGTTTTTCGCTATCCCTCATATTTTCAGATTTGGCCATCCACACACACTTGGAAAAGTCACCCTGTGTACTATGTGCAGGCAGCCGAGTACCTAGATCAATTAGATCATTTCATGTTGTGTTGAATAATGTGGATCTGTCTCGCTGTCTCTTTCTCCTTGTCAATATATAACAGGCCATTTCTAGAGAATTAAGTTTTATTATGCAACAGCTATAATAAACACAGTTCAATCTAATATTATTATTAAAAGGCTCTCTAGGAGAAAAAAGCTTTCGCTGATTCTATATTGATTGAGCGCACAAGAACCGGTAACGGTGCGACAACAACCGGTAAATAAAGCACTATTTGCGCACTGCAGTAACCGGAAACAGGGTTAGCTTACACTCGTACACGTTGTTTGCAAAACAAACATGAAAATAGAAATAGACAGAGAGATACCAGTTAATTCAAGTTTACAAAGTCGCAAAAAATATAGTAGTAAAGTCTGTTGAAAAGTGTTCTTGATAGGAGTTTTTTAGAGGAGAAAAATTAAATTAAAATACCGTAATTTTTAATTAAATTATTTGTTTGCCTCTAAATTTAAGTAAATTACATTTTTGAAGTCGTCTTCTCAAGTGCTATACATCGAAAACCCGCATGATTTCACATGACTATGATCTTTTTCAAAATCCATATTGCCAATGTCACTACTTAGTGACCTATTGTGACCGGACTATAGGCTACGGAGCCTGCTGGACATACCTATAAAATACACTTGAAAAGCATTACCCTTCTTCTGAGGCAGCCAGGTACTTAGCAACTTTATACAAGAAAGTCACTAAACAAACTTGTTAGGGTAATATCTAACATTTAGCAATAATGACTGATGGAAACGAATAGGTTCCATCAATCATCAAGTTGGGATGCCGCTTTACTCTGAGTCATGACGAATTATACAACACAATATAAACAGATAGCTAGGTAAATAAGTATACATTTATTTGTTTTTTTCATTAAAACCTCCAAATTGATGTCGCGAGCGCTCGTAGGTAAGTAGTTACTTATCTCATAAAACGCCAAACGAGTTTTCTTGTCCATTACAGTTCTATCCACATCCGTAGAAAGTGTTGCAATCTTGTGTGAATGTTAAATATACCTAACACGTGGTGTTACAATGGCGCGAATGTGTTATGGATCGGTGAAAACTTGATAATAGCTTTTCTTAAACTTTCCCACCGTGGAAAGTTTGGAGAAAAGTTTTTACGTTACTGTCAGACTGTATGGGTTAAAAGTTTTGCTTTGTTGTTCGACATAAAAAGTGGGTGGCAACATAATATACACCAAAGTTCCATCAATGAATGCATTTAAGTAAAATTTACAGGCAGTTTATTTTATTTATTGGCATGGATCAGTTGAATCAGATTTTGGTTCGAGATGAGTTCCTTCTGGGGGATCAAATAACTTTCCTGTTTCTAAAAGTTTAATAGTTTCTCTCTCCTCATTCGCTATTTTCGCTCTCAAAATAGCATTTTCTTTGTCACGAATTACCTTTCTTTTTGCTTCTTCTTCGCGCCATTTTTCCTCCATAGCCTCGTACTTTTTTTGCTTCATTTTACCATATAGTATGCCAGCAAAAAGGCAAGCAAACCTTGCACCCCTTATTATTGGAGATACTGGATATGGAGGACCAAATGGCAAATGCTCCATCACAAGAAATATGTAATTTATTCAACAATTAGTCCGGTTCGGATCTTTGATACACTTTCATTTATCAATTTTCTATTTTAGTCATGTACTGTCATGAAGACTGTCATTCTGAATTTCATTTCAGTTTTCATAGTGTAAACATACAGTTAAAATATATCTTATTGGCCAAAAAGGTTGTTCAACTGATTTAAAAAATATATATTTAATAGTGTAGTGCTGTAGGTGTTTGAAACATCTCTATCTTGTACTAGGTCAAGTGCAAATAACACTGACTTTATTATTTATTTTTCATGGGAATAACATTTGTATCAGTAGGAAGGCCAGTGGCCGAATGGGCAGCTAAGAATACCGCTTGTCTCTGGTGTGGCGACCACCAATTATAGCGGACTGGCGTCACGCCAGCGGTCGGCAGCGTCGCGTGGTCAACAGGAACAAACGTTTATCGATTCAGATCAATCACATAGTCTGTCTTCCTGTTTAACGATTTAAAATTGCATAATACCGTTACCGTACAAAAACTAACTAAAACGTTGCACATGAATTTGACGTTGATCAAATCACAGAGCATGGAGGCCTGCAGCCTAATTGCGTTAGTGAATTCGGCAAGGCAAAGGGTAATGACTATGAAAAATCGACCAATCACTTAGAAGGAAAGCCGCATCGCACCTTTCATCACGCATGTGATTGTCAATTATTCATACTCTTTGCCTTACCGAATTCATTTACGCAATTAGGCTGCGGGAGGGGCCTCCATGCTTTGTGATTAGGTCTTGGTACCGCGGCGATTTCGTGCTCTGCTTTTGAAATATATTATTTAGCAATAGTTTTATAAAAGTACATGTATTCACTGCCTTTACATTCTCACTTTCTCTCGTTTTTGCAGTAAATACGAGATATACCTAACATACGATGCTAATTGCATTGTATGCTTACTAACGACTACAAATTAACGCACTGAATGGGCCTATTGTTTTCAGAACGATCTATGATAATAGACAGCAATGCCTTACGGAATTGTGAAAATATGCTAAATCGTATAATTAGAGGAGAAAAACTGTGGGTGATTTGATTTAATTTTCGGCTCAAGTGACCAAAAATGTTATTCTAATTATAAATAATTGGGGTAAATTCCTAGGCTTGCTGCAATTTTTTTGCTAATTTGCAAAGTTGCATCATGCATTTATGTGTTTGGTATTTTATACAGTAACTATAACAGCAGGGACGGATGATTAATTAGTAGCTAGTAAGTATAACCCTCGCATTCTTGATGAATTAATTTATTACTCAGAATGAAAGACCTCGCGATACCAATCAGTAATGGTATTTTGACAACGTGACGTTGAATATGTTGAAGTATTGCGCCCACGCATAATTGAACAACAAAACAATCCATTCTATTTTTAAACGTGAGTTTTGAGACCTTCACCCTAAAATGATTCTATAAAACGAATCTGTTTATAAGAAACTAGCTGTCCCACGCGGCTTCGCTCCCGTCAACTGGCTACCTACCTACCCGACCCTACACTACCCTACCCTACCCTACCCTACACTACCCTACCCTACCCTACACTACCCTACCCTACCCTACCCTACCCGACCCTACACTACCCTACACTACCCTACCCTACACTACCCTACCCTACACTACCCTACCCTACACTACCCTACCCTACACTACCCGACCCTACACTACCCTACCCTACACTACCCGACCCTACACTACACTACCCTACACTACCCTACCCTACCCTACCCTAACCTACCCTACCCTACCCGACCCTACACTACCCTACCCTACCCTACCCTACCCTACACTACCCTACCCTACCCTACCCTACCCGACCCTACACTACCCTACACTACCCTACACTACCCTACCCTACACTACCCTACACTACCCTACACTACCCTACCCGACACTACCCTACACTACCCGACCCTACACTACCCTACACTACCCTACACTACCCTACCCTACCCTAACCTACCCTACCCTACCCTACCCTACCTACCTACCAACTCGTTGAACTATTTATTTGAATAAGAAATAAAATACTACTATACGAATGTAACCAACTTTTGTTTCTACCGGCAGCGGCGATCTAATTAAAATTTAGAACATAAAAGTTGCTATTGTGAGTCTATCTTAAAAGATAGACATATGCTGTCGCGGACTTTTTTGTAGAACTTTTAAAGAGAAACATTTCCATCATACATGATATTTGCGTAACTTAAACCGTTTACGCAGCGCACGCAATGGAAGCTCTCAAAAAGGAATATCTTTGCCCGTTTTTGCAATATTTTTCATTTATGCTCGGCTCCTATTGGTCGTAGCGTGATGTTATATAGTCTATAACCTTCCTCGATAAATGGACTATCCAATACAAAAAGAATTTTTCAATTCCAACCAGTAGTTCCTGAGATTAGCGCGTTCAAACAAACAAACAAACAAACAAACAAACAAACTCTTCAGCTTTTAATATTATAGTATAGACTAGCTGTTCCCCGCGGCTTCGCTCCCGTGGGCCACCCCACAGGACCCGTTTTCGTGATTAAAAAATAGCCTATGTCACTCAGGAATAATGTAGCTTTCTATTGGTGAAAGAATTTTTAAAATCGGTCCAGTAGTTTCGGAGCCTATTCGGTTCAAACAAACAAACAAAAAAATCTTTCCTCTTTATAATATTGGTATAGATACACACTGCAAAATCATATTTCAAATAACTGATTCGTGATTATAACATTAGTATAGTTATTGTACATCAAAATGTAAGTCACGTTTAGTTGATGAAATACAAGGTCAAATAAACTTAACTAGCGAAACTCCGCAGACGTGTTAATGTGTATCGATATTAGTGATAATAATGAGGTTTTAGCAATAATTTTTTAGCTTATTGTCATTTTATATCTTTACAGTTTTACACTAACTTGTGTACTTAGGTAGCTATTCAACTGACTTACTTTAAACTTAGTTTGGCGAGTATTTCTGCTCACTCTAATAGAAAGAACAAGTGCGATAATATAGACAGAACTAATTTGCACCGATGATGCCATATATCGAGTCCGTTGTCTGAATAAGCTGTTGACCTTGATAAACTTATCAGTTTCCAATTTGGTGAGTTACATAATCAAAATAATACAACAGCTCCCAACTAGTTCACCCTGTACATAATAATGCAGTTGCCACAATGTATGCTATAATTACAAAGGTCGCGAGTTCAATAACTAGTGGGATAGGCTTGGTATGGCGAGTACACTATGTGACGTAATCATTCCATTATAGTTCAGAATATATTTAGCGCACTCGTCACGAAACAACTTGGTCGCATCAGATAGGTGTTGTTTGGATAAACACAAAACGTTAACTGTAAATAGCGTATTTGTTTCTTGTTTAAGTATGATATAAGTAATCGTGATGCGGTTGCAATACGTGTTGTGTTTGTTTGCATATTAGTTAAGTATTAAAAAAAAATTACTCTTTAGATATGACGAGCTGGCATTGTAGTACCTATGAAAAGCATAGTTTTTTAGATCGTTGATTCGCTAGATTTAGGTACCTAATGATGGTAAACCGTTTCCAGTGCAATTGCACGTGTCGAAAATCATCGAGTACTACGACGTATTTAGTAAATTTAAGTGCAAAATTGCACAGAGTTTAATAAAGGTTCGAATGTACCGTATATAGACTAAAGTAAAATTATTTAAATAAACATTCTTTAAGATTTTTATATAATTTATTTTTAGCCTGAAAACGCAAGACGATATAATGTATGATAAATATGTTTTTATATGAACTAAAATTTACTTTTATTAATAACTCTTCATAAGTACTTTCACTAATAACAGTTACCTACAGTTCGTAAAAAAATACAAACATGCATGGTACCTGCTTAGGTAACTAGACCAACGTAAGTTTAGAAAACAAATTAGTTATTTATATCAATACGGTTCATGAATTTTCAATTTACATTTATATTATTTTTATCAAAGTTCCTAAAAGGCACTCAAGGGGTTACACCTTTTATTAATTAACCACTCACGGTAATATTACTGTGTTTTTGCAAATAGTACATCATTCTACTACTTATTTCAATTTTCAATAGAAACATCGAAGAATTTGAAAAACTTTATTTTATTTTGATAAAGTGAATTTTATTATGTAAACTTTCACTCTCTACACAATATTATGATTACTACTTATTTAGTGGTGAAGTTTCCTTTTGGTTATTTTTGTGTTTAGCGCCTTGATAAGAAACCGGTATCGAATCGAATAATTTTTATTTTCTCCGTCGATCAATCCCTTCCCTATGCATGTAGTTGACTATTTTCCATCTCTTTCAAACCACAATGAATTGCTGGTACAATTACTTAGTTCTATCTCGCTCTAACTTAAACTTCTTTTAGTGTAAAATTGACATTGGAAGAGGGCGCTTGTGACGTTGGCTGTATTTAGCGTTGTTGCTAAAAAGTTTTATTTACTTTTAAAATGTAAGAAGATGATAATTTTTATTCGATCACTACAAAAACCATTATAAATTAAAATACATCGCTTAATATGAGTTGTGTGCAGTGTTAAAAATGTCGTCATTCATTAATTTGTGGGTGTGGTGAACGCCGAAAGTGTCTTGTCAAATATTGATGTTTTATCTTCAATTTCTCTAGTTTGATTGTGTTCCTTACGTAACTTAGCCGATAATAATTTTCACGGTTGTTGTCTAGAGCAGCCTCTGTCGGAAAGTAACCTCCAATAGTGCGAAACATAGTTTAGTAAAAGAAGTGTTTTGGTGTTTTTAGAAATCGTCATCGACGAAGACTACGACGATGACGACGCCTGCGAAGCTGTACGGACGAGAGCTGTCCGCCTACGACGAGGTGGACGTCGACGAGCTGCTGGCCAAGCTGTCGCAGGAAGAACTCACCATGCTGGCCAAGGAGGTTGATCCAGATGTGAGTAATTTTTTTTTAATTATAACAATGTCTTGTCTTGGATGGTCGAAGTTGCATAAAATATCCAGGCTAAACTGTTATGCAGTCTTTTCAAAACAACAGACTTGCTTTGTTGGACAATTTACAAACCTAATTAATTTAACCTTATCTGTATCAGTCAATGAAATTTACAAATTGTTGGGCATGATATAAATTGCACTACAACACCTGGCCAGAATGTTTTTGCAAAATGATACCTACTCAAACATTTTTCATAATAAAACAGGCAAGTTTCTCATATAATTTTCTACCCACATTGACAATCTGCTCACATCACCAGCCAAGTCAATTGATATTGAAGGCCACAGTATTATGTGGATAATGCCGCTAACATTCACACAAATTACATGCCTCATTGTTAAACCATAGACTTCTCACAGCTCACCTTGGAGGTTTTATCAGAAGTGTTTGCCTTGAAAAAATATGTTTGTTTATGACTGGATAAAGTGGAATATTTTCTTTTATCACAATTTATGAATGGATATCCTAAAGTTTGGCTGGTTTCCAACTATGTGGGGCACTTTGTCCTGAGAGATTAGTTCCTGTTTATATTTTTTAATTAGATATCTTTGTAGCTATGTTTTCATAAGCCTTCAATCTCCAATTCAAATCATTGTTCTTATCAGTCCTCTGGATATGTTATTTCTTGACACCACCCATCAAGAAATCTGATAAGTTTGTGAGAATAAGTTTTAAAGCCTAACTGAATGGATGGTAAATAAGTGCAAAGAGATGTTTCAAATTAACCTACTGAAATATGCATGTATGGTTTCTGAGAACTAAATGTATCATAAAACTTAAATTCTAATTACCTGTTCTAAATTATTTTACATAGAGCTATCAATTTGTCTTGCTTCTCTGCATTTGACTGTACTGAATCTGAATGCTTCTTTGAACATATTTGAATATGCAAATTATAACATTCAACATTTTATTGTATTAGCAATTTTTGTTACATCTGTAACTAACTTTTGTAGTGGTCTATTTTACCTGACTGCACCAGAAATTGGGTATGGTTTTTTTGTGACAATCCGCAATCATAACCACATCAGGTTATTAAGATAAAAGCACTCTAGATGAAATGTAACATTTATGTGTATTTCCTGACCCTCTTTTCTAACACATATTAACAAGTAGTTAAATTACTTGTCAAGTTTGTGACTTATAATGCATTAAAATAGATAAATAATACAAGCTACCTGTACTCTTTGCGCTGTAGCATGATGTGCTACAGCGCAAAGAGTGTAGTTTTGTTTAAAAAATATTTATGCATTTATTGATTTCTATACATATTATAATACAGCTTTTGGCTGCAACTTCATCAGATTGAAAGTGAATTATATCTGCCATAAAACATCCTATGGAAGTCAGCCATATGCTTTCTATTAGTGAAATTTTTTTTTGTATTTATTTTCATTTGTTTATTGGCCTATCTACATTTGTACCACTAATATTAACCTTATAATACAAGCAATAATATACTATTTGCATTTATAATACTTATTTATTTTATTTGCCTATTTAACCATTTATGCACACACACATAATATACAGATAAGAAGAAGAAACAGAAAAATAGATACAGAGGTTATTAATCAGAACTTGCAGTGGTTATTCATTACAAACAAATAATTCTACGTCTTTATAATGATACCAGGATCTGTCAGCGTCTTCGCCTGCATGAATGTCGAAAATAATCCCAAGGGAACATATCCTGAGATGAAAGTATCCTATGTGCTATTCCAGACTATAATCTATCTCTGTGCCAAATTTCATCCAGATCTGTTCAGTAGTTTTTGCGTGAAAGAGTAACAAACATACTAACACACTCACAAACTTTCGCCTTTATAATATAGTGTGAAGTGTGATAGTGTGATGTGATTATAATGATAATATAAATTTATATAAAAGTTCCAAAAAATCATGCCACTGTTTAAACAAATGTGTTATAAGAATAATCAAAATTAGTTAATCACGAGAACACATAAGTGTAATCATTTAATAATATCAATTGAACAAGGTAACCAAAAGTCAATATATATTTTTTTGGTTAATAATAATGTCAAGAGACTATTGAAAACAGATTATGATAGTCTTATCAGTGCAGCTAAGTATACAGAGCAAGTAAGCTATCAGTGAATTGATAAACATCATTAAATAGTTATTTACCCGTGTATTGAATAAGGCACATGATTCATTTTTGTTTAATAATAATTCGGATTTATAAATAATGGGTACAGTCTATTATAATCTCTTGATAATTTTTGTCCTCTATTTGAAAATAATAAGCTTATCATTTTATTTAGATATAATAAGACCTGAGACCTTTTAGATTACATTCACTATTCAGCATTGACTTTTAACATTTTAAATGTTAAGAATAGATGATTTCAAACAAAGAAACCTTTTAAAATCACTTTTTTAAGATACTGTATATTATGAATACAATTAAAGTAATGCCCATAACATACTATTCATAGATCTGATGATCTAAATAAACCTAGACAGAGCCAAAAATTATATTCACACTATTCATGTCCAATTCAAGCTTTATTTATTATAGAGGGAATATACTTGACCAATTGTTAAGTGTTTCATAATTCTTTTTAGGTAACTTTTAGAATCCATAACACCGCTAGTAAGGCAAGCTAAAAAACTGCAGAACACTTTATTCCATTTAAGCTCCAAGAAGTCTATAAATACTTATACAAAATCTTTAAACATTACAGGACAACTTCCTACCCCCAGACCAGCGAAACAACTATGATTGTGAAAAGGGTCCCACGGGGCCCTTGAACCGCAAGAAGCTGATAGAACACATAAACAAACAGGCCCTGGAGACACCAGACCGACCTGAAATCAAGCCTTTTGTTGCAGGAGTAGTACGTGGAAAGAAGGTACGTACAAGACAAATACCCACAGAGGAGTGGACATTATTAGTTGTGGGGACAGTATGGTGTTATGTATAACAAGTATTTATGAAATCCCAAGGCTAGTAGCATAGTTCCATCAATTTGTTAATCCTTTGTAAAACAATGGCCAAGATATACCGGTCTGGACAAACCACTATTAAAATTGATATTTCCTGCTGAAATTATAAGGGTGCCATATTTCCTTTGCAAGAAAGAACCACTGCTACGGGCAATTTTTCCCATTCATAAAAATGAAAATGGTGTTAAAAATTACGACAATGAAAATAAGTACAGTTTTTATTGAATTAATTAATAACTTATGAATCACTAGACCTCGCTTGATTGCCGAGATCGACAAAAGGCACGTAGGTTGAGGTTCTGTAGTTCAAGGTTTATTTACATATTGATAAGTGTAAGTGATTAGTGAATTAATTAGTTATCACGGCGCTATGCTGCATTATAAATATGATGCAGTGCATACTACTCATACAGAATTATTGATTTAAAATAGTATGTGAGGTTAGTAATACTAAAACAGTAAACCATTAAGAGGATCGAAAAAAAACTTGCTCAGAATGATGCAACAATTGAATGCGACAACAGCTGTATCATCACTAGGACTGAACTTAGTTAGATCTTGATCTGCGCAGTAGAACTATATTTTTTTGCCGATATAAAAATAGCATTAGTTTAGTCCCTAAATCGCCGATGCTAAAAGTATGTCTAGGTGTAGTAAGGTCTTTAGATGGAAAGAATAAAATTTTGTTTGTTCTGCACTTCTAGCTTATTAATACTCCGCATACTCTATACTTATTTTTTTGTGATTTAATAATAGCCTTCTATTCCGAATTCCGTTCCTTTTTATAATATGTCGCGTAATTCAGTGTGCCTTTCGGCATGGGCCAACCTTCTCCATTGACCTCTGTCCAAAGCCACTCTAGTCCAGAGTGGACCTAAGGTTAGTCTTTCGTCATCTTCCCGGACAGCCCGCATCTTTTGCAAGAGCAAAACGATAGCGAACAAACGCTTTATGTCATAAAATTTGGAATTACCTGCAGTGTAGGTATGGTAGGTCCTACACAATTGTTTGCTAATCGCTCGCTGTTTGTCAAATGCACTCGTTTAAAAAAGAAACCGCCAACAACTCTGAAAATTTTGTATGAAGAGCAAGTATTGCGCAAAAATCGCTATCGTTTTGCTCTTGCAAAAGATACGTAATAAGCCTGCCGGTTTTCATCTGGTGCCATTTCTCGGATACCAGATGGTGACCTGTTTGGTCCACTAGTTTTTCTGGCATCGCAGCATGTGGCCAGTCCAACCCACTTCAGATGTGGTTTATTACACAAAATATTCCTCCTAGAGAATACTAACATGAACCATATATGTTTCCAGTGGATCCCGCCGCCCGTGCCAGAGAAGCAACGCGACGCGGATGAACAGATTTCCATCGACCTCGGCGACGAATACGAGCAGGCGCTTACCGATGCCTCGCAGGAGGAGATCATTGACCTGGCTGGTATGTGTTTTTTATTATTATTGATTGGCTGACGCTTCTCCACTATCTCACCTGATGGTAAGCGATGATGTGGTCAATGATGAAGCACGCTTGCCTAGAAGTAACCTTTACACTCTTGACTTAAGGACCCCTAGGTTGTAGCTATAGGGAAAGACAGACTTCCACTCCCGGGCTTGCACAATGAAAGTATTCCCAAAACGGTTTGTGCATATTGGTGGGATTTGCCACCATTTACTGATGCCGCATCTCCGTACGTGTCTTCTGCCTTGTACTCCTTCCGACAAAGTCTGGTGGTCTAAAGCGTCATTTTTGCTGGTGAAAGAATCGGAGCAATCATTCGGTCTCACTTTTGAGTGCGTACACTCGCTCACGTTTTATTTAATCGTAATTAGGCTTCCGAAAACATGGTCTGTCTCTAGCTTATTAACACGTTGGCTGCCAGACAATAGAAAATGTATTGTTTGAGGTCACAGGTGACCGGAGCGGCAGTGAAAGTATAAAGATGTCAACACAATTTAATTGAAGATCTCAATATAATTACATTTTACTAAGCTTGGAAGCCATAGAGATTAGGTTACTAACCCATCGCCCCTACTTAATTCAACCAAACAAGCAGCTTATTCTAGTTCACTGGTCTGCAAGTGATAGGCTTCGTTCAAGCTGTGTCTAAATCCCTTGTCTTTTCGCGCCTAATCTACCCCAATCAGCTATAGATTGTACTGGATTGTTGATTACATAAGAGAATCGTTTACTTATCCATCTAAAAATATCCCTCTAATGTTCTGGTATTGTTTTGGATACTAAACACAAGTAAATATTCATACATTCAAATATTGACAGCAAATGCATGCGAAGTTTATGCCACAACATTCTGGCAGGAGTCACGAAAACGAAATATTAGCTCGCTAACCTAGTACCACATATTGTAATAATCTCTGGCCGTCTAAATACCGCCGCTGACACGGTTACCGTCAAACGGGGCACTCTTACGACAGATCTATGACACTTCGCATTATTTATGATAGCTGAAATCAGGAAATTTTCTTTTGTAATGACAATATGTTCTATCGTGATGCCCTGGCGATGGGCCAGCATTGTCTTGAGTTCATTGCAACTCGTACAAGAACCAAGGAGATTTTATTTCGTAATATACATCTATAAAACATTTACAGCTCTTAATATTAAAAATTACATTATTTATTGCATCGTGTCTGGAATTTGTCGGAAGAATGATGCATTTCGTTTCTTGAATGCTTTTTATTTTGTGAGAAGCATTCGTTTATTTCTAGATTTCAGTGGTGGCAGTATTAGATAATATATGTCTTGATACTAAAAGTAAAATGATCCGTTGTCGCAGAAAAACGTAGTGTTGTCAAAACAATTATTGCTAGAAATACAATTTTTTACTGACACGTGAATGGTTTTAGGAAATGAGGCACGTTCATGACTCTTCACTGTCTTGCGTTCAGTATTTTTATGTTCTTATTCTAGACTACTTCTTTTCGCAATAACAATGGGTATACCTACTACAATAATAATATTTTAGTATGGATTGAGTACATTTTAATTCTTCAACATGGACCTTTGATTTACCTTCAGTTTTCGAAGTGTGACAATGAATCTGAAATACCGATTTGCGTCTTATTCCTAACGATTCTTTTGCCCTTCATACTATAATATTATAGACCTGTCGCCTCAAGACTGTCGGTGAGAACTTCGACGTTAAATTCATAAATCAAATAAATAATAAATGATGCAAAGAAAACATTTGGCTCGTCACGCAAGCGTGCTATATCTGACGTGCATGGTTGGCGCCGTCTTCACCTATATATTTTGACACTGTCTTATCCAATAAATGTTACTGTGCCACTTTATGATCAATAAGCAGCCCAAAGACCTTATACTTCTTACTACTAGACTGTGCACTATGGCGCAAAAAACGGTCCGAGCGAGAGGGCTCCCGTTGGTAGTGTGTCTCTTTCTAATGAGGTGACCATGACCAAATATAACAAGGGACAAATTGATTGTAAAAACAAAAGTGTAAGTATCCCGATATATGTATTTATGCTACCTAACTACGCTACCTAAACCAAATTCAAGGAAAAAAAAAGAAACGCGTGAATGTTTTTTGGAATCTACATCATTTACCGTATGGTGTCGGGCGTAAAGAATTTCAACATCCCATGTTTTTCCATTGGTGTCATAAGAGGCGACTAAGGGACAAACCAGAGAATGGGTAGCAGCATTCTCTGTGCATTTGTAACAACCATACTGGGATCGCCAACCCGCCTGCAAAGCACTCCCCATGAATAGCACAAATAAAACATAGCCCCTAGTACCCGGCAGGCTGCCTACCGATAAGACTACGGTAGCGATCTATGGTAAGGTATGGCAAGGGGTGCAAAGAATCCCGGACGAGTTACGGCTACCCAACAAATACCGACGACAGGACCTGGCAACGTACAACATACGCACACTCCGGACTCCGGACCGACGTTAAGAACACCGAACTCAAAGAGGAATTGAGCAGTTTACGATGGAGTATTATAGGGTTATCTGAAGTTTGAAGAGAGGGGGGGGGACTCGATAACCCTCAAATTCCAAGTCTGGATAAGTCTTGTTCTTCAAGACCCATCGTATAGATAGGAACAAAAAGCTCTCTGATCTTACTCTCAAGCTCATGAAGGAGAGGCGTGAGATGATCCTGCAGTCTTCAGACGATGCTTTGAAATACCCCAAAGGATCTCAATTATTTCACATATTGTCCAGTTGCGTAGACAGTTGAGAAACTTAACTTCACCAATTTTATTCCACTAGGAATCAATTTGCGAATAATATTAACAGCCGCTGAATTTTACTCGAACAAAACCCGCCAAAAACTCCACAAACCTGGTGGTCCTACATTTAGTATTACCAGGCCCAAACATTTAAAAGTACTACTCTTACTAAGTATTAATCAATTATTTTTTAAATACAATGAATTGATTAATGAAAGGAACTGTAAAAATATTTAAATACGCTTCAAAGTTTCATAGACTTTGAAACGTATTTAAATATATTTTTTATTCGTTCGTTTTGGTATTACATAAAAAAGAAAATATAAAATGTTCTACCATTTCTACCAAACCCAATGATTAGTTGAGCTGGCAAGATGTCAGACAAGGACACACTACCAGCGGGCACCCTCTCGCTCAGGACCGCTTTTGGTTAGCTACCGCTTATAAGGGAATAGGTAACCTAGATGTATGACAATAGATTTCATTTTAGCTATACAAAAATTTTTGGTACACAGTCTAGTAGTAAGAAATACGTATAAGGTCTTTGAAGCAGCCATAACGATTTGTTTTCTGTTAGTGAATTGACTGAAAATTATATTATTGTTGCATGGTGTTCTTCAATTATAGCTACATCTAAGTTGTCAGTAACCTCGGCCAGTACAATTTAAACTTCCTTCCAGTAAATTAATAAGGTCACGGGGGGTCCCAGCGCTACGAAATAAAATTTGGTTCAAATAAATGTCACTAGATGGCGCGATATGCAACGCTTCGTTATTGAACTAAGTGTAAAATTAACATTTCCTAGAATTGATCGTAGAAAATTGTATGTTCTTTTTTAATCAACTCTCCTAAGCACAATTTGTGTTGTAACACATTTTGGTAAAATGAAACTGAAAAACTTGCAAAAAGCACTATAAAACAAATCTCTGTAGTTAAAGAAAAAATATCACGAACCGAGAAAATCCGTTTTCTTTTTTATTTATTATAGGTTCGCGTTTGACCACTATCTCGCCTGATGTTAAGTGATGATGTGGTCGAAGGTGAAGCACGCTTGCCTAGAAGTAACCTATTCACTCTTGACTTGAAGACCCCTAGGTTGTAGCTAACAGGAAACAAAGACGTCGGCAGGGAATGCCACTCCTTAGCTGTACGCACAATGAAAGTATTTTCAAAACGCTTTGTGCGTATGGGTGGAATATCCACCATGTACCGATGGCGCATTGTCGTACGTCTTGTAGTCCGATGATGGAAAGGGCTAGGTGGAATCAAATTGTGCAGTTCCATCGCACACTTCTCGAAATGTAACCGATAGAAAACCGACAGGCTGGCAACTCGTCGTCGGTGTTCAAGGCTCTGGAGCTTTGAGTCAACCAGCGCATCGTTGCCGATAAGACCGTAGTCGCTGCTAAGAACTTTAAAAAATAATCATCCGAAAAACTTACGTTGGCACGGTTCCTTTGTATGGGATGAGGCATCTGTATGCTAATATTATATTAGCTGTGATAAGGTTTAGCTATAGCTTGTCTACGAGTATGCTGGTAGTTAAGGAAATTCTTCAGACAGCCTTCTTAAATAGTTTTGATTTGAGCATCAAATTAAAAAGGTTGATGGAAGCCATTAATTTAAAATTTGTCCCATCCATTCCCGCTTAAGAAATGTGGAAAAAAAAATGCTTTATTCGTGGTCTTTTTGTTTCCAGCTATCCTCGGCTTCCACTCGATGATGAATCAGGATCAGTACCACGCGTCGCTACTCAACAAAGGACAGCCCGTCGGACTCGGCTGGGATGGCATCACTAAAGCCACCAAAAATAAGGTACATTTCTTCTATCCGCCGCGAAATCATGTTTTTTGAAGGCTTTGAGCAGTACCAAGTTTAGTTGCTCATCACATTATCTTATTAGAACATGTGATTCTTTTTCCATATCCGAATAACAAGAAACATATGACCAAGACCGCAGTAAATCAGAGTAAAGATGTTAAAAACCTGCCGTTTATTTTTTGTCATAGACTTATAGAAAATTTAAACATCATAATTATAATTTTCTACAATGACGATGTGGTTGTGATTGCAGGTGTACCCCATGGACCCCCCCAACGACACAGACCCCGACGACACCATCACACGGGTGCAACAGAATGACCAGAAACTCACTGATCTCAATTGGAATAATATTAAGGTATGCCATTACAATCAGCAGTAAGTTGCAGAGACGGGAGACGTCACGATATTGCGTTAAAGTTAAGCGGAGAAAAATCTAAATAGTTCAATCCTATTAGTTATTCAATACACAATTTTCTCTCTGCTTAGGCACTGGATCTAGGCACAGAACCTCACATTTATTTGGCGACTAATAACTACGTTATCGAGAGTCATTTACGATTGCTACTTATAAATAAGATGACGTATGGTTTTCATATAAATATTAACCGAAACTTTTCTAATTGCAGAACATAAGTGACGAGAAATTCGAGAAGCTGTTCTCGGCGCTGAAGGGCAACACTCACCTGGAGGTGCTGTCCCTCGTCAACGTGGGGCTCACCGACCGCACGGGCGCGCTGCTGGCCGACGCCCTGCGCGCCAACACTGCGCTGCGTGTGGTCAACGTGGAGACTAACTTCATCAGCCCCGCCGGCGTGCTGCAGCTCGTGAAGGCTCTGCTCGACACCAACACCGTCGAGGAGTTCCGGGCGAGCAACCAGGTACTGTTTGCTTCTACATACAACTTCATCAGCCCCGCCGGCGTGCTGCAGCTCGTGAAGGCTCTGCTCGACACCAACACCGTCGAGGAGTTCCGGGCGAGCAACCAGGTACTGTTTGCTTCTACATACAACTTCATCAGCCCCGCCGGCGTGCTGCAGCTCGTGAAGGCTCTGCTCGACACCAACACCGTCGAGGAGTTCCGGGCGAGCAACCAGGTACTGTTTGCTTCTACATACAACTTCATCAGCCCCGCCGGCGTGCTGCAGCTCGTGAAGGCTCTGCTCGACACCAACACCGTCGAGGAGTTCCGGGCGAGCAACCAGGTACTGTTTGCTTCTACATACAACTTCATCAGCCCCGCCGGCGTGCTGCAGCTCGTGAAGGCTCTGCTCGACACCAACACCGTCGAGGAGTTCCGGGCGAGCAACCAGGTACTGTTTGCTTCTACATACAACTTCATCAGCCCCGCCGGCGTGCTGCAGCTCGTGAAGGCTCTGCTCGACACCAACACCGTCGAGGAGTTCCGGGCGAGCAACCAGGTACTGTTTGCTTCTACATACAACTTCATCAGCCCCGCCGGCGTGCTGCAGCTCGTGAAGGCTCTGCTCGACACCAACACCGTCGAGGAGTTCCGGGCGAGCAACCAGGTACTGTTTGCTTCTACATACAACTTCATCAGCCCCGCCGGCGTGCTGCAGCTCGTGAAGGCTCTGCTCGACACCAACACCGTCGAGGAGTTCCGGGCGAGCAACCAGGTACTGTTTGCTTCTACATACAACTTCATCAGCCCCGCCGGCGTGCTGCAGCTCGTGAAGGCTCTGCTCGACACCAACACCGTCGAGGAGTTCCGGGCGAGCAACCAGGTACTGTTTGCTTCTACATACAACTTCATCAGCCCCGCCGGCGTGCTGCAGCTCGTGAAGGCTCTGCTCGACACCAACACCGTCGAGGAGTTCCGGGCGAGCAACCAGGTACTGTTTGCTTCTACATACAACTTCATCAGCCCCGCCGGCGTGCTGCAGCTCGTGAAGGCTCTGCTCGACACCAACACCGTCGAGGAGTTCCGGGCGAGCAACCAGGTACTGTTTGCTTCTACATACAACTTCATCAGCCCCGCCGGCGTGCTGCAGCTCGTGAAGGCTCTGCTCGACACCAACACCGTCGAGGAGTTCCGGGCGAGCAACCAGGTACTGTTTGCTTCTACATACAACTTCATCAGCCCCGCCGGCGTGCTGCAGCTCGTGAAGGCTCTGCTCGACACCAACACCGTCGAGGAGTTCCGGGCGAGCAACCAGGTACTGTTTGCTTCTACATACAACTTCATCAGCCCCGCCGGCGTGCTGCAGCTCGTGAAGGCTCTGCTCGACACCAACACCGTCGAGGAGTTCCGGGCGAGCAACCAGGTACTGTTTGCTTCTACATACAACTTCATCAGCCCCGCCGGCGTGCTGCAGCTCGTGAAGGCTCTGCTCGACACCAACACCGTCGAGGAGTTCCGGGCGAGCAACCAGGTACTGTTTGCTTCTACATACAACTTCATCAGCCCCGCCGGCGTGCTGCAGCTCGTGAAGGCTCTGCTCGACACCAACACCGTCGAGGAGTTCCGGGCGAGCAACCAGGTACTGTTTGCTTCTACATACAACTTCATCAGCCCCGCCGGCGTGCTGCAGCTCGTGAAGGCTCTGCTCGACACCAACACCGTCGAGGAGTTCCGGGCGAGCAACCAGGTACTGTTTGCTTCTACATACAACTTCATCAGCCCCGCCGGCGTGCTGCAGCTCGTGAAGGCTCTGCTCGACACCAACACCGTCGAGGAGTTCCGGGCGAGCAACCAGGTACTGTTTGCTTCTACATACAACTTCATCAGCCCCGCCGGCGTGCTGCAGCTCGTGAAGGCTCTGCTCGACACCAACACCGTCGAGGAGTTCCGGGCGAGCAACCAGGTACTGTTTGCTTCTACATACAACTTCATCAGCCCCGCCGGCGTGCTGCAGCTCGTGAAGGCTCTGCTCGACACCAACACCGTCGAGGAGTTCCGGGCGAGCAACCAGGTACTGTTTGCTTCTACATACAACTTCATCAGCTGTGCAAACCGCAATATTTTAACTTTCGCTCAAACTATAAAAATTGCTGGTCTTAAGAAGACCAAAGAAGGCTCGCATACATCTGTTTGTATCGGTAAGTATTGGTAAAAGTGAGGTTTTATTGTGTCCCAGTATGTCAATTGACCATTATTATGCCTGTAACGTTTGTATTTGTTTCGCTAGCGGTCGCAAGTGCTGGGCAACAAGATCGAGATGGACATAACGTCGTTAGTGGAGCAGAACCCCACCCTGCTGCGGCTCGGCCTGCACCTGGAGTACAGCGACGCGCGCCACAGGATCGCCTCGCATCTGCAGAGGAACATCGACAGAAGTGAGTGGCTGCTGGGCACGAGTGCTTATGTGCTGGCCAGATACTGGGGTATGTCGCTGGGACGGGCACTTATGCAATGCTCGGTAGAATCAACCAGTGCGACCCATTGGTGGATCAAATTGATAGGTGGTCAAGGGTAGACACCACAGGTGTTACGGTTCGATAATGTCGTTGAAAACATGACTAAAAACATTTAATTCAATTAGAGCCATAAAGGGATAAGGTGTGCAGTGTGCTTTATGCGGGCTTTATTTTCAGGATATGGTAGTTGACAAAAAATATCTATTTATTCCGTCAGTTAGTTAACCTAAAAATATTGGACACATATTTTTTCTTTAGCCATTTAAACAAAAAATTACGACGATAACAGTGCGTTGAAATATCATATGACGTCACGGTGTGCTACACTTTTGACAAAGTGACGTCACAAGCCCGCACTCCTGAACTTTGATGCGGGTTATCTTTGTCAATTTTCATTTATTCGATAAAGCGAAAAATACGGGTCCAATATTATTTGATAATCTCACAGACGGACTAAATCGAATTATTTTTCGACCCACGACAAATCTTTATTATTATTAGAAATCTATTTAAACGAGCATCGCGTATGTACGTGGTTAGCGGCGAATAAAACTGGTATCTGTCTGGTATGTAATACATTTATAGTGGGGAATTGGTGCAAAGTCGATTTGGTTATCTTTTATATTGCTTGGGGTTACTTGCTAGCTATTAAATATTTCTGTTCTAAAGGAGAATCTGACGCTGAAATATTCTTGTTTAGAGGAATAGCCAAAATATTCCTTGAATATTAATATTTTTTATAATGGACAAACAACAATACTGAAAAATAACTGACTATATTAGACTTGGACATACAAATATTAACCAATCCTCTTTACACCATTATCTAGCTATCAATTTACAATACAATATTACTTCTAAAGAAAATGACAAAATACTTACAGTGCGACATAAAAGTGTAGAAAATAAATGAGGGCGCCACAATTGCTCAGATAGCAACCCAGATAGTACGACCCAGCTGATCTTGATACTTGAATAGTATTATTTATTTATTGATTCATTGTTTAAATAATGAGTAAATAAGTAAAAATAGTAATCAATTAAATAAGTATGTTTATTAAATATTTGATATTAAGTAGTAATAAAACAACAACTTCACAAAAAATAAGTATTTTTAATAATCAATTGCATTCAATATAAAGTCGTCCAATACCTTTGAGGGACGACCCTTCCTGTGTTTAGCTGGTGTTGAGAATTTCCCACCGTTTTCAATGCCGTGTTGCACGATTCTGCGCACTGTGCTTACAGAAACACCTAAAACAAGCAAAGAAAAGAATCACTGTCAGACCGACCAACGAAGTTCCGCGGTAAATAAACGTGAATATATTTTAAAATTGTTTCTTTCCATTTAGTCGCTTGCATCAACAAATATGGTATAGCAAAAAAAATATTTCGTATCCGCAATAAACTACATCAATTTTTGTTGCCTTACTATCAACGTTGTTAAGTCGCGCTATAACTACAACGCTATTTGTTTATCTTAGCATAACCTCAAAAATGGTAAACAAATAAATTGTAAATGATATTTGGTTCGAAAATTTTGCTCCCTGAATGTATTAATCGTTTGTAATTAACGTTTAGTGCAACTTTCAATAGTAACTTACCAGTTAAATCTGCTGTACGATGGTAAACATCTTTTAAGTTGGATAGAAGCTTCCCAGCTTGGAATTCGGCTATACACCGCATATAAACTTTGTAAACTATATCACGGGCACCTCCACGAATTACCTTATTCATGTTTTTCCATTATTTTTCTATCCACACACAGAAATATCACACCAAAACCAAAATTCTTACGAAAATCGAAACCGATTGAGATGAATTGACAGCTCAAGTACTCATTTTAGATGTTGCCAGAAAATGAAAACGTTTAGTTCCCAAATATTTAACTTCTACTCTTTTATGTTGCACTGTAGTAGTATTTAAAAAACATGCATAGCTTATAAGCTCATAGAAACATCTCGAAAGAGCAGTTATTTTAAGATAAATATTTAATAGTTTTATTACAGGTTCTTGCGCAAATTGTAAGATGATGACGTTGCATACATTGCAATTCGATATAAATGTTCTAACCATGTTCAAGCAACATCATCTTACATATATTTTATAGTCTATAAAAATGATATTAGCACATAATGTTATCTTGCATAGAACTTTCACTCTTAACTCTGAACATTAAAGCTTGATTCGTGATACGATTTATGGATAACGTCTCTAATATCATTGATTCTATCATCAGAAAAAGATACTCTAGGCGAGTTCAGACATATGCAGTTATGTAATATATATTGGTGTTGGATATTGGCTTTATTTCATTTTGCCAAAACAATAACCATTCTTCTGACGCATGCGAGTAAAACGGGCAATAATTTATTTGTAGAAAGCGCCAGAAACAACTACTGTAGCACAAACACAGAAATATGACACCATATGCAACTTAATATTTTTCTACATTCCGTAGTTAAAAGTGCTTTAATGTCAATTGAATTTTCTAATACTGCATATTAGACATAAAATAGTCCTTATGAACAACTGTCTGATGTCTGAACAAGCCATTCTTGCTGCACAGTATGTCTAAGGGCCCAAACACAAAACTGCGAATTCGCAACGCAGAAAACAGCTAAGCAACAGCAAGCTTGTAGATTTTTACGTTGCGACGTCTCACCGTAGTTTTGTGTTTATCCTAACGCTCGCGGTCGCATCGCACTACAGCTCGGCGCCTGCGCAATATGTCGTAAACATTCACATTTCGACTATATCCTCAAATGTATAGTTGTGATGGTTGACGCGCTTCATGTTGTGATCACTGATATTTTAATAGTAATTAAGAACGAAATAGAGATACTAGTATTCATTCTATGGGTTCTGTTTTCACGGTACTTTTTGTGCAGAACAACACAAGCACAGAACTTTTTGATTGAAAGCTGAATTTCATATAATTAGATTCGCTTAAAGTGATTGTAGCTACATGCTATTTGATTTAAAAAGTAGCTAATTACAATCAACAAAAATGGTGGTAAAAATATCTCGAAAAAATATCAGTGCCAACTCTTAGTAGTCAACATACCACGACTTTTTAACACTCATACACCCCGCCTACAGAGCACTTGTGGCGCATTTGTACAGCAGCCCATCCTTAGCTTGTATTAACAGTTAGGACACTGAAACCACGGAAGAAACAAACACCTGTACATAGAAACTTGCTTGTGTCTAATGTGAGTCAGCGATAAAACTGCTTGAAAGTTGTAGTCATTTCAGAACGATGGGTTATAAAGTTTAAGCGGGTTTTTATATAGCGCTTTAAACTGCTATATTGTTGAAATTACGAATGTAAAGTAGAATTAAAAAATGGAATAAAGAATTCTGTGTTATTTTTGTATAATGCAAGTCATGAAAGTAAACAGTCGATTCAGAATGTTAAGACAGTATCGTACATTTTGCTTGTATTAATTTATTTGTATGAAATCACTTTGGTGTTAACTGACTTGAAATCATATATACATTTGTGCTAAAACTTGTATCATGATTGAGCATTGTAAAAAGATTCTTAGCAGTGATCGTCTCACCCACAACGAGATATCGATTATCCATTAGACACAAGCACCATCGATAACCAGAATCGATTATCGCAATTAGATTGCCGCGTGCTAAAGAAGGCTAGCGTGTCGCTGAGCCTGCGCAGACCACGCGGCCGCCCGCCGGCCGTCGGCATCGACAGTAGCTTCTTCAACATGACCCCACCTAGCGCAGAAGCCGTCACACCAACCAATCACGAACCAAAACCGGTAATCTCCCAAACTGTAGATACCGAGACATCACTAACTGTCAAAGCTAAAGCGCAACCAGATGACAGACCTACATCAATAACAATAGGAGATGGACCACTGCCACCGGACAGACCTCTGACAAATGGCATGCAAGGATCAGTTGCTACCGAACTAGAAAAGCCAGTCACTGAACTTGAAAAACCGGTAACTACCAACACAGAACAACCTGTATCACCAGTGCCTACCGAAAATGTACAACCAGTACCTACGGAAAATGTCCAACCGGTGCCTTCCGAAAATGTACAACCGGTGCCTTCCGAAAATGTACAACCTGTGCCTAGTGAAAATGTACAACCGGTAGCTACCGAAGACCGTCTTGCTGGCGAACCGGTAGCTCCTATAACAGAGGAAGGAAAATTAGAAGAGAGTACAGATAAAGTACAGTTGCCTACTGGTGAACAAGTGGACCGCTTCGTCAAGGCAGCCCCACCCGATGTTAACCCCAATCCCCACTCGTGAGTAGTGCCGAACTGATTGCAACTCACACCACACCGCGTGCCCCCCTGTCTCTTATATTTGTAGATGTTTATACACCGTTCTATGTGAATTCGAACAATGTAAACATAAAAAATACACAATAATACCAATATTCATTTATGTGCAGAAGGGGGGACTAATACCATGTCTGTTGTGCATAGATTTGCTTGGGTACAGGTCTTCGAACGACTGTGTTTTCATGACAGCGTACCGATTTCTGTGTAACTTCAGATTATCCCCTCTTCTGTATTTTGTAGGCTTTCCTCATCTTCAAAAGAAAATATTGCACATCTATCTAATTTGAACAAACATTGTCATGAATAACGTTTCATGATGAAACGTAATTATTTTTGTATTGTGAAAACTTATAAGAATAAGAATTCACGTCAGTTAAACCATTTCCTTATTTGTTCATACACTTAATTTTTGTATTTTTGCATAGCAATGTTACAGACATATTTTTATTATGAAACCTGCAAAGTTTTAAAATGAGTAAGATTAATGTGGAAATTCTTAGGTAATTTTATAATTTTTGCAATTAAATTGGCTACAAAATTGTTCTAATTCACATGACGAGACATAAGACACATGTGTGCGACAGTAGTTGAGAGTACATTTGTTCCATTCCAGTACGGAAAGACCTAACGCTGCGACTTCAGTTCCGATTCTTTAACCAACTGGCTAAGGGGGCGCGTAGCCAATAGGCGAGGAGGTCAGGCCCACGGTACTTTGTTGGCACGGCATTAACAACTCTACGCTTTTGTTATTACAGCTTATTTAAAATGCCGGCTGATTGAGTGAACACTTACACTTTACACGAATCGTGCAGTTTTATTGTAGGGGTAACTCTTGTGACTGAAACATGTTGAGGCCTTTCAAGGCCTTGGAATTGAAAATGAAAAAGGAATTGAAAAAAAATGTGAAAAATATACTGAGATCTGCAGTGATTATTAATTGAAACAAACTTATGCATATCAAATTGATTAAGACGAAAATGGGGTCACAAATAAACTAAGTAGATCTCTGAATGCTGTACATTTTCAATCCTTGACATGTTACAAGAGATATTCTGGTATTTAGATATTAATTTCAATCATATCTAAAAACATTTAGCTATCCTTGTTATTTTAAAACTGCACAACAAACATATTTGTAGTCGATATGACATTAATGGCGGCTAAAAGCGCCATAAGTGGCATATTTCTAGCATAACAATTTGTTTACTCTTTATAACTCTGAAATACTCTCTACATTAATTCCTTTAAAACTCTTTCCTTTAAAATCTCGATATAAAACGAAACTAATATATTTTGATGTGTTTTCTACTATATACCTTAACAGTTAACCATTTAATTTCTACAGTGAGGGGAACGTAGAACAAACCGATAATATGTAGAAATGGCCGCAAAAAATTGGTAAACTGTCATCTGTTTTGGCGCGAATGTAACTGGCCAAATACGATAGTGCCGTGCTGTTTTTTTTTTTCGGGAAATAACGGTTTTTCACAGCAAAGGCTTAGCTAATCAAGATTTGCCGCTTAGTGAGCCTACGTCGAAGCTATGGGGTCCCAACTAAGACTGGATAGTAATAAACGTTTGTTTAGCCTCTATTAACTTGAACCATAAAAAGGATATATTTTTTTCCTGAACTCAATGACACGCATGGTTGTAACTACTAACAATGTATGCCGAATGATGTTCTGATACTAAAATTCATAGAGACACAAGACTATGAGCATGGATTTGAATTTCCAACTTTGTATTTGTGTTATGAAACTGATTGAAATGATTGATTGTTAATATGTTTTCCTTTGTTATGATTTATTTCTAAATGAACCTACTACGTTACCGATGTTCGCTATACGAAAATGGCCGCTCAAGTGGGCTAAAAATAAACTTTAGTACAGTTTCGAGTTGAAGACTCCTTGATCTGATACGAATTGGATTGCATTTAGATTTGTTATAGCGGCTTTTACTGCTTCTATTGAGATCTAACATTAGCTATTAACTTCTGATATACAAAACACATTTAGAGTATTGATTTAATTTATCCCAAAAGATCAAATTCAAGTCTCTTTTAACCTGAGATCACATTTTTGATCAATGCTAAATAGTCCTATCTCCCGATTAGTCATTTAAAATGAACCCTTAAACCTTCCTACCCAAGTCTCAATGTAGCGAGCATCGGTGATGATGATGAGATATGTATGTATAAATGTGTGATACGTGTCGGTGTGTATGCATTCCAGTACGCCAGCAGCGACGGAGCCAGAACAGCGCTTAGAGCCTTGAACTGTCGCACGTGGTAAGTTTTATACTTTTTTATACGCTTCTGACGTCATTACATTAAAATATGGAGGGTGTTTTCAACAGATATAAATTGATTGTGAATTTTAAACCGACGAAAAAAAGGAGGGCTTTGTCAGTGTTGAAAATAAAGACTAAAATATCTGTTGAAATTGCCTCATTAATCTTGTCATACAGACAATATATGGCATTTTAAAATTCATTTTTTATTCGACTAATATTCTTTAAAATTCAAATCAAACTTGAAATTAATGACGCTTTGTAATATACCACTGCTGTCCCAGCTTGAAATGTTATGGGTAATGTAAAAGGTTGAGAAACGAGTAGAGGATACTTAATTTAGTTTTTAGTGTGTCAAAATTAAGGTTTAATTATGGCCAAAAGTGAGTTATAACTTGTAGTGGAATCTATTTTCGGTCACAGTTGGGTTTTCGGTTTTAGAAATTACTTAACCCATAACATCAATACTATTTAGTAAAAGTAGCAGCAGTGGAAAGCTAGAAGGTCAGTTTATTTAAAAAAGTTTATGCAATAAATGCATTTTGTGTATTTGAGCGCACAATGTTCCCCCTATATAGCATGTTTGCACTATTCCATGCACATTATATCTATTTGTCTGGCGATTCCCATTCCCTAAACTGATATTATAAAAAGTCTGGGTTTTAATGAAAAAGCATAAACCTAAAACATTCCATTTAGTTTACAATAAACACTAGTAACATAGTTCAGAAACGCTATACTGTACCTTAAATATGTTTATACATACTTGTATATTTACTGAAAACTTCGTATTTGACTTTTAATCTATCATTATAAATATCTTAATTTTTACCTCATATTAAAAGATTTGTTATCAAATACGCTGTAGTATTCTATATATCTAGTATATTATAAAAAAAAAAACACTTGTTTCATATGCTATTCGCACACCTACTCGCATAAGTTAAGATTTTTAGGCATAACATTTAACATTTCTCTGAATTAGAATAAGTAATTCAACAATTTTATTATTGCAATTTCCATTGTCTAAAACAAAAGTTGGCAGTGAATATATTATTTACGATGTATATGATTCGTATGCGCCATATATATCAAAAGCGTAGACAAAACATACCTTACTATTATGCTTATTTTATAAAATACTTTCTTTAGAAAGAACAGCATTATATCGAGATCCTAATTTTCTCGATCCAGAATGTCTACGAAACATCTCGACACTACCATTTCATCCTTTCATCTGGATTTATATGTAGCAACCATCATGATTATTCTATTAAAAAAGGTACCCTTTTTGGCACTGGATCAACGATGACTTTTACAATCGGACCATTTAACTGAGACGGTGTCTGAGGCAACTGCCTCAGTTAAGCGGTAGGCCTCTAATAACTTAGGTGAGTCTAGTAACACCGTATGTCCACATTGCAGGCGGTCGCGTCCGGCGGCTGACCCAGTTCACGCGCAGCCGCAGCTACGTGGTCGGCTGGTTCCCGTGAGCGACCCCCCCCCTCGCCCCTCACCACGCACGCGCTCGCTGGCAACGCACTCTGTGCTACACGATACGGAACTTGTGATTGAGTATTTTGAATTTAAACATGGAACTTTTATTTTCTCTATGGTTTTTTACGGCCCGCTTGCACCACAAATTGCTGGATTTAATACATCGTTTTGTATCGGTCAACGTTAAACTATTGGCAGATATAGTATGATGGTTAGTGATTTGTGGTGCAAACGGGCCTTAGAGGCTAGAATACTCTTTCTTAGTGAAAATGCTCATTAGACCCAAAAATACTTTGTTTTGAGGCTCTTGGCAATAAGAAAATGTCTTCGTATAAAGCGACTAAATTAGTTAGGCGAGTTTGTATGGAGAAATATGTTTTTATATACAAATGTTCAAAATGTAACCTGTTTATTCAAACGAGTGCATTCACTAATAAAGACTTTCTAGCCAATGAAAACCACACATTATTTTTTTAATGTACAAGTAATTTTTAAACATAGCCGGGCAATTATAAGTGAATGTACAAAATTTAGAGTTGTTCCTAGGATTAGTATCTTTATCTCGTCATTAGATGTTGAAGTTACATATTTTTGGCCCAATGTTTCGCAACTAGCATCTTAATGTTATTTTTGTGTAGTTTAAACAAAGCTGGTGCTTCGATGTTAGACGTAATTATGACAATATTTACTTTTAACTTGCTATTTAAGAAACCTTTTCTAAGTCATTTTAACTTTGTAAAGCTTAACATTTCACGAAATTGTTTGTATAAATATATAACATATAGACGCTTTAAAACACAACTTATTATAATTATTTTTCAAAATACACAATCACAAAACAAACGTACGGACAGAAAAAATGGTACAGTTGAAGACGAATGTTGTGTGCAAGCAAGAATTGATATTTTATCATAGTTTTAATTCGTAAACAAAATGATGAAAATCAACTAACATCACTAGTACGATGGCCGGCCCATCACTAGTTACAATATAATATTTCTGATAAAATCACAGTTCTTGTATTCAGTGTGAACGATGGACGTTTTACTATTAATTCTTACTATAGTGTGCTAATGAATTCGTATTAATTTTATTATGATATTAAATTGTAATATATTTTATAGATGTGCACATTCCATTAATGCGAAACATGCTTCTCTTATATTGACGCTTTTAGTGTTTAACAAACTTTTTACTTAAAAAACTGACTAAATAGTCGATAAATTTTATTAATATACAACTTATGATTTTATATGGGGTAGTTTGATCGGTAGATACGACTATGGCTTGCCATTTCTACTGCTAACATTCTAAGCTACCTAGCTACCTCGAAAAATGCTGCAAAAGGAGTCTAGCGGCATTAGAAAGTGCCTTCATGTGTTATATTTTGTGACTTGACAATTTATTAATTTTCTTGACTAATAAGACACATCAATGAATTAATTTATGACAGCTCAAATTTAAATAACATTTGAAAATGACTGATTAATTATGACTTGCCATCTACGTTTGATTATAAGAATGATAAATAATACAAGTCAAACTCAAAGAGAAGCTATGTTCTGCGTCAATGGAGGGTAACTTTTAATATTTCAATAAAGCACTAGGTTTTGATCGCAGTGTCTCGTAGACTTTCGATGTACGCCTTCGATGGGATTTTTGTAATTTTGGTATTCGATTGTAGCTAAGCGCGACTAGCGATGTACTGAGGCTTTTGATATGAGAAATAGCTTTTATAACGTAACCTTTTGCTTTCTTGAAACAAAAAAAAATGCTTAAAAATGTAACTTTATGTATATTTAGTGAATCTACTGGGGAACTAAGTGTCCATAACATTGTGATACAGACATCATATTTTCCATTAAAAATCAACTTCGATTTTTTTTTCGTCTGTTAGTTTCAATAAGAGAGATTATTTGTATATGATTTTAGATTTTTAAAATGTAATATTCTTTTATTGTGACGATTTATGAAAAAGTAAATTAATATAAATCATAATTTAATTGTAATGTTAGTTTTATTTATGTTGATATATTGCGGTTCAGGAGCATTTTGATCCAACGAAATACCTTGACTAGTAGAGTCGCAGTTCTGTAGTTTGTGACAACTGTAAAAAATATTAATAAAGTACATAAACATTATTCAGTGTTTTATATGACCTTACGGACACATTACACACATACAGCTGTGAATTCTGTATTCACGTCAGCGTCACCTTCAAACAAGTAAAATACCATTGACCAAACAAAAACTATTTTATTGATATGGAAGGGAACCGCAAGCTTATTACGTAAGAATCAGCAATCATTGCGCGATCAAACGCTTTGTCATAAAAGTCGTAATTACCTACATTGTAAGCGCGAGCGAGCGTTTAGCAAACGATTGTGTTTGTCAAATGAACTTATTTCGCAGAGCATAATTATGCAAAAATCGCTATCGTTTCTCTCTTGCATGATACGTAATAAGCCTGCCGGTTTTGTACAGTGGAGATGTTATCAAATTTAACTGTATTTGAAAAATGTAAGTAGCATCACAAAAAAAACGAGTTTATAAGCATTAGATATTACGCCAATCGAAACTTTCTGGAAAATGGATTTAGAAATATTTATGATCATAGAAATAGTTGATGTAGAATTTTTCGCTCAACTGCGGCCGACGATTGGCACAAAGCCACTCGAGGTCGCGGTGCGCTAAAAATAAAACAACTGTTCATTTACACAAAGCTTTATTTTGATCCGTTAGATATGTTTCGATGACAGTTTCGCTAAAAGGAGCCGTATTTCTTATAGGGTATAAATAGCTATGTGACACGTCACCCCATCGCGATAAAAAATCTTGCAGGATGTTTTTTTTTTTTTTTTTTTTAATTTTCGCATAAGAGCTGGTTCGAATCCCGGTTCTAGCAAGACTTGAAAATGTTTGAATGCAAAACTTAGATACTGATACTAATGAACAAAAAAATAATACAGTTATTTAGTAACTTTCCCTCCAAGTCCCGCTTGGCGAGCGCCTCGACTTTGCAGAGAAACCAAAATGGTGATGGGGTGACTATGCCAGCTTAACAAGATTCAATCGTAAGAGTTTAATTTTACAGGATAATTACCGCTTAGAGAGCTCTAATATTATTAAAAATTTAATAATATTAGAGCTAATAATATTAAATTAAATCTAATATTATTTTTTCACACTTTTTCAATCTAATATTATTGTTTCACTGATAGAACTGAAATTTAGCTGATTTCGGGTGGTGTAAAAAAAAAACTAAGCGGTAATTTCTTGTAATTAACATTTTTATTGCATTCTGGATGTAGAGACAACATCGTATCTCTTCATACATAACTAGACATCATTCGTTGTTTGTATAAGACTAGTGCTAATGGTCTTAGTAGGTACTTAACACGGACATAGAAAACAAATGCTTATGTTCTTAAATACTATCATTTGATAAGCATAGTTATTGTCACAATTTGGAAGACAAAGCGTGTCAAATTATCATAAAAAAAAAAAATGGAATCCTAGTCCTACGGTCATCGTGTGATCGACTTCCTAACAACGGATTCAATGACATGGAATGATTTTGCTACCAGTTAAAAATGAACAACAACATCATGCCTCTATTCCCAGAAATTTTAGACACCTCGGGTCCTGATGTGTGTGTGTGTTTCCCAATTAGAGAAAAGGGGATCGGCGGAGGGCGGATAACGTGTATCTGCTGCGGGCCGGGTGAATGGACGAGGAAATATCCCTTTCCGCAGCCTCCTTGTGCGAGACAATAGTTTCGCACAAGGATACCACCGCGTCCCAGGATTTCTCGCTGCCGACCATCCACTCGACTACGGCCGGCAGTGACAGGTCATTGCCTATTCCTGAGATGAGGACACAGCGCAGCTAACTAAAACCTCGTTAGTCTAGTGAAAGGTCTAGTTATCCTTTGGTTTAATCAAATGAATAAATTTTCGATCTAAAATAAATTCTAAACTATAATTTAGAGCAAGATTATGATGTTATTTAGAAAATGCCTTTCGCCTCTGACAACTTGTACAGTTGGGGTGTTAGTGAGTTGGCAAATTAATAGTATTATGAAATGAGAAATAATAAATGAAACAAAATAATCACTCAAAAAAAAAGTATATTTATAAAAAAACAACAGAATACCTAACAAAACATTACGATAATATTTAATGGTTGATGAAAATAGTTCACAAAAGTCCCGTACACAATTAGGAAACACTTACTATTATAATAATGTCACCTGTTTTGTTACTATTAATAATTGTAAAACATTAGTATTATGTCTACGGCAAGCTAGTGTTCAGCGAGACAGTTATGCAGCTGGTTAAATAAAACCGTACTGTATAGATAAATATTGTTTCTCTGCATTTTGATAACTTTGCTCAATATCCTTTCACCTTTGCTGCCTCGATTTCCACTAACGTCAAAACTCTTAATTTATTCTAGTATTTTTATAAAATGTTTTAAAACTTGGAACGAAGGTTTTATTGTCATTATTGGCTAGCCTAGCCTAGTAAGTACATCTTTAGGCCTATGCTAGGTTCTAGAATCTCTTATAATTATCTGAAATATAAAATCGAGAGGAGCAAAATTTTCAAATCGTTTAGTTGATCTATAAATGGCGAATGTCTAATTTTGTGGAATGTGCAAGTGATTTGACTAACTTGTAATACTATTAATACCTACAAAGCTACAGCATGATGGCACATAACTAAAAATAACCGCCAAAATTAGGAACGTCCAAACAATAAAAATATTATTTAATAAAATACATTTCAAATACTTTACAATCTAAGTACATCATCAATTATACAAATAAAATTATAATACGAAATAAATACTTTTAAAGGTTCAGAAATATTGCATGCTTCTAGGGTACACGCACACTATTGCGTAATAATAAAATATGCGGCAATTATGCAAATGACTACAGCAGAAGACCAGTAAATATGTCATAGCTGCATTGGTGTTTTGTTTGATTTTTAAACTTTTGCTACCATTAGTTCTTTTTTTCTATTCTACAAAGCGATAATTAACAAGATAATTTTAATAAGCATCAATCTTTCACCCGAACCTCGACTGCCTTTAACATTATATTGAAATATAGAAACGTTAAAATCCACCAACTCCTAAAGATCTAGCCCAGCTAAATACCAACAAGCTACTCCTTAATAGTTAATATAGCTGTTTATAAAATTTTTCGTGAATCGCGACAGCTGACTAGCGAATATGAAGATAGAAATAGCAACAATTACTAAAGAGAACATATTTCAGTTGACGTCGCGTTGATTCAATCCATAAATTTAAATTATACCACTATATACCACTTCTAATATTACCATCAAATAGTAAAATAGGTAAATTTGATCGAAAGTTTAAATTAAGCATAGATAATAAAGATTCTCAAAAAGGGTGAAAATAAACGTCAACTGTGTTATATATCTCTTCATTTACTCACTACTGTAACATCGCTAAATATTCAAAAAAGCTAATAAACAATATATTTTCTTAATCTTTGTTTTGGTTTATTTCATTTTATAGGCAAAACCTTGCTTTTAATATTTATAAAATTGAGGAATTTCTAACCAATTTATTATATACCCATTCTTTAAAAATTAAATCGTATTAGGTATTAAATAAACATAAAACAATACCAACACTTTAGAGATTCCTACCGTAACTATTAAAAACTTGCTAAAATATTTAAAAAAATCAAATAAAACCATTGCTACGGATCTAAGTAGTTTAACATCCAAATACTTGTTTCTAGTTGGGTAATTCAAATAAAAACAGAATAATCCATAACAATTGTTTTATTTCATACAAAATTAACAAAGCTCGTCTAATTAAGCATTTATTGCGCATAAGTACAAAGCGATTTAAGTAATAAGCATTAACGCATATTATATGTTACAAAGCAAACTTAATAATCTATGATGGCAGTGTGATCGTATGGCCACAGACTAAATATGATACGTTGTCTTTGAGCAGCTTGACAGTTGACTTCGGGTATTGGCCAACCGGCTGTTAGACTGTGGCATTATTAAGGACTCCATTGGTTACTGCAAAGTTGCTATTGAATACTAGATAGTATTATAGAGTCCGCAAATTACCCAATACCACTATTTGTAGGAAAAATATCACTTAAAATTCAGCTATAAACATGATTTATAGCAACCAATTAGACGCCTATATGTTTTTTATAATAATGTATAAATTATACAAAAAATGATTGAACATATTTTTTTAAGACCGAAGCTAGAAGAAATGACGACGTATTTTAAAGAACGTAAGGTAAAAATTACTTTGAAACTTGTCTTTTAACTAAATTCTCTACTCTACTAATACTCCTTCCACCTTCTATTTAAAACATTCGGAATGTAAAATGCATCATAATGACTGAACAAAAAATATAATAATATGTACACGTAAACATTTAACATCGTTGTTAGAAGTTTAACCAGTGATTATACTAAAAAAATGGATGGTCATTCTATCTACAAACTAATTCAGATACAAAAAATACGATTTACTAAATAATTTAATTCATTGGAGAAATTTTACTTTACATTACGGTTATTTTTACTCTGTGATAATTAAAAATAATAGGCTATCAAAATGATTTTTCGATTTGACCCGTAATGAAAAGTAAAAGAAAATAAATGTCTTTCGTACTAAAATTGAACCTACTATTTTATTTTACTTGTAGGCGTAACTAGAAAGGAGGTTCCTATACATTTGTTAACTAATTCAGTTTTGACTTGAATTTGTGATATGGTGTATTCTTTAATTATGCATTATCATAGAAATATTTGAATTCATTTACTATGGTGCTACCATAGGGTAGAACCGAACTTATTTGTTATTATTGCAATAATCCCAATTCTAATCACAATTTTGTACCCCTATATAGACTCTTGTGAAGTTAACTCAAAACATGTCCGTCTAACTACCCTCCTTCCAGTTACTCGTACAAGTAAACGTACTGATGTTTACACGTTGTTCTCAAGCTTGTCGAGCGGCATGTCTCGTCGCCAGCTCAGCAGGTCATCGAACAGCGCTTCTAAGTGAGGGTTGCCGCCTAGTCTGGCCACCTTGAAAACAGATTTAAAATATTATTATTTTGAGAGGTGGTGACTTACTCGCAGAGAGACAGAGTGTGCGGCAATACTTTGGTCATGTCGCCCAAAAACAATCTGACAACCTAGAAAAACGTATGCTTACCGGAAAGAAACCTAGGGGACGTGGTCTAATACGACGGTCTCACCAAATGAAGCTACACCTAGACACTCACTATGATAAGATATCCGATGCACTACTAAAGGGAGATCATCAAAAAGTTTAGTCGGGAACATCACGTCGCTCAGCAGCGAACAAACAACTGAAGGAGAAGTAGGACTACCTCAGAAATGAACGAAGGCAGCAATGTACAGGTGAGTATTTTAAGTGGGCGTGGATGACCAAATCCGCAACTATTAGGAATAGCGAAAAAACTCACGAAGCCGATTTTGATGAAAACTAACAGGAATTTCCCCGGATTTGAAAAAAAAGGACATGTACGCATGCATAGCACATACCATTCTATAGTGTAGCTAATAAGGATCACATTCTGGAAATAAATGTCAAACGGCAAACATTGAGAATCGAACTTTCGTCAAAATTCGATTTCTGTCTAGGAATATTGATTTTCAAAAATCCAACAATGCAGTTTTAGTTTTGATTAAAATCAGCCTCGTGATTCCTTTGAGTATGTTTCGCTATACAACAGTTTCGGATATAGCCATCCACGCCCACTTAAAAAACTCAACCTATATAACTGAAGTTTTTAATCAACACTGCCGCCTGTCATAGTGTCCATTGCTTCAGATACTTAGGTTGCCGGTTTGTTTATGTGTAAGTATTTACTTAAGGCTGTGTTTTTAATCAACACTGCCGCCTGTCATAGTGTCCATTGCTTCAGATACTTAGGTTGCCGGTTTGTTTATGTGTAAGTATTTACTTAAGGCTGTGTTTTTAATCAACACTGCCGCCTGTCATAGTGTCCATTGCTTCAGATACTTAGGTTGCCGGTTTGTTTATGTGTAAGTATTTACTTAAGGCTGTGTTTTTAATCAACACTGCCGCCTGTCATAGTGTCCATTGCTTCAGATACTTAGGTTGCCGGTTTGTTTATGTGTAAGTATTTACTTAAGGCTGTGTTTTTAATCAACACTGCCGCCTGTCATAGTGTCCATTGCTTCAGATACTTAGGTTGCCGGTTTGTTTATGTGTAAGTATTTACTTAAGGCTGTGTTTTAATCAACACTGCCGCCTGTCATAGTGTCCATTGCTTCAGATACTTAGGTTGCCGGTTTGTTTATGTGTAAGTATTTACTTAAGGCTGTGTTTTAATCAACACTGCCGCCTGTCATAGTGTCCATTGCTTCAGATACTTAGGTTGCCGGTTTGTTTATGTGTAAGTATTTACTTAAGGCTGTGTTTTTAATCAACACTGCCGCCTGTCATAGTGTCCATTGCTTCAGATACTTAGGTTGCCGGTTTGTTTATGTGTAAGTATTTACTTAAGGCTGTGTTTTTAATCAACACTGCCGCCTGTCATAGTGTCCATTGCTTCAGATACTTAGGTTGCCGGTTTGTTTATGTGTAAGTATTTACTTAAGGCTGTGTTTTTAATCAACACTGCCGCCTGTCATAGTGTCCATTGCTTCAGATACTTAGGTTGCCGGTTTGTTTATGTGTAAGTATTTACTTAAGGCTGTGTTTTAATCAACACTGCCGCCTGTCATAGTGTCCATTGCTTCAGATACTTAGGTTGCCGGTTTGTTTATGTGTAAGTATTTACTTAAGGCTGTGTTTTAATCAACACTGCCGCCTGTCATAGTGTCCATTGCTTCAGATACTTAGGTTGCCGGTTTGTTTATGTGTAAGTATTTACTTAAGGCTGTGTTTTTAATCAACACTGCCGCCTGTCATAGTGTCCATTGCTTCAGATACTTAGGTTGCCGGTTTGTTTATGTGTAAATATTTACTTAAGGCTGTGTTTCCACTGCAATGGAGACGATCAGTGTGAAATATTTTTTAATAGCACATCTCGTTTCTGTAAACGGTCGAATCCCTTTCCTGTGTCCGATGTCACAGTCTTCACTAACATCAAGCCCAAAAGCAAAAAGCAAGGTCACCGGCACACGACAGTTTTATGAAGTAATAGCTTCTGCCAGCACTTTCGCCCGCGTGTAAACTGTTTACTTATCTCAAGGGAACCTTTCCCCGCGATTCCTTCTGCGTAGTACTTGAGAAATTATTGGTTTACCATACAAACTTACACCTTCCACTAAACCCTTAAGGATGATTGCCGGGATAAAAGCTGTACTAGAAGATCTAGAAGATAGTTTGAGACGCTGGGAAGGATCCCAGCGTCTCAAACTATCTTCATACCAAATTTCATCTCAATTAGTTCAGAAGCTTAAGCGAGAAAATAAAACATAAATAAATATCCGACCTCTCTCCTGGCCTCCTGGTCGAGACTGTGCAGGATGTCCCTGGTGTACGCGAAGCTGCCGATTCGCTCCAGTATCGTGATGCAGTACCGCTTCACCTCCAGGTCGCGGGTCCTTTGACGAAGTATGTCTACAGACGGGGCTAAGGAAATTTACTGATTTCTGTTGGTATCTATAACTATTGTTTCAGTTATATGATGACAATACATTTTTCTTTCTACCTAGCCTTTTCACAACAATGTTGAAGCGGTTCCTAGTTTAATTGGTTTCGGCAAAATTATAATATTTTACACTAGCTTCTGCCCGCGGCTTCACCCGCGAAAAAAGTGTTTTATCATCCCAAGGGAATACAAACTATCCTATGTCCTTCCCAGGGTCTCAAACTTTTCCATGCCAAATTTCATCTAAATCGGTTCAGTAGATCCAGAGATTACCCCCTACAACCTCACAAACTTTACCTCTTTATAATATCAGTATAGATGAAGCGTCTATCTTTCTAACTCCACAAACCAGTTCTAAACATATAAATACTTTAAATAATAATAAAAAATTCTCAAGTCATAATTTGCAAGACTAGTTTGGTAATCCCAATATCAATAAGAATCCTCAGTCGCCTTTTTTGAGACGGTTGGAAACAATAGAAGCTGCTGACTTTCATTCCAGTAAAAAAAAATTGCCAAAGCAGAAGCATCAAATTAAACTTCATGGAAGTGTTTTTTGAGTAAAAAGGTAACCCACATTGCTGATAAATATTATTAAACTGTGGAATATATTTTTAAAGGATACGAAGCACTTGGTTGTCGCCCTGGCGGATGGCGTGGATGATGGGGAAGCTGAACTTGCCCTCCGTCAGGTCCTCGCAGTAACTCTTGTTCTCCGTGTACTGGGGACAACATATAGCTGTTACAAACACGTGGTCGTACAACATAGGCATTTTGTATAGGTAGTTCAAAACATGACCTTGAGTGTGTTTTGCATAATAAAATAGAAACATACCAAATATGATTAGAACAATAATGTATCGATCAATCATGCATATTATGATTATTTTATGAAAATAATATTTATTTATTAAGTATAAACTTTATATTTATTTACCCACAAAATACGTACAGGACAAAAGTAAGTAAAAACAAAAATCAAAAAACCCGACTGCTTGAAGCGAACTAAAAAGACATAAACAAGAAGAAGCTGTGCAGTAGGAGGATACATATTCGCGAGCTGGCTGACCAACACCAGATGTATTTTGCTTTTTTTAACTAACTTATTTTTACATTTTAGTAAAAAAAAATATTTATAAATCGGTATATATTTTTAAAATCACTTCTTAAAATCCTTTATTTTGATATCCCACGGGATGGAGTTTGAATAAAAAAATAGGCCCCCACAATATGGCGCCATAATCCGCTATTTATTAACCCCCGCCGGAAAAAGAGGGGTGTTATAAGTTTCACGTGTGTTGCTGTGTATCTGTGTGTCTGTCTGTGGCATCATAGCGCCTAAACGGATGAACCGATTTTGATTTAGTTTTTTTTTGTTTGAAAGGTTATTTTGTCGAGAGTGTTCTTAGCTATGTTTGAATAAAATCGGTTCAGACGATCAAAAGTTATGGGCGTTTTACTGTTTGAATCGGGGTGTTTTCGCAAGATAAATGTGTCGGGGGTTTTGAAATTTTGAAATTTTACTTGTCTATTTTCCAATTTTATGTAGTCAATGACACTCGCAAGGTTAAGACGAATCGATTGACGTAAGAATCATCAAAATCGGCCAAAAACACCACATAGGAACAAACAAACATACATACATAGACTGATAAACACATTACCCTCCTTGGGCAGTCGGGGTAAAAACAAGCAAGTAATATTTATTGATAGCAATATTTTTGCAAGTAATATTTAATGATAGAATAGAATAGTTCTTTATTTGCACAGAAAGTAGGTACAAGTTACAGATGTTAAGTTTTAATGTAATGATCCTTATACTAACTACCTTATCTAAGGCATGCAAACAGTTTTAGCTATAATAATAAAACCACATTTAATATATATTATTAAAACATTCAATTAAATCAATACAAGTTTACCATGTCAAGATGAAATTCAGTAAATAATTTGAAATAGGCAATATAATACACAATGTCAATTTTAATAAAATGGGATTACAAATTCGTCAAGTTCCAGGTCAGTACAGTTAAACAAAAAAACAATAATAATTAAAAAATGATTAAATATAAGTCACAAAAACAGAGATGTCATCATATCAATTTAAATTCTTATCGGTCAGAAATTCGCTAATATAGCAATATTTTTGCAAGTAATATTTCTCCATGAATCACTATAAATACGCAAGTTATTTAATGATAGCCCTATTTGTCATTATTAGAGGAAACGTTCGCCCAATCCCATGAGTCATGATGATATATTATTATCGGTGAACATGTCGATACCGCAGGAAAAGTTTGTTTGCCTATTATTTATGCTGACGGTAACGTTATATGAAAATAGTTTTTTTTGGAGACTGCATGCGACTTCTTTGGAGATAGTTTTTGTGTTGATGTGTTTCCGTCTATGTGATTGATCGATTGATGGCGGTCAAACGATTTACCTTGCCGAATTCACTTACGCAATAAGACTGCTGGTGGCCCAGTGGCGGAGATCTCGCCTGTCGTGCTTGAGATCATGGGTTCAAATTCGATCACCTGCTCACCGAGTAACTACCCAACCACCACCCCAATGTCTCTTTCAATTCAACTGTACTTTTTAGGGTTCCGTACCCAAAGGGTAAAAACGGGACACTATTACTGAGACTCCGCGGTCCGTCTGTCTGTCTGTCTGTCTGTCACCAGGCTGTATCTCATGAACCGTGATAGCTAGACAGTTGAAATTTTCACAGGAGATGTATATCTGTTGCCGCTACAACAACAAATACTAAAAACAAAATAAAATAAATATTTAAGGGGGGCTCCCATACAACAAACGTGATTTTTTTGCCGTTTTTTACGAAAATGGTACGGAACCCTTCGTGCGCGAGTCCGACTCGCACTTGGCCGGTTTTTTTTAGTTTATATCAGACATCGCTAACGTCGGTGAACGAAAACATCTTAAGGAAACCATCAGCACCCTAATTGTGCCATCAGCACTCTTCTTGCATTCATTGCATTATGTTCAAAAATCCGTCTACTCGACAGAGTACTAGCAATGAATACTGTTATCAAAATTAAAGGGAAGGAGTGCGCTTCGTGCTGTCAAAACAGATACGCAATTAGTAGACTTGTAGTTAAAACAGGTAAAAATCGCACTCACATTGAGCAAGCGGAGAACACTTGTGCCTTTTAGTAGGAGAAGAGACCGTTGTCCTGCAGTGGTACAGTAATGGGCTAGTACTATTATTAGTACCTATTTAGTATTAGACTCATATCTAAAGGACAAGCCAGATGTAGCAAATGATAGAGAAATATCTTTTTTTCGTATTCTTCTCAGCAAACCCTTTAATGTGATACCCATAACAAGGCAGTGTACAAAAAATAACTAGTCCGCCATCTTGGGCCCTCCGCCATAAAGCTTTTAAAATAGAAGGAACGAAGCGAGGCCTTTTCCCTGCAGTGGGCCACAATAGGCTCATTATAATAATAAAGTAGGTATGTTTACCTCTGTGAGCCTCAAGTTGCAGTAGTCGTCTCTGATCTGGAAGTACAGGCCGAGGATGCCGGTCAGCTTGCTGAAGTCCGACTTGTTGTCGCTGAACAGCTGCATCAGGCGGATCGCCAGCATGAACAGACCGCCCGTCTCTGGAAATATAGGCAAGGTTAATACAGTTGTAATTCAGTATGTGAACCATTGCTGCATGGTTCACATACTGACTAATTTGAAGATATTGTTTTAATTTTGTATAAGTAAGATAATGCATAATTTTCAATTTTAGTGTAATTTGATTGATAATTTAGTTTAATTGTATGATCCAAAGTTGATTGAAATAAATAAATAATAATACTTACAACTTTTTACAAAAAAATAATTACTTTACTTATGTGTTTGCGCCTTTGTACCCATTTATATAAGTTTTTTTTTTTTTGTAAATGTATAGAATTTTATGGTGTACAATAAAGTATATTCTATTCTATTCTAAGTTTTACTGTGCACTTGAGTATACTGTCAACATTTAATCAAAAATCTCTATGACACTAAGGTTAGCTGTAAGAGAACTCAATTATGGGTTAAGCTCGCCTTTGTACATAATCTGACCTACTGTATTTGTATATACATATGACTTCCAAAACAAAACACTACAAAGCAAAAAAGCATAAAATTACTTTCTTTTCGGAAAGTCGGTGTCTTTGGTACCAATTTTTTTTCGTTTTGACACCGACTTCCGAAAAGAAACTTATTTTTCGCTTTGTAATGTTTTGTTTTGGAAGTCAATATAATTTATTTGTTAAAAAGATTTTTATTTTTCTCTTTTAAGTTTAACATACAGTTGAATTGAGAACCTCCTCCTTTTTGAAGTCGGTTCAAAAGGTAATCTCTGGTAGTAGGTACTGATACGGTCACGCAAAGTTCTCTTCAATACAATACACGTGGCCGCCTACTAGGCCTAAACAGTTACTTTTTTTTTTATTCTACGTTCGCGTTTGACCACTATCTCACCTGATGGCGGTGATGTGGTCTACGGTGAAACACGCTTGCCTAGAAGTAACCTATTCACTCTTGACTCGAAGACTTTGAAAAAAAAGGCCGGGCATTTTGCATTTTCTGACTAAAGTTTTTCTAAAATGGCAAGAGATTAAAAAAATGTAGGTTCAACTTAAATTATATGAATGGTAAAGCAGTAGTATTCATGTTAAACATGTAAAGCTGTTTGATGCAATAACTGCTGTGAATTCGTTTTTTTTTGCAATGATGACTTTTTCGCATCCAAGCAAAAAAAAATCCGGACGAATCAGAAGTCGGGACAGGAAGCCAAGTGTCCGGACGAACAGTAATCTTAGACGGGAGCTAACCCGCGGGCAAATATAGTTTTATTTTACTTAACTGGAGAAATGTGGGCTTCCTAAGTTATATTGATGCTTCAGTTTTGTTTGATTTCTAAACTTCAACCTAGCTGAACGTTAAGATTAGACGGCAGATATTGTAACCACGAAAGGATACAAGCCAGTTGAAACAGGTTAAGGGTCAGCACAGATTAACTCGATAACAGTTGAAATTCAACCTTAGTTGCTTTAGCATACGGTTGATATTAGTGTAACTGAATAAAAGCCCAGTGAGATTCTCTGGTTCATTTTAATGAACTAGTTTTCACATAACTAGACACTAGTTGCAACATTGTGAAAATACTTTCAGTGTGCGTACAGCTGACTGCTGAGGTGTGAAATTCCTAGCCGGAGTCCTTGTTTTTTGATAGCTACAACCTTGGGGTCTTTAAGTCAAGAGTAAATAGGTTTCTTCTAGGCAAGCGTGCTTTATCGTCAACCACATCATCGCTTACCATCAGACGAGATAGTGGACAAGCGCGAGCCTGCCAATAACAAAATAAGAATGGAAATATTCTTCAGTAAAAGATTTTTGCAAGAAATAAAATATTAAAGAGCTTTACACAATGTCTCACTTTTGATGGTCATCTCTTTGTACTCGTCCTCGGAGGGACACTGGAAGTTGTCTCTCCAGTAGATCTCGATGCCTTGCCCTCTGTGGAGCTCTAATAGTTGTTCTGTGTACACTGTTGTCGCCTGAAACAAAGCATTTAATTAAGTCCTGTGTTCTGCACCAATGTCTAAGGATAACTAAAAAGTTATGACTGTAGATGGACCGGGGTTAACTCCGATTATTAGGTTTAATCGCCCATCTTTAGTTATTACGTAAGAAGGAGAAGCACAATTACTGAAGGGATATTTTACCATAGGATGGCCTAGCTCCTGCGTCTTCTCGAGCGCCACGATCATGGTGTAGTTGGCCGCGTTGATGGTGCTGGCCACGCCGTAGATGGAGTGCGCCACGGGGATGCCGCGCCGCAGGATCGAGTTGTCTTGGATGTCGTCGATCCTGCACAACAATCACATTGATTTTTATGAAAAAAGTGTTAATACACTCTGTACTTCATCATCATCACCAGCCTTTTAATGTTCCCAGCTGGGATGTGTCCCAGCAGTGGGCACACCACCTACACCTACCTCCTCTGTGCCACGGAATTGGCCGTAATCCATCCCGCGGGCACAGTTCGGGTTGGTAGATGTCACATGTCTTCGATTTTTTGTTTATAGGACATGCCGGTTTCCTCATGATGTTTTCCTTCACCGTTTTGAGAGCAGTGATCTTTGCACTTCAGACGACCTAAAAATATGCCACTGATGTCGCGATTGTCAACTCATTTAATTAAATATGTTATGTGCATTTAACATCGACAAGAAGAAAGTCTATTGTGCCAGGTATTGTCTAGTACAAGAGCCAGGGCTGCACTGATATTTGTTGTCACAAATAATGTTAAATAAATCAGTTTGGGATAAAAAATTATGTAATACGAGTGATTGATTGACTTTCTAAGCCGAATAAATTACTATATTCTTTATGAGGAACCCCACCAACGAAACTTAGGAAATAGTGAGGAAACCTTTTTTATTTGTAAAAAATCTTATAAGGAAGTTAGATGTCGTCGAACAAGGAAACGATGTTTGGCTGATTAGTCATTATTGCGCTATCGCTATGTAACGTGATCGTGGTTAAATATTTTTATCACTCTTTCAAATCTTTGTCTTTCTTTGTCTTAAAATCTTTAATAAACTCATCCAATCATTGTGTGTCTCTTCGCACGTATTCCCCATGTGAGTCAGTTTTATTTTTAACTCTTGCTACTAAATACTTCAATTAACAGATGTGAGATAGGGAATACCATCCCATCGTACTAAGTGGTCCAGTCACCCATTTTCATTGAATGAGTTGCTCTGTATTACCCATGGGCAATTATCAACGTGTCTTACATGGAAATATCAGCGCTTACCATCTAATCTAAACTTTATCATTGTTTAGAATGAATGAGCCGAGACCTTAACCTCTATCATTGTATAAATATCTACATATGTGGATACTTCTACATAAGGAATTACCCAGCTTGTATAAGATCTGCCACTACAAAAGATACACCATTACAAAAGAAACCCAAGTACGAAACATTACGCCAAAGACGGGAGAATACAAAAGAAACGGCAATAATTCGAAAATATTCGTTTTTCATCGAATTTTGTTGTTGGGGGACCTAGGTTGAGCAAATTGTAGGTAATTGAGATGGTTATCCTATGGATCATGATACATCTTAAGGACATCGAGTTGCATCTCGATAAAACAACAAAAGCCAGAGCTTGTTAACTATAATTCTTTTTTCCTAATACCATTGGAAGACAAGGATGGGAACTGTTATTTAGCGGTATCAAGCGCTAAACGATATTTTCGAAGCATTGATAAGCGATTATCTGTAGCTTTTAGTGTACGTGCTCCTTCATCATAAAAATGTCACCTTTATCAAAATGACTAATTTAAAAGTGTGTACCAACAGTTAGGAACAATATAATTAATCTGTATTCATATGACACATACACTTTAATTCGCTTGTGTTCAGCAAAGTAACCTATTACGCAACACAAGACGATATTAAGTCAACAATGCATTTACATTTACATGAATAAATAGAAAAGGCCATGAAAATTGCTTATCTTAATGTGTTGTCTATGAAGTATCGGTATACATTACCTATATGCCTATATTTAATTTTATGTAGATACTAGCTGACCCGGCAAACGTTGTTTTGCCATAAAAACACCAAACATTCATCTACCCTAGCTACGCTACTCTACCTACCTTACCCTACCCTACCTACCCTACTCTACCTATCCTACAATACCTACCCTACCCTGCCTAGGGGTTTAAAAAATAGTTTACGACCGATTCTCAGACCTACCAAGTATGCAAAAAAATGTTCATAAGAATCGGTCAAACCGTTTCTGAGGAGTTTACAGACAAACACTGTGACACGAGATTTTTTTATATAAGATATTAGACAATGAACATACATAATTGTGTTTCAGAATTAATAATATATCATCCATCCTAAAACTCTTCAAGTCAGAGTTAGGTACAGTCTACTGATTCCTATCTGCTTGTGGCTCTCGATTTGTTTAGCATAAAATATCAATGATGCAACCGCTTAACAATGCATTTTTGTGAGATGCCTAAGATAAGAAATATTATAGCAACACCTTTTTGGAAACAACCATAGTAATGTTAAAGACTACTGCCGAACCAGAATGCTGTAGGTATGCCAGAAATAAATAAATAGTTCAACCAATGACAACCAAGTCAAAAGAACCGCACCATCGACCAAGGATTACGCCTTACAAGACCAAAGTAACCATAGACCATAGCCAGCAGGACCGAAGTCACCAAAGATCACATACCCAGCAGGACACAAGTTACCAATCACCGATAAAATCAAAGTAATGAATATATTTCACTCACGCGTTAAAGAAAGTTATGTCAATCGTGTCCTGCTCGGCTGATGGTACCTTGTGTTTGACGCTGCAACATGTTCAAGGCATCTATGAGCCAATGCCAAAAGTACGAAAAATAGGAAAAGTAAACAGATTAACAGGGGATTGAACAATCCTTTTTCGGTATAGTGTCCTATCTATGTATGTATAGATTGCAAACCACATATCGGCAAGCGTGATTTAGCAGACCCCCCGGCTATATGGACCGACAGCTTAAAAAAGGGAAGACTGGATGCGGAAGACGGAAAATTGGGTGACAAGCTTAGGAGACTTTCCACACCAGGTTTTCCGCCCGCGTAGCTTAGAACTGCTTGATTGATTGATTTCAATCTAGGTTAGCATGCATGGCTTTAAACTTTCAATCCAAACACTGGCTTTGTTCCGGTGAGACTTTTGAGCAAATTAATCAGTATTTTGTTTAAAGTCTCCGCCAGATAACAAAAACATTTAAGTCATTGATCCGACTTGTACCTTGTATATATAAGTATAATTAAAAATATGATTTTTTGTTTATTGATAAATTTGTTCTCAAATAAAAGGTATAGGCGTAGAACCATTTTAATCATGTAAATCGATTAACGCGTTTACGAGATATTAACTCATTACTGAATGCTATGAATGGATCACGGACGCCCCTTACCTCGCCGCCCCTTTTCGTATCGTTTTGAAAGATAGGAATACATTGGTAGACAGGTGTTAACGACTTTTATTTTATTGTTATCTGGCGGTGACTTTAATTAACTTTACAGAGCAAACATCAAGGTGAATTATAATAAATAAATGTTTATTGGTACAAAACATGTTACAATAATAAGTGTTCACATAAGTATACAGCTATATTGTAGGAACTACATTGTAACCATTGGTTAATGAACCCTGCCTCTCAAACTAGGGCAAACTGTATCTTGAGAGACAGTATTCGGGAAGTTTTTGCATACATACAAATAAACAAAAGGTACAACATAGTCATCGCTATCACTTAATCAATTTAAAAATAAAAATAAGATTAATTAATAAGATTTGAAAGTAAGGTGTGTGTAGGTTAGGAGTAGTGACAGTGAGTGTGAAGTGGAGTTTGTGGGTATTTTTCAAGAGATTTAGGTGAGTAACGATTCGGTGTAGGAATAGTCCTGGTGTAGTAGCCACTCAGTGACTTTACATTTCAGTGTGTGTCTGTTTAGGTCTTGTATGCTGAGTTGTTTGTGAATTTGACTGTAAATGTGGGTGCATAGTGTGAAGTATTGATGCTTAGCAAACTTTGTTTTGTGCTGTGTAAACGTGGAAGGGATCCTCCGTTTGTTAGTGTCGGTAGTGGGTATTTTGGAGTGAGTTCTGATGGTGGATTTAAGCACGAAGAGTTGTCGAACTGTTAGCACCTTGCAGTCCGCGTATCACTCCGATGTTGGGTAACTAAAGGGTTTTCGGGTCATAACTTTTAGTACGGCCCTCTGGGCACGCTCAACTCTCAGTAATTTAGTTTTTGTAGCTCCACGCCACACGGAAATGCAATAGCCCAGGATCGATTGACTCAATGACGGTTTGCAGACTCTCTTAGCAACTTGAAAATATGAATAAGACGCATGGTTCTTTGTTATGTTACCAGAAAATACGATGATACAAAAAAAATAAACAAAGAGATCTGCATTGTTTGATTAATTTAAAATTGAAACACTAATTGTGCCTCGGTTCCACTAAATACCTACTGAAACCTCGCAAATCTAGGTTCTGATTACTACTGTGGTGTGGACGTAAGTTAGACACTGAGCGATGAGCGACCAAAAAGACGATGACTCGCCTGGTCCGACTACTGGGACTTAACCAACGCCCGAATCGGGGCCCGAATCATACACTACTACCTAATATTTTGTATATTCATAGGAGTTGGCCTATAATCGTTCTACTAACAATGCCTACACATAATTTTACATAAATACAATCGCACTCGCCGAATTTATTAGGAGTGCGGGAGGAAGGAAAACATATTTGGACGAGCCCTACTTGGGCGACATTAAGGCGTATATATTCCCCAATGTTAACGCAGTACTGGCCGCGCACCCGCTTGGTGTCAGAATATCTATATTGAATCTCCTTTTGGACAGTTTTGTTTGCAAAACATTTTTTGATTTACATAAGCTGTTTCAGTTATAAAGAAATTCTAGCCATCAATGTTTTCCGTGTAAAAATATTTTTAAACACCCAAGTCGTTTTGGAGGAGTATCCAAAAGTAGCGAAATAATATCGTGTTGTTAATTATTTTTTCAAAGCTAAACTATTAGTTTCACGAAAAAAACATGTTTCACAAATAATGTTTATGAATCAATACTAAATTTAAATATTTTTTCAAACCTTTTAACCAATCCACTAAGCAGTATGCAGTTATAAAGTATGCTTTAGAAAGTCAGTAGAAGGCCCTTAAGCTTATTTTCGGTTGGAACTTCTGACGATGAAACAAGTGCGTAACCCAACTTTCGTTCCGGGATTTCCATTTGCTGTGTTGCCATAGTTACTCACACTTCATTATTTATATGATGCTACAATACATACTAGAAGAAATTCTGTACTCTTTTCCCCTAAAAGTCCTTGTCACTAGTTGTATCGCGAGAATAACAAAGTGTTAGATGAATAGCAAATAGAATTCTTCAAAATAACTGGAACAAGCCAATGCCAAACAATAGTAATGAATAGGGAGTAAACACACTGCATACAAATTGTATTATCATACATAATTCATGTGTTTAACATTTAAATATGGTGTATATTTTCCTCAAATTATTATTTAAGTGAGATATTATGGGATATAATATTATATCAGTGTGCACATGCACATTATTCTACAAATTTTTTTTTTATAAACATTAGATTTATTTATATTTTACAACATCCAGTAATTGTCAAATAACTAAGTTTTCTGCCTGACTGAGCAGACTTTTTACATACAATGATGAACACCAGCAGGAAATATATGAGGGTTTTTGACACACTAAGAACATCATTTTACACTATTAACTATGGTTAAAAAGCATAATCCTGGCTAGTGGCTTGTGCTGAGAGAATAGATAGAAAATAAGTCACCAGCATATTGTGTTTAGGGTTCCGTACCCAAAGAGTAAAAACAGGGCCCTATTACTAAGACTGTCTGTCTGTCACCAGGCTGTATCTCATGAACCATGATAGCTGGACAGTTCAAATTTTCACAGATGATGCATTTCTGTTGCCTCTATAACAAAAAATAACCTACTAGAAACAGAATAAAATAAATATTTAAGTGGGGCTCCCATACAACAAACGTGTTTTTTTGTCGTTTTTTTGCCGTAATGTTACGGAACCCTTCGTCCGCGAGTCCGAAACGCACTTGGCCGGTTTTTCAGATCTGGAAGTCTAAACTGGTTTTTAGAGAAGAGTAGAAGTGCCTCTCCTCTAGGAGAATGAATCTAATCCCTTATTCATGTAGCCTATAGTCACTGCTAAAGAGTTTTCCAAACAGCATTACTCACACCTCCAGCGGAAGGCAATCAAAAAGGAGAAAAAAATATTATATGTTCAGGGTTGATAAAAACCAAGTAAAAAACCGGCCAAGTGCGAGTCGGACTCGCGCACGAAGGGTTCCGTACTTGGTAAATTGCGGTTTACGATTTATGACGTATTAAAAAAAAACTACTTACTAGATCTCGTTCAAAACCATTTTCGTTGGAAGTTTACATGGTAATGTACATAATATATTTTTTTAGTTTTATCATTCTCTTATTTTAGAAGTTACAGGGGGGGACACATTTTACCACTTTGGAAGTGTCTCTCGCGCAAACTATTCAGTTTAGAAAAAAATGATATTAGAAACCTCAATATCATTTTTGAAGACCTATTCATAGATACCCCACACGTATGGGTTTGAAAAAAAAAAATTTTTTTAGTTTTAGTTTCAAGTATGGAACCCCAAAAATTTATTGTTTTTTTTTCTATTTTTGTGTGAAAATCTTATTGCGGTTCACAGAATACATCTACTTACCAAGTTTCAACAGCATAGTTCTTATAGTTTCCTAAAAAAGTGGCTGTGAGATACGGACGGACAGACAGACAGACATGACGAATCTATAAGGGTTCCGTATTTTGCCATTTGGCTACGGAACCCTAAAAAAGATCGTATTTATTTGATTTAAATCGGATTTCATCATCATCATAATCATATCAGCCGAAAGATGTCTCCACTGCTGGACATAGGCCTCCCCCTAGAATCACCACATTGACCGGTCCCGTGCGTCTCGCATCCAGCAGATCCCCGCAACCTTCACCAGGTCTTCGGTCGACTTGGTGGCAACCCTTCCAAAGCAACGGGCGGAGTGGCAACCGCGAACCGGAAAACGTTGTGTTGGAAATCGTATTTATGTGATTTGAATCGTATTTTTTTGTTTTAATTTACATTCTCATCTTTTTTAATTTGGAAGTCAATTAATTTAAAAAGACGACATATTTTTTTATTACAGTTAATAATAAAATTAACAAATACATTTTATTTTAATAAATTGTATTTTTATTTCTCCGTTTATTGTAAGTCATAGATCCGAAATCATACCCATAAATAACAATATTCATAAAATAAATTGTATGACAAAAAAAAATCGTACTACTTATTCTGGCGCCGCGTAGGTAACCAGCATTGGACACGTGTGTGTGCGCCGTAGTTTATGTCGGGGGAAGTCCCTTGACACATTTGGCAGATTTGATTGCAGTAAAAAAGTATTGATTTGAATCATTGATGTTTAATAAAAAAAATAAAAAAAATAAATCGCAATTTAAATCGCTGATTTAAATCATATAAATTGACTGTTGTACAACTTACAGCAAGCTGGAGTTGTGCAGCATCTGCACAATCTCTCCCACTGCTCGCAGTTTCTCATCAGAGATCTTGAGCCAGTAGTTGAAGGCAGCTGCAAGCTTCTGTCTTATCTGCTTGCCTGGTACTTGTTGGATGTATGTGTAAGGCATCAGGATTTTCTGGAAATATTTTTAGATATTTTAATTCCAATACATAATACACTTATCCTGTTAGCTTCCAACTTACAGGCAGGTGAAGCCCCTGGCTAAAGCCAGTGTTCTTATTTGTCGCCAGTTTACTAAAAAAGGTAAAATAAAAAATATACATTTTGAATCCTGTTTTTTCCCCATATTTTGTTGCCGTGTCAGTTAAACATAATTGACTTGATAATAAGTATCCTATGACACTCAGGAATAATGTAGCTTTCTACGGGTGAAAGAAAGTTCAAAATCAATTCAGTAGTTCCAGAGATTACTTCCTACATACAAACTAACAAACTTAGATGAACACATTTTTCCAATAAGATTATAACAAGAATATTAAAAATAATGTATGAAATAGAAAATTATTAATTCAAGATTTGCAAGTACAATTTATTCCTACTTAATATTACTAACTTAATTAGCATGTGTATATTGGCCAACAATTGACAAACTTGTTGATTCTATTCCTTTGTTTGGGATATACTTTTAAATAATAAAAAACACTTTTAAGCATCCCACACATTTAGCTATTAATATAAATATATGAGGCACAGTCATCACCTCGCAGTATGGCGCATTGCGTCATTTTAATTATTTATTAAATACTGTTAACACCGTATTGTAACAATTATCTAAGCTTTCAAATCGAATCGAAAAAACAAGCATAATAACAAAACTTTATACTAAAAAAATATATAGTTTTGTTCTACGATAGATAAAGGCGGCAAACATGTGGAAAATCAAAATATTACGCGAGATAAAATGAGACATAAATATTTACCTCATCTTGAGTGTTATCACCAGTATTTGTAGTAACTTTAGACATTTTTAGTCTTTGTTTTATTAATTCCGAAAAAATATGAGGAGTTCACACTGCACACCGATCGATTTTGCTATGACAGAATTGAATTGACTGACACTGACAGCAGCCGACCAGCTGACAGAGCAAGTGGAAACTGAATAAATGCGTTCATGCGTTCGCGCTGATTTTAATAGACGTGGTTTTGCGTCATCTTGCTATAGCGCTGAAATGGAAATCGTGTCGTATATCCAGGCAAGTAAAACAAGCCAGCAAGCCCATAAACATTTTATTAGCAGTCGATTGAAACACTGTTTTTAATCTCTAATTTAATATTACAAAACAATGTGAAAAATAAGACAGTATTTTTCAATGCATCCAACCATCTTGCCTATGAATCCAACCAGAGTATTATTTATAAAATTTTAAATAAATATATAAAACGTGTTATGGGATTATTATAAGGTAATCTCTAAAGTTAGGTCAATGCCGACCGCCGCCGCTCGCCGTTATCAAATAATCATTCTCTTCCGATTTAGATTATTAGATTTAGATATTTATTTATATCTATTTGAAGAGGGAGGAGAAAAGCAGCAACAAATACTTGAGTTTCAGGTATGGTGAATATCTAATATTTGTTACAGTCATTTGTAATGTAATAACTTCCCGAGACGAATCTACTTGTACCAATCGAGTAGCAGTACAACACGGTTTTTTTTTATGAGGGGCATCTCCGTCTCGCAGTTCAACCAAATGATGACTATATACTGCTTAATCGGACTTTCCCATGGGAGACTAAACTAAAGCCACCAGCCAGGCACAAAAACTTAAGCTAAGCGACCACTCTGAGAGTTATCCCCGGGATGCGAACCTCGGCTCGCTCAGGAAGTCGCTGGGGGCTGGATCTTGATTAAGTCATAAGTGATTCTACCATCCGTTCGGAAACTAACTACGTGGAGAAGAACGGTTATGAAAGTAGAACTTGAACTAGAATTTTTGTTTTTGTATCGATTGTGTCTTCGTCAAGTGTCAAACTGTTGCTGTTAAGTTGTCAAACTTTATTGACAATAATGACATTTCTAATTTTTCTTCTGTTGTGATGATTTATTTCCAAACAAAATAAATGTTTTCAATAAATTATTCCATAAATGAAATAAGAATGAAGCAAACTTGAAATTGTGAAGCATAAAGGAACAATTATGGGTTTAGAACAGAACACATCCGTGAATTCGTTTTGATTATGTCTGCAAGAAACTATTTATCGGCACGGGAGAAAAGTATAAGTAAACTAATCGATTGTCTACCAAATATTAACCAGCAGAAGTTTGGTTACCGTTCGGGGCAAGAGCTACCGCCTTTGTCTGCAAACACGAGTACTTTTGTGAATCGGAATTTGAATTATTCATTTGAGGTTCAGCCATACATGGTGAATAGTTTGGATAGGGCAGGAACGCCTTTTTCGGACTTTTTCTCGGAAAGCGAGACAGGTCGGTAAACGTTTTTAGAATTTATTACAATTTACGCTAGTCAAACTATGAGGAAATAAGAATCTATACTCAAAGAACAGTTCAGAGAGGTTTTTGTAGTTGAAGTTCAACAATCATAAGATTTGGTGGCCTAATATCTAACAACGTCCCTCTGTAATCATAGTGCTCAATGCTCAATTTTACTAATGATAAAGTAGGTACCAATTATCAAACAGTTATCAAGAGTATCTCACACTTTTTTTTTTAACAATATGGAATTAAAATACCTACCTAACAAGTTAATTTTTTGTTGAGAAAATCACTTGCTGTGGAGCTATGTAGGTAGTACTTTTTTCAAGTTTTCTGCCTGTTGCGACAGGGCACACCAAACAATCACTCAAAATTGGCTTACTCTTAAACCTTAGCTGAGCAAAGGTTTCTCTTTAATTTACTTCATATTACCAATTTATACAATATAATTGGAATTAAAGAGAATTTGGCATAATTAGTATAGTTAAGTGACAGAGTCCCCCTAGGCAAATTAATTTTATAATATTGCAGGAACTCCAGACTTCCACAGTGAAGAAAGTGACAGTAGTTCAGGGTCAGCATTGCGCCGGAACACAGCTGAGGCCACTAAGACATTAGCTGCGGAGTGGGAACGGATTGAGAGGACTCTGTACAATGAGGATGGAGAGAAGTGCAATCGGCCTAACATTCTTGAAGAGTGCAAGCAGTGGAGACAGCTACATCCACAGCTCAGGTTAGAAAGATATCTACTCTTATGTTGGCATGAACTGTAGGGAGAAACTCAAGGTAAAAATATCAACCAGTCAGAACATTGGCATTGGGACAAACTAGATGCTTTGGTGAGTACCTGAATAGGATTGGGTGAGAGACCACGGTAAATTGCCACTATTGCGGAGGCGACTTGATTCTGCACTGCGCAGGCTTAAGGAGTGCTAGTGTCGAGGGCTTCTGGCCACATCGGGATCAGGTGAAACATATCTTTGCTAACAGTTTTTGCTGGCAGAGACAGAAAACCTCATACTGTGAGACCATGATGGGCCAGAAGCACTTGTCCCACCGCCGACGAGGAAGCGATTAGCTATCGACTATTTTCACGTTGAAGAAACTGACAAAAGATATATTAATAGTTTATCGCTGGCTGACACATTGTCGGCGAATACTATGTCAACACAAGTTTGTCGCAGTGAACAGAGCTATCAAAGATAATACTCGTTTAACGATACTTGCTCGACGATGCTCGCTTAGCGCTCAGAAGTTACACCGAGAGACCAAAGCGTGCAGAACTGACCACCCGAAGAAATTGCCTGTCGCACAAAAACACTCGCTCATAGCCGAGCGATAAAACTATTGGAACACACTCATTTCTCGCCGCTCGCCAACTCGTATCTAGGTTCTAGCTCTACTCGTTGTTCGCTGATCGTCGGTGGTGGGACAAGTGCCTCACAATCACTCTCTCAACACTGGTTTATCGCAGCGACAAGAGCTATCAAAATTAATACTTGCTCAGCGATACTCGCTCAGCGATGCTCGCTCGGCGGACAGAGTTAGCGGTCATTTCTACCTACAGTGCGGATCCGTTGCCACGAGCGAGTAATCGCCTGTCGCACAAGAACTCTTGCTTATAGCGAACGATAAAACTATCGGCACTACACAATCGCTTCTCGTTGCTCGCCAACGCGTTTTTAGCTCTAGTCGCTGATCGTTGGCGGTGGGAAAAGTGCCAGAAGGTGGCCGCCGAACGGGATAGTGAAAGGCCGATTCCGCTCGTACGGCGAAGAAGGCATCGGGGAGGCGACCGACTCAACGCCTAAAACGTCGAAACCCCGCCCGCATGCAGAGGGCACTCCGAGGTCATTGGTATGGAGCTCAGATTGGGCACTCGGTCCGCTCGTTTACTCCAGAAAAGATGGTGGCACAATGATCACGTGCGGCTGTGCATAGTTTGGTTCCCTTTCAGTCTCTCCAGGGATGTTTCCTAACAAGCATTGCACAGAGGGGGTTCCGGGGTGATCTTTTGACTCCCCTTCTATATGTTGTTGGTGATCACCACTCTCCTTGGTCTCTTCCCCAAAAGTCCAGGCGCCTTTCGACGGATTTCCCCCGTTATAAAATGAACAGATCAATTGTGCTACTTTGGTCAGTTGTATTTACGTAAATCTTTTTCCTAAAAAATACTAATAAATCAATCAGTGAATTTCAATAGTTTACGAATAAATAAACCGACAGGAACATGTTCCAATGGTTCCAAGCAAGGTATAAGTACAATTAAAACACAATTGAACTAAATTTTTCGCTTTTCGATCAATACATCCCACCTTCATAGTTTCCCCTATAGTAGGTAGTAGTAGTAGTATGTAGGTAGCCAGTTTTTCGGGCGTTCATTGGGTCAAGGCGGTACGCGTCGCACACCATGTACCTACTGTTTCGTCTTGCGCAAGGCATACTGACCCAAGCCCGGCTATGCAAATAGCTAAACGTTATAATAAAATGTGACGTTCATTCTCGTACTTTACATATTTTGAGAATTATGGGACACAGTTTTTATAAAATTATGTGGACAAGGCCGTAATTCTGACGAAAATAATTCAGACTTAGCATACATTTTCAGCAATTTATTCCTTTAAAACACAGGCTTTGTTGTGATTAATATAGTAGTTGTTATACCTTTGACCTATTCAGACCAAAATTTACCCTGCTTTCGGAGTATTTTATTTATTTATATATACTTTTTATGTTTGTTATTCTTAGCGGCTTTTTGTTGGTGTTTTAAATTAGAAAAGGTATCTACAAAGGCAATTGCTGTTACACGTTATTTTTTATTTCGTATTCTGTGAAAACAAATTGTGAATAAAATATGTACAAAAGTGGCTCGTCATTCGAATTAAAAGGAATCGGTGACACTTTTACCATGTCACGATATTAGACTACGAGTAATAACAGCCAATATGACCTTCAAGATATAAATATTTGAAAAGCAATTATTGATTTCCAGAATTGTCGGCAAAGGGATACAATTGCCCGAAAAACGTTTGTCGTGCAGACAGATGGAACACGACGAGGTCATTGCGATGCATTACAGCGACTACGAAGAGTTCAGCGAGAGCGAGGAGCGCCTGTCGCAGAGCAGCACCGACGTCACGCCGCAGAACTCGCCGCGCATCTCCGTGCACGAGGACGTCGGCGAGCACAGGCTTTCCAGAGAAAAGGTATCCTTCTACCCCATGTACAGTGACGAAACAGACTTACCCGATGCGTTCTGCTCCCTCCTTCAAATCACACCAATACACATTCACAGTCCCTATAGAAAAAGACAGAATCCGTCCATACTGAGATCTGAACTAGCTTCCTCTCGGTGGATGAGGAACCCTAGACCAGATTCATCTTTAAATTGTGATAGAAATAGTGCTAAGTCTTTTGTTTCTTTGGATACTAGAAATTACGGGCACATGGCTTTGAGTGCGTCGGAAAGAAATGCGGTGATGAATAGTAGAGTTGTTACTGCCAGGCATAGAGACTTGGCAAGGTTAGAACCTATATGCACGCCAGAGATACCGCAGAGTGACGTCACTAGGCTGTCCAACGGTATTTCATCTCACTTTAGTATTAGAAAGGTTTCTTTGCCGCCTCTGCTTTTAGAGGAAGAAAAGAAAAAAGTTCCGATTAGCTCAGCTAGGAAACATAATGTGAGAACTAGAAAGTCGATTCCTAAAGGTATGTTCCAATTGGATAGGGTGAAATATAATTGACTCTTGTTTAAACCTCTTTTGTCAATAAATTTAGATTTTTGATACCAATTTTTTTATTTTTGTTTATGGAGTGTTAGAATCTTAACAATTCATGCACTAAGCTTGACACTGAACACATGTTTGAACTAAGGCAGCATTGTGTCGTTTATAATAAAGTTTAATATTATATTAGAGTTCGAATTACGGTTGTTTAGAAGTTAGTATGCTTCAACATTGACTTTGAAAGCATACTTGTTGTTTTCTGGAGGATAGTGGTAACATCACTAAGGATTCAGCCCTACAAATTTGTGTGAGATGATTTCTACTAGTCTATCTTTTATGAGTTCTCTAATTTAGTACTCGAATTACTGAAATAAACCTTATCTCTGTTACATAAGGTCGACATTTCGTTGTGACGGTGAGATGGCAGAGCTCTTGGATTGTAATGTTAAATGCACAATTAATTTATGTTATGCAATTTTTATGCCAGTCAGGTATGTCTACTATTAATTTAGAGCTTATTTAATGTATGGAATTGTTGATAAAACCACGTGTAATCACCAAATATTGTACATATACAAAGTTCACTATTTTTATATAATATCTCACTAGTGGAAGGTAAATAGGAGGTTGTACTTATGTTATTATAATTTTCTAGTCCCTTTACTAGTCTTTAGATGATATAAAATGTATTTGTGATTGATTCTTGTGTAAAGCACAATTTTTCGGGTGTACATAAACATGTTGTTGGTAGTTACTTGAGATTGAATGCTATGCCACATTATGAATATATATTTTCTTTATTAAGAATCTTGTGTTTTCATGTTCTTCCTTCTCTACCTCTTCACCATTTTTGTGACTGATTAAGCTTTTCAAACAGATCGGGTCTTCAGGATCCATGTATGAGCATATAATGGTTTGAATATTCTTTGAAACCCGAGTTTTATGTATAGTTGTCGGCACGTAACTTGACAAGAGTCCTTAGATGCGCTCAAGTCGTTTTTTAGGTCTTTTTGGTTACCTAGCCGGACGCGGGGAACGTTTAGCACCGTTCCGAGCGCGCGATTGGTTGGTCAGTTGACACAAGGATCGACTGACCAATTGTGTCGCGTCCACGCTCCGTTCACTCTATACGGTGGTTGCTCAGTTCGCGCATCACGCGCGAACTTACCCCTTCTACGCCAAAACCTTGCCAAGTTACATGCCGGGACTGTACCTTTTTGGAATAGGAAGATGCTGCTGCTTGCTCGATTTCGCATCAAAGTGTGATGCTTATAGTTTTTTAAATATAATAAATGCTTTTGCAAGTAATTTACTAGAGGAAAATTATCAGGGGTATTAGTAAAACCATATAGTCAAATACAAATACAGAATTTATTTTGATATTTACATTATTTGCATTTTATTAACAATCAACATCAACAATATTAAATAATTTGTTTTCGTGGTGTGATACATTTCGAACAGTCTGATAATGTTACAAGACCCGTGGTGGACCTCATTTTGTTACGTATGTAGGTGCACAAAATGGCGGCCTTCCCACGGGAGATGTAACATCATATGTCATATGGTGGTTTGTAAATGGTTACCTAGAAGCGGTGAAACATGGGGTTATTATGCTGAGAATTTGAGCAACTGCGGAGAAAGCTGTGAGCTTGAATTTTGGGTTGCCATTAGAAAATATAAACCAATTCGATTGCTTTACATTGTTTATTTATTTTATATAATTAATGAGACATTTTCAAAAAACAACGCGATTTATTGACTTATCTTTATTTCGATATTTAGATTGAAAAGTAGGATCGTTTTTAGAATTTTCTTAACTTGGCAACCCGTTGTATCGAGGCGTATTGGCGCCAAAATCGTAAAACGTTTAATTTGTTATATTTGGCACTGTGTAGGATGCATGTAATAGTAAGCATGGACATTTTGTTAATTGTTATTTTGTTGCTATCTGTCATGTTTTCTTGTTAAGCATGTTCAATTAGCTGAACTACTTATAGTAAAAATAAAGCAATATGCATAATAAGTACGGATATCTGATTGATACTTACCATTTGACCATAAATTTGAAAATAAAGATCTACCATAGTCACTATATCATGCATGATTAAACAGTGCCAAAATATTACGGGCCCGATCATCAGGGATCAAAACACTTGGTTCCAATTCAAACCATATGCACAAACAAAGGTTTCAATGAAAACCAATCTGACAAAGGGACAGAAAACCCAGTTTGAGAGCAGACTCGTTGCGATAGAGCATTCAGTTATGTTGCTATTTTATATCTTCATTTACACAATATAAATTTAAATTGTTACAATATTTTTATCTCACAGCCATCATTAATATATTGATACTACTTTAATAAGAGAGGACTAGTGTAACAACACTTAGATGGCGTCAGCTTACAAAAAGGGTCTAGCGAACATTCGTTATAGAGCGTAAGATTTATATATACGTATATATAATACATGAAAAATTCACCTTGTCCGTTCTAAAAACGATAACAACCTCAAGCTATTAGCAATAGTCAACAATGTTGTTAATTCTAGAATTTAATGCACACAACATGGATTTACTAAGTACGCTTAGTAGGCATTTTTTTAGTTAGTGTTTTTTTTTTGTATAATTTATCGATCTAGTAAGTGATTTCGTAGATTGTAAGATGTCGTTGAACCGTAGAGAGAAATTTCGGGGCGGAAATATCTAAATTATCTTCGTCTCGCTTCGTGTTGCCAACGCTTGTGCCCACTGACTTGTGGAGATGGATTATTACTTATATACCAATTATGTAAGTATACAGTATTGGAAGTTTCTTATTTTTTTGCCCGAAATAAATTTTAAGAGTTGTTACATACTCATAAATTGAGCTTTTTCACTTTTTCTCATAATTCAAAATGATTTTTTTATGTTGGTTTAATAGTGCCAATTAATAGTTTTCCCCACAAATTTTAAATATCCATCTACACTTCAGTGGACGCATGCTTTGCAAAGTTACATTTAAATTACAATAATATGAGAAACGTTGTTTTCGTGCCATTTGTCGAGATCCCATACATTTTATCCTAATCCGAAGGGCTAAGACGATTAGATCACCACCACTTAATGCGCACGTCAAATTGTCGTATAAATCTGGTGTTAAGTATAAATTGCGTTATAATCTAATAAAATATTGCATAAAACAAACTAACAGTGACAATTTGTGTGTTAAATAGGTTAAAAACAGAAGTTAATTAAAATATTTGTAACCAACATCCAACGTCCCATTATTTAATTTATTTTCATAAGTTATATCCGCTTACATTTAATAAATCCTGCTTCGTCAAACAGTGTAAGTAATATTTTAATTAACTTGTGTGAAAAGAGCGTCCTCACTGGGAGCATTCGTTCGTGAGAGTTTGTAAACAAGCAATCGTAGGCGAGCAACAAATGCTTCCCAGCGAGCCCAGCATTCACGTTCGAGCAAAACTATGAACGTTCGTTCGAACATACCCTAACGAGCTTGGAGCATTCGAATACGATCTCGTTAAATGTCATTGCGGTTGTGGCTGCAGCATTTTTGATTTTTTTTTATTGACCTCGAAGGTCACAAACACTGATGAAGAAACTGTTCCATGCTTTACAAGTGGCCAGTAATATCCTACATACATACTCATTCATTTCATCATCTGAGTACTCGCTTTCGAGCGTTTTATTTGCGTGAACATTCGAATGCGAGCCGTTTCTGCGAAAATCGTTGCGACGTCCACACCGGCCGAAGTTCGGCTAAACGTCCACACCACACGAATATTCGATGTCGAATGCTCATTACAAGTATTTACAAGTGAATGCTCTCAGTGAGGACGCTCTTTATAATAAACAATAATCGCGTTTAGAATATGACGTCATCAGTGATCGCTCGGCATCAGTGACGGCACTAAGTGTCACCTAGCAACAAGTCTCGAGAACATGCACACCGTACACCGTACACCGTCCACTCGGTACATACACATTGCATATCAAACAATAATGGTAACATTAGACGTCAAGCAAACACACGCAGAAGGACTCAGCTATATTCTCTCTCGTTAAGGCGATTATACAATTTTAACACTATTTTTATTTTTTAAATTGCACACTGACCCACCTCTATAACCTTTTAATTGCGATAAATATATTGTAATGCTGTATAAAAATATTAAAGGAAAAATCGTCATTTAATATTAATACTTATTTAACATTCATATTTTAATCCCAAATTAATAGCGTGTATTTTACATTTTTACAATGAGACGTCCAAACTCTATACGTAACTAGCATACAGTGACATCGAAGCCTAATTCACAACAAACTACACACGATAGTATTTGAATATAAACTTTTTAATGTAACCGTAGCCTTCTATTTTAATGCAAAGGAGACGTATATTGAAAAATTCTTATGTAACATACAAAATTACATTTGACTATTTACAACATTCTAGCTAAAAACTTTAAAAATTGAGTGTCGAATGCAGCTCGCGGCGGTACTCTAAATATTAGGTACCTAGTTTGGCTAGGGCTCCATGCATAGGTCACTACTTACCGATATATCAAGCTCAAATTACAACTAACCCACTATACTCGGCTGTGTGCGGTGGTCAGTGAGTGCCCGGCGCCCTGTCGCCCTGTCGCCCTGTCGCCCGACCCACCCCTACCTTGGCAGACATATTGGCGATGCCACTCGGCCGAATAAGCCAATACGATCATTTTAATTAAATATTTTGGACAGACCGATTAGTTTAATTACATAAATAATATTCTATCGTGCACAACCATCTCATAAACTTTACAATTTTCTTTACGCCCGGTGGATTATGTATAATATTATAATAGATTTTTTTTTGTTAGCCCCTTGCATGCAGGTTGTTACTTTTCCTTTGTTCAGCACAGATACGAGTGCGCTGCTAAAGTACGATTTGTACTTTAGAGTAATATTTATACACTTAATATTTAAGTATTAATGTCGCAGGAATGTTCGTTCATATACAGGGCCTCATTTTTTGTACTTTTTCTTTCGGGTACTTTGCTCTATGGATAATGTAGCGACTTTACAAAAATATGGCAGTATGTTTGCATTCAATTCCTTTACGAACTAGGGTAGCTGTGCTATTTCCGTTATTGGACCGAAATGACCAAGGTTGAATACTCAGGACTTAACACACATACTCAAATATCCGTAGAGCGCATACTTTGGAATATTCACGAAGACACAATCTCGAATATTCGTGAAACTTTACATATTAACCTAATGTATCTGTAATTAAGGCCGGTTTTGCCTATTCTATTCAAATGAATGATATCTATATGATTGTGATAAAGATATCTATGTACAGGATGTTTGATAAAACTTTAAATACTTTCAAATACTTACTATCAGTAAAATTGAGGTATTTATTAATTATTAGGTAATATAAATGAATTTAGTGCTCTTGCGTGCGTGCGACGCGTAGCGGGCTTCGTGGGATACTTGAACTTTTACTTTATATATTCATCAAACATCTTGTATTTTAGTATAATTATTGCATTACGTTGTAGTAGGTACTATTCTTCTGTAATGATTCTAATTGGTGAGGCAATGTTAACTAATGCCTAATAAATTCTAAAAAAAGGACCTGTAACCCGCTGCACGTCCGAATGCTCGTCGGTGGTGAGCTGGAGTGCGCGAGGGCGAGCCGAGTGCAGCCGGTTACAGCGTCTCATCTAATACAATCAACATAGTAAACTATGAGAGTCCACAATCGTCAAAGCACCCGGAGTTAACACTAAATACATCGCAGGCTTCAGAAGCCTATCTATTTTAACAACGATTCGAAAATAATATCACACATTTACAGCAAAATTACACTTCGCACTCGGTGTCCCTCGCAAACAAAAAACCATCTTCGAATTTGAACTAATCTCGCAATGGCATCGTTTCGTAGTTTATAGATTATTTCAGTTCATTGATTTTTCATGTGCAGCGCCATGATTCACGTCCACTTTGACAATCCCCCCGCCAAATACCAGGAAAAAATTAAAGAAAACAAAAATAAAAAAATATAGCATAATATAATTTTATTGAAATAAAAAATAAAACAAAAACGTGGTACTAAAAGGTGAGGCTGGAAGTTACTATGTTCTTGTAACAGTTGAAATACTTTTATGCAGATTTGAGGATGAAATACGCGTCAAATAAGTTAGTTTCCTTCTCTCTCAACATTCCGGAAAGAATATTTATTCGATTCTGCATGAAAACATTCAACTAGTAGTCTAACCTTAGTAATAAAAAGATTTAATAAAAAAGATAAACAATGAGCAATGGAACTGTATGCAGACTACTACCATACGTGCAATTTGAATATGGCAGAGTGTCTTAAAACTAAATAATGAATTCAATGTGAACCCTTGGAAAAAAATTAAACATCTAAAAACTTAAAAAATAGTGACTAATATAACTTCGTAAAATCACAAAGTAACGATGATGATATGACGTGCTTAACAATCAGTCGATGAATAACATTAAATGCTTACAATATGTCTATATTTCAGCTTTAAAAATAGCACTTAATTACGTGAAACGTGACAGAAAAAAAACTACAGAATAAGGAATGGATATTCTAAGAAAAGCGATAGCCTACACAATGTCCATTATTTACATGTGAAACCAACATGCAATTAAAAGGTTCCTTTCCTTGAGCATTGATACAAATAATTGAAAAGACCTTAGGAAAACAATAGAAGAAGATTTTAGTTTAAAAAAGACCGCAGAGAAGCTGTCTTTTTGAAGAAATTGATAACAGTTTGTTTGAGAAACTGTCAGAAGTTGTTCATCGCGAACATTTGATATACGGTTTACAACAGTGGTTCATAAATTTGTAAGTGGGAACCGGTAATTTGATTTATCCATTCCGATGCAATCTTAGCTTGAATAGTAAGATTCACTGTTTGGGGTACTGCCTGGGCAAGCACCGAGAACTACTGTTGTAGGAAGAGAAAGAGGTGTGTCAGGACTCAGCCGAAAATATCATATATGCATGTGTGTATGTATTCCCCAAAACCTTTATAAACAAAGCCTATAACTAAACCACCACCGCATTATAAGAGTTTAAATAATTGTGATATTGAAAGATATTGTTTTAAAAATGTGTCAATTGATTGTGAGTCAAACCTGCAGTGTGTACCGCTGTAGTCAGAACTTTTGAGGTAGCCACAGCTTCTCATACCTGACGTCTCTCAGTAAGCGATCGGTTGTAAATCTACCGCTCAGGCGATAGGTTTGCGACAGATTGGGAGCTCATGCTGTTATAAGCAACTACCTCCTTAAAAGTCCTGCTATCAGAGGTATACAATCAGTAAACACAGACAAAAATATAGCTGGTGTGATGTGCCGTAACATTTCAATTTCCAACTCTCTACTGTTGCCTTAAATTACGTTCGATTCTTTAAAATTTATGTAGGTACTCGTTAACAACAGCGTTTTACTGAACTCCGTCTAATCTTTTATCCTAGACATCGAAAGCTTTCTATATTCTTAAAGCGCTTTCTATAAATTGTTAACAGCTCATATTATAACTATCTTCTGTTGTGGCTCCTATAGACTGCGTTTCTCGTGACTTATAAGATCCAGTTATTGTTCTGAACTGATGGAGGTGCTATAGACTGCGAGACCAGTCGCTATAGGAGTCTATATCCATACGTTTATAATTTTAAGTTTTTATCATAATATTTCTTTTAGTTTTAGTAGATAGATACAGCTAAATAAACGAATGCTATTCTATACAAGAGTGCGTTTGAGGAGTGTAGATTGCTGTGCAGGAAGTGTTCAACTTAGAATACTAACATATACAGTTGACAAAACTAAAATAAAACGGGGCAGTGGAGGTAGCAGCACTCCCATTCACGACTAAATAAGTCAGGACAAAATCTAATAATGTGGACGTTTACCCGAGAGTCGAGGTACGAGTGAGGGAGTGATGCTTCGAGGTTAGTCGGGGACGGATGTGTGGCTCGCCGCGCCACGCCACGCGAGTGACGTCACGTTCGTCACAAGCGGGCGTGGCGCGGCGTGCGCGTCCCGGGCGGGGTAGGGCAGGATTGTCGGAGTGGGGGCCTACCGCCTACAGCCTAGATGTAGGAGTAGGGCCCGTCCGTGAGGGCGCTGCACAGCAATAGTCAGGAGGCGTCGTCCTTGCCGCCCGCGCCCGCCGCCGCGCGCCGCGACGAGCGGTACTCCACGCCCGGGTCGAACTGCATCAGCACGAACACCTGTGACAGCAACATCAAGCTATACAACTGGTACCTTGATGAAAAGCTCATAATCTAAGTATATTTTAGTGCAGGACTTCTTCGTTTAACAAAAAAAAACTGAATGATCAAAATAATAATAACCTGGTCGGTAGGCAACAGTGAGAAGTCATCAGGCGGGTTGGTGATGACGTATCGCTTGCTGCTGGCATCACACGAGGAGGACGTATCCCGGAACCGGTAGAGACCGATACACAGCATCCCGTAGGTGCTGAGCGCGGCCACGAACAGGTCGCCGTACTTGCCGGCCTCGCCGAACTGCGCCAGCGGACCGTCGTACAACGAGATCTGACCCACTCTACACCGGTCCCTGGAAACAAACACATTTTGACACGTATGGTGTAAATGTCGAACATCACGGAGCTGCTAAAAAAATCTCAAATAATTTTTTTTTTAGTCCCTGAAGAGCGCACTACTGTGAACAATTGCACTGCTCAGGATATTTGAAGATAGTGATTTGTTTTTTTTTATTACTTTGCGTCGCGCAGTTAAATCAAAATGATTTTTCTACTGCTTAACCGGGCGATCCTGTGGAGACTAAACTACAGTCTCCAGCCAGGAACGTGTTGATAGTGACGAAATAGGCTATGTTTATATCTTACCTATTAGCTAAGCTCTCTGGAGTGGAGTACCCGCCCCTTAGACCGGCTCCCTCAGCCAGGATCAGCTCTAACTCAGGCGTCGCACCACCCGTGATCAGCGAGCGGATTAGCGTTAAGGCATTTTGGTTGAAATAAGTCTGGAACAGATTATCAAGCATTAATACCTAACTTTGAAACGCTCACATGATGAAACTCTAGCGCAGGATACAAAACAAGCCTCCGTAGCTATACAGCACATCAATCTTTTCACACTATAAAAAGGTTATACTTATCATAGTATGGGATACACTAGAAAAATCGCAACAGCCAAAACCCGTCTGCACACAGATGAGGCCGGACTTCAACTCGATTCGTGGAGCTTCTGTACGGAGCGACGGAGCTGGTGTAAACGTTAAGTTATAAGATATTGTTACATACGGTGGACATAAGTGAGTCCAGCACGCTGACGGCGAAGGCGGTGCCGCACGCGAAGGGCTGCGTCAGGTACAGCTCCGTGTCCGGGTCGTCATCGTCGTCTTGGTCCAGGAACTGCACGTTACTGTCGTTCACCAACTCTGCGGGAGACACAACATTGTCAGTCTGTACTTATAGGAAGTGGGCAGATTGAAGAAGAAGAATAATGAAGACTTATTTATGGTCAATCAAATGATAATGAAATCGGCCAATTGACATTTGCCGTCATGGTGCTCATAACAGTTGGGAAGACAAAGTTGGTTCTTCACCGAGGAAGGAATGAACTTTGAGAGCCATACAACAGTACCCATAGAAAAAGCAACATAAGGCCACATACCAGTAATCATAGGCACATTGGCACCATACACCGAGCCCCGTCTCTGCAACAGTACGGGCGCCGGCGGCTGTCCAGGCGGCGGCGGCGCCGTACTGCTCCCGTTCGTCCCCACTCCTGCACTCAGCACTCCTATCGTGTCGTCGAACGTCATAGCCTTGATGTTCAACGAAGCCAAGATAGCTTCCTTGTCTGCCAGCGTAGGATCATCGTTGGATGGCACCTTCGCTGATAGGATGCAGCACATGTCACACAAGTTCACATTAACTGCACGCAAGTCGGCCCGGCTTAGCGGTGAACCCTGAGGAAAATATCGTATGATTAGAGATATGAAGACACGCATTGAAATTAATGACATATTTATTTTGAAAAAAAAGTCGTAAGACAGAACAGCAGCATAAATGCGTAAGTGAATTAGGCAAGACAAAGGGCTTGACCCCAAGAAAGAATATGAAATATTCCCTTTAAATAATTAGCCATTGTAAAAAAAATTGGACGCTTTCATTGGTGAAGATACTCTTAATCGAAAAAGTCCAATCATTTTAGGCAATACCTAATTATTTATAGAGTATTTGTCAAACTCTTTTATGGTGTCAAACCCTTTCCCTTGCCGAATTCACTTACGCAATTAGGCTGCAGGAAAAAACACTACCATAGGAAGTAATAGCGTGACTTACATTCAAAACAGAAATCTTGGGGAGATTCTGCAACATCTTCCATTCTCTTCTGATGTAGTCGACGCTTCCCACGATGACCACGTGCTTGAGCTCGTGGTAGTGGAAGTTGGAGGCCCTCAGCGGCATCACCAGGTTTCGAAGCCCGATGAGCGGCGAGTCAGGGTCCGCGAACAAACACACTACCACGTGCCCGTTCAGAACTGTCATGGCCGCTTGGTTCCTGTCCTGTAACAGCACAAAATATTTGTTGAGATTCGATATTATGGAATTGTTTTGTTCTAAATACTGTTATGGACAAAAGTTAATATTAGTGCAGGCAACATTATTTAACTTACTAATATACAATCTTCCAAGTTCCTTGCGGGGCTCCAATGGAACATCCCAGTGGAGTCGTACTTCATTTCAGTCTTTTCGAAGTCGAAATCTTTCGACTGGTCGTCAGCCAGGCCCGCAGGCAAACTGACGCCATTGCTGTTTTGATTACCACCACTGCTTCTGCTCGTTGGCCTGTACAAAGGTTAGATCTTAGTAAAGGAGTCCATCCAATACACTTTCATGTGTCGAACGAAATGTGTTTATGTAGATGATTTTATAGTTTTTGTTTATTGTTTCAAATTTAATCTATTAGAGGAAATTGAAAGGATAAGGACTTAAAGTTAGATCAGTGTTGCAGTATGGGATTTATGAAGAGATAAGAATAGCCACTACAGAAGATAGCTTCTAAAACACTACACTGGGTTCTGGGGCAGTAGAAATTTGACTGAATTGATTTAAAATCGGATTCTTGAGTACTATCAAGTTATTTCTGAGGATTGTTTAATTTACAAGTGAGTTATATGAAGCTACTGACTGTGTTAAAGGTACTTAAAACAATAATATCTAAACTACTGTATGTACAGGAATGCGCATCGCAGACAAAATATATCAAATGTGTATAAACATATAGTGACAAAACATGCTGTAGTTGTGTGTCGTGCTGAATTCAAGTGCAGTACACGGTAAAATATTGAAAAATAAACTCCTAAACGTATTCGAACTAAAATATTTGACTAGTGAGGCAAGCACTACTCTACAAACTTAATCGAGAAAAGTCTGCGCAGTTGTCTGCACTGCTAAGTCCGAGGACCGTGCAAGGCAAACCCAATGTAGGCAACATTGACACATTGCTGACTTAACTCGTGTAAAAGAATTCAAGTACTTTGCAAATATCAAAACTACTGATAATAAAATGATCTAGCTGAATAATTTTCAATTACATGAGTTTTTTCACTTCGTAGGCAAGGTGATAGGCCTGGTAATTGGTATCTTGATCCTGGGGATTCCTGTAACACAGGTTTAAAGAGTCGTCTCCGTTTCTTTTTTTAGGAAAATAAATGTGCAAACAGGTAGGTAATTATCAATTTAGTGCGTTGTGCACGTCGTGCTAAAATAAAATACTCGAATAACAAGCCGCGATAGAAAGAGAAACCAAGGATAGAAGAAGAGACTTTATGGAATGTATTTATATTCATTATTTTAATTTAAATATTTATATGTTGGACCATGTTTTTGAGTTTAAATCGGCTGGTTTAAATTATTGTCTGAAGCCGAATGTCGACAAAACTAAAATATTGGACTTAAATAAAATTAATACACGGATTGTGTTGCTTGGCTCCAGAGAAAGCTCCAATTATAGCGTTATTTAACTGGGAGTGATGATACATGACTGAAGGAAAGTCTTAGTTAAATCAAGAGATAGACAGAAGATGATTTTTCAACTCGTTTTCTTAATAAATGTGTATGAAAGGAGATAGAAAAGTTTCCCAAAGACAGAAATGTATTTTGAAACAGTATTCAACTTCTGAAATTCTATCATGAGTTCGTAACACCAACTGATATACTCTAAGCTACACCATGTACCACCACTCGTTAACATTTAATAATTAAAACGGTATAAGTATTGTTTCTGTGGTAGACTCACGTATCTGGCGGTGCCCTGTTGACGTTGGGCTTGACCTTGTTGACCTGCCTTGTGGTGGTGGTATTCATCAGCTGATTCGCCATCGGGGACAACAGCGTTGTCGGCGCTGCGTTCCGGTGATTGCGATTTATTACTAAAGGAAGAAAACATGACTTAGATTCTTCTTTTGTGTTGGTTTTTGGAACAGTACCTGGCCGTAAACGAGTTTTAGAACAAGATCTGCTTTGTAGAGCATCCTTTATGTCAGTCATGTTATGCCTGAGACCAAGGATGTTCTATACGACGTGTGAGACAGTCTGTTTCTAAAGCTCGACATCGATGTTTTAATTATAACGTATAACTACTGTAGTCTTCTGTCATGCGATAAAGGTCGATTATGTTTAGTTTTTCGTTTGTATATGAAACTTTCTTTGTTATTTTCGAGTCATAAAATTGTTTGTTGTAAGATTTAAAGGTTTAAAAAAAGAAATTGGTGCACTTGTTTGTCCCTCTGTGCAATGTAGAATAGCTTTCGCGCAGCGACAATACAACGCAGAGAGTTCCAGGCTCTACAAGACAATTTACAAAAGGATCTTACTGTACAAACTATTATTATTATAATTTTAAAGATAAATTAACTAATTGGTTGAAGTTGTTAAGTTATGATGAATCTGAAAAACTTATTGTAATAGAAAAATAAAACTTAGTCTTTGAATTTTAAATAATAATAATTTAGCACGAAACATTCACATTATTTTGTAAAGTTGCTAATTGAGTAAAATTGTTATGTGTAATATTTTAGCTCTAAATAAGACGGTGATATGTAGGTATACGACATCTAAAACGGCCGACCGCCGACTACCCAAGATACTAGCATGTCTTAGTTTGGGAGTCGATGTCTTAAATTAAAATGACTCTGTACATTTACCACACCAACATAATGAAAATGTTGTTTCTTAAAACGCTTTTGAACTTTTTGAAGAATAAAATTATTTTTAGATTTATTAGCCGATGCCATTTTGTAGTTTCTGGTATGGCAACGGTGTTATAGGTAGTGCAACAGTGTAGAAACGAAACGATACCTATGTTTTATAGTAAGTAAACCATTCTACTGAGGATGAATGATGAAGTTGGCTATAAAGTACCTACTACATAATGTATATCGCATATACTCACAACTAGTATCCTCCCCTCTTTCTCTCGCTATTTCACCTGAAAGGCAATAACAACAATTTACGCAAAAATGTTACTCAATGAAGTTGTATAAGCAGCAAAGCTTGTGAGTTTTGATTTTAAATTACTTTTATATATTGCATTGTTTTGTAAAACTAAGGATATCTAATTAAAGGTACTGAATTTATTTAAAAATCTAAATCAATTCAATTTCATTTTTATTTGAAATTACTTGGGTTCAATTGAAATGTATATTATTACGTATTTATTCTTAATCGATATTCTACAACAAAAGCATAGATGTAGGTACCCACATAGCATTCACTGTAGCGTTGCCAATTTTGGACAAAATTAAATAGGGTTTGAATTTATAGATTACGGATTTTTTCTAGTTGTAATTCAATCAGAGCGGTTGGGCCGTTGTTTTCTTGATCATTACAACCAGGCTATGTGTCAGATTAGAAATAACGTTATCCATGAATTGGCAGCTCTTTTATTTAAATATGGTAGGTATTTAATCATTCAGACAAATAAATGCAATGCCATGAATATTTGCAATGCGCGGCAGAGGGGTACAAACCACAAATGATAATACATCCGCTTTAGAGTTTACCAAGAAGCACAGATCGATGGAATCAATCGTCAATCGTCGACGACTCATTACTCTTTGAAATAGTGAATGCAAAAGTAAAATAAAAACAAAATGATTTTGATTCGTGTACATTACAATTTTGTTAGTCGGGCAATTTGTGAAATTGAGTGTGAGGCTGTTAGTTGAGAAGTGTCGCTCGATTAGCGGCCGCGGGACGTGCCACAGTGCCACTACAGTCAGCAGGTACATGCGAGAGAAGCGCATCCCTCGAGGTGTCGCCAGTTGTCAGTGCTCGCTATGAGATAATGCGTGACAAAGCAACTAGGTGCACGGTACCTTCCGGTAACCCAGGACGAAGCATTTTGCCGGTCAAATGGTTCTGTGGGCCGATGATTAAAGAAAAACGAAAAAAAAATCACTCGGCTCGGAGCCAGAGATGTACCTCGAACATGGACCTTCTTGGGCAACTCTGGCGGCGTGAAGGTGGGGGGAGGATGGTGATCATCTGCAAAACATCAGCACAAGTTCGCATTCCACTCCACTCAGTAAATACAGGTCCTACAGCACATCGCGATATAGTACAGCGTGTGGCCGGTCTGTCCATATTGACTCAGATTACTTCAATAGTACAATCATCGGTTTCATCTTGTCAAGGGTTTTGAAAGCAATTAGCACTTAAATATTGGAACGAAAATATTAATATAATAGGTGTTTTGGACTCTATAGTGTTAGAAAAAAAAGTTAGCACAATGTTACGGTATACGTGTACGTCCAGAGAGAAGCTCCAAAGAAAGCTGAAGATGAAACCGATACACAATCAAATTACTTATTAAAGATCAAAGTTATAGTCACAACTAATTAATGCTACTGTTAACATAACATACCTACCACCACACATGCAACAAACATAAAGCTACGAATACAAACGACACACAAAACGAAAGTATCTAACTATTAGACAAGCTCTACGTGCTATAATATTATGTTTCACATCTTGAATTAAATGAATTTAAAACCCTAGGAATTACCATGACTAATGCAAAGGATATGAGGGTATGGAAATGTGAAGTGATTAGAATGGCGTTGAGCGTACTAAAACTGATGGCTCAAATGAAATTACAGAATCGTAAATATTACAGGGATGTGGTAAGAGTAAGGCGAGTATACCAAATCGTTCGGCACATCGGACGCAGCAGCTAACCACTGCTGGGTCCTCGCGGATCTATCGAGGCGGGAGCATCTAAACGTTCCCTATGCAGGGTATCATTAAATCATCTTTTCAACTTTTAAAGCATAAATAAATTACAAATTAACTTCTTGTAAAATCTATTACTTCACAACATCAATATCAGAGGGACTATGTCGATGCAGAAAATCAGGGATCAAAATACTCCTATAAAAATATTTTGAGATATAATAATATAATAACAACAACACCAAAATAAATAAACGACATCACATAATGTCTCTCGATGTTTTAAATATCGGCTAATAGAGAGGCAAACATCTAACTGCTGTATAAATGCACATATAGAAACGTATAAGACAAGACAATGATAAACAGGACACGTTTGCTATGCGATGGTGGCCGGGAGTCACCCGCCCCACTGGTCGCGTATAAACATCACATTGACATGTACACTGAATCTTAACATTGAGGTTACGTACTTGCCCTGCCAACCATCTGGACGGCTCGTACGCCCTTCCTGAACGTAGCCACTGAACCGAGAAATAATACGTTTAGCTCACTTTTTACACAATCCATTTTAACCTGTTTTAAATTGTGGGTGTTACAGAAGATACGCAAATAATAGATCTGAATGCAGACAGAGATGCAAAGCTGATAGTTATCTCTGAGTAGGAAGTAGTTGATGACGACGCAGTATGTTCGACTTCCCATTACTACCGCCCAATCTGCAATCTCTCTTGGCAAGGACATGGCAAACATATTACGAGTATAATATCAATATAGGAGAGACTGCTTAGCTTGGGCTGGCAGTAATAGAGCTCAGTTCTCCTACAGGGGTTGCAGACGTGATCAGTGTTTTACTCTGAAATACTCTCTACCTATATTGTTCGTATATTAAGCGAGCTGTAGTTAATATAGTGTCTTAGTCTAGCTGCACTATACTAGTTGCGTGTGTCGTTTTTTCGTGTATTAGCATAGATATATTGTAGCCCAGTTTCAATTCGTCCATAGCAATGGTTAGTTGATGCAAACAAACTATACGTGTGTAAGGTACGGTAATACGGTATATTTGTCATTTCGTTTCCGTACCATCGAGACAAGCACGGTACGTATTAACACTTTGTTTCACCATCCCAGTCTGCATCATCATCATTCCAACATCTGTAAAAATCCAAAAACTGACAATACGAATGTACGCTCCTAACATTTATGATTTAATTTTGTTAAATGAGTTTGGTAGAATCAAATTCTGTGCAGTGAAGCTACGAGTAGATGTTTGAGCGGTAGAATTTGATCCTGTCAAAAGCGTGGATGAATGTGATGGGTCGTGACTGTATTTAGTTTCCTCCCTGTGTTAGTACTGTCGCGGTCGTTAGCACAGACAAGCCGGAACTGTCGTCATAAGTCTTTGTCCTCCAAAGCTCACTCTCGATGGGCAATTTTATCAGCAGTTTGAGATCTTCACTCCTTTCGTTCTGAGACATGCTTTCGTGGACTCATATTTATATTATTATATCTAAGTGTTCGGGATATGACGGTGCACTTGCAGTTTGCGATATTTAGTTCTACATATTTATTATTAATGTTGACATGCATTGTACTGTCTGTGTTGGGCTCAGAAGTGCATCATAGCAATGTGTTCAACTCTCGTTGATTCGCACCGCACGGCGCGGCGGCGCGCGGTGGCAAGTGACTGCTGTATGATACTATGTACAGGTCCTGATTGGTGGTGAATGTAAGCGGTATTGTATGATGCACTAAATCCTCTCAATTGATACAGAAACAGAGCGAGTAATATCTCAAAAGGCAGAAAAATGGTGAAGTGTCGGAGTGCTTCATCTTGTGGCGGAATCCATTCACGAGCGAGCGGACATACACAATGATCGCTAAATTATAGGGTGTGAACGAGCACGGGTCAAGATAATGCCTTGCAGCCGATCCAGTCAGTGAGGTACGGACGCAACACCACTAAAGCAACTCAACAAAATTATAGACACGAAAAATAAATATCGGAAAACGTCAAGTTGTGAGGTTAGGTGTGGTGCAAGTTACCTATGTCGGCTCCAACCTTCCGCTGGTGCGCGGTCACTAAAAGTTTAGCCGAACAATATATTCATTAATGTCGCACAAATAGAAAGAAAACAGTGTGAGGTCGAGCGAGTCTGTGTCGACGGCGCCCCAGGGCTCCTGCCTACTGCCTACGTGTACGGCGAACATCTTGTGTATACGGCGAACACGTGTGTAAGTGACACACAGATTACGGGACACAGTTCATTACAACATTAAATATTTCCAGAAAGAATGTCACAGAATAGTATAAAGTTAAGAAGTTAGCTGAAAGTATTGTATATAGAGAATTCTGTACAGATTGTCTCGCTAAGTTAGGTAATGTACTCGTATTAGTAATGATAGCAATACAGTGATCTTACAGTTTTTGCATTTGCACTTCTTGATGAGCGTTTCGTCTTTGATGTCCTCGTGGCAGGCCTTGCAATAATACCAAGCTCTGGAATGATAACAGTTGTAGTCAGTACTGAGGAGACGAAACGACACTACATCTTCAAAACGAGTAATAATTGAAGAGAGTAGTAAACGATGGAAGGATGCCAGCCAGAAGACAACATTCTTGTTTATAGGAAGATGCTATTTAGGAAGAGCGAAGTTCCTTACACTACTAGCATCTATGAGTTTGCAATTCCAGAAGAAGATAAAGCCTGACTAACCTTTTAACCTCATCAGCAGACTGTGCGATAAAGAATCCCTGTGTGTTGGCGTGTATCTTGGCACTGCGCGGGTTGATGGATATCTTGCTGTCGGCGCCCTCCTCTCCCTTGATCTCGATCGCTAGCAGCAGCAGCTTGAGCTTCGTGAAGCACAACCTGGTGGATAGACATGATGTACCGGCCTGTTTGCAAGAGCACTCGGTTTTAAGACTTCTTTTTCGCTAATCCATGAGTATTCTTACTTTACAATATACAGATTCTACGTATGAGATGAGAGCACCAAGTGTTCCGAAAATATCGTTCCAATATTTTCCGTTTGATATTTATTCGTTTTTGTGGTTAGCACTCGATGCTTTCAAACTTACCAATAGCCATAGTTCCTAAGAATATCATATTCCAAAAGTAGAACTTTATCAAAAATACCGAAATACTTACACAAATCATGTGTTTAGGGAACAAGTACATTTAAAAAAAATAAACCAATTTATATTTACCAAATCTAGTCTTCCAGACTAGCTTTTTACTTTAACTCCTTTGTCCCGAAGACAACAACAACAAGTTATCCCTATATTTTATAAAAATAAAAAACTACTTTTTGTAAATTGTGGGCAATTAACCTAAGTTAATGTCGTCAATTAAATGGCAAAAAAGACAAATTATTATTATTATTATTTTATTTTTTTTATTGTAAAGATAATAAACATATTAATCTGTGTTTCCACCATTGACACGAATCACACAATCATAGCGATTTGGCATGCTAAAAATAAGTTCATAAAAATCGTTTTGAGGAATGGCCGCCCACGTTCTTTCTAACAAGTCAAAAAGTTGTTGTGGGGTATGCACACCATCCATACTTCGCAGAGCTCTTCTTTGGAACATATCCCATGCGTGCTTAATTGGTTTGAGGTCTGGCAATTAACAGGCCACGACAGAACATTGATGCGAGCATCGGCTAGAGTGCGTGTTACGTCTCTAGCCGTGCATTGTCGTGCATTAGTCGAATCGAATCACCCAACCGGGGTCACAATCCTCACCGCATAAATCTAAGTATTGGGATTACCCTTGATCCAAATGAGATCGGTTTTTCCTCCGTTCCAAATACCAACCCAAACCATTATTGTGCCCCCTCCATATGAATGAATTGCCTGGCTAAATTTCAAAAGTTCTTGACGTCCAAACTCGAGAACGTTTTGTATCCAGCCTCATACCGAAACGAGATTCATCGGAGAATTTTTATTCACAACGCCAGTCTTCTTCCTCCCAATTTCTGTTCGCGCTCATCGACAGCCACAGTACGTTGCCTGGAACCAGCTTGCAACATTCCGACGGCTCTCACCATATCTTCTCGTGTTAAATGATGTCGTCGCTCCATATCGATGTTTTTTTTCTCAGTTCCGATGCAGCAATTTTAATGGTTTTGTAAAAATGCTATTCCACACTTTTGTGGAAATCCTGATTGACAATTGATTTTCTAATCTTATCAAAATTTTAAGAAAATGATTTATTTAAATAGTGAAATTCACTAAAAAGAATTAATAACGATCCAAAAAAGTTAAAATAATAATCCTCAATTGCGGCGATACTCTAAAACGTACTTGATCCCTAGACACTTTTGATGTAAAATATAGAATTGTTATTTCCAACATATTCAAGCTTAATCTAATTTCTTTTGAAAACTACTTGAGTTACGGTTTCTATGATAGCTACTGAATGTTTCGCTCCTGGCACATTTATAGTAAAAAAAATCTATTTACACGTTTAATTTATTGTTTAAAATATAGTTAACTATTAAAATATTTAAGGTACAATTTCATGTTAAATACGACAACTATGTTGGATTCTACTCTACATTTTCAACTTGAAGTTCTACAACAGTACAAAAGAATTTAAAACATACTCGTACATACGTTACCTAATAAATGTAAGCATGCATAATTCTAAAGTCTATGGTGCATTTTCTACATTGTGTTCAGCGAATATAAGGTACGACAGAGAAAGCAATAGTAGGAGAAGTAAGCCCGTAAACCATGAATATCCCAAACCTTATATATTCTCACTTCAAGAAGATGATAGTTTTAATAGAGTTAATAGAAAAGTGTGCAATGAAGCCCAAGACCAAGTGCGTAAACACAATGATTCAGATTAATGACAGAATATTTACATTTATCTTTTACTGCACTGAAGTAATGAGTTTATTATCCAAAATGAATTAAATTTATTGGAACCTGAATGAGAAAAAATGTAAAGGTGTGTGTATTAAAAATAGATAACGATAGTTGATAAAATTGAATATTTGGAATAGGTACGTCACAAGTTGACGGACACAATTCACTATCGACGCGAAAAGTAGTCTAAAATACATACCACTAGTAATAATTGACTAATATATTACCCATTCAACATGCACAATCTATTCTGAAAAATCAGAAAGACATTTTAGTTCTAAACATTTCCAGCCTACTCGTGTCTAGGTTACGTCGGTTAACAGTGCACACTCAGGTAGCTAGGTTAGCAAGTCGGCACACAGTGTCTACAGTGCGGTGCAGCGCCCAAGGATCGAGGGGAGTCTTACTCGCTCGCTTGCGGGAAGCTCATCCCCGTGAAGGATGTCGACAGGGTTTCGGTGTACATCTCGCAGCCAGTACCCTGCAGGTAATCGTTCTGCCAAGCTTGTGTGTCGGGAGACTGTAATCAACCAATAGGAGACGCTAAAGCTCGTGCCATGTTAGTCATAGCCACCTCGACAGGGCTATCGCGTCCGTGCTCGACCACACTCGTCGCTGCTCGCCGGCTATATTGCACAACTATTCACATTAGTATATCATAACCCTATATTATTTGTGTCTATACTTAGATGTTACCGGCTAAAACGTTATTCAGTGCAGTACCTATGACAACGAAATCGAAAAAAAAAACATTGATATTTATTCAAAACCACAGACGGTAAGCTGGCAAACAAAATGAAAAAAAAACACTAAAATGATAAGCTATGCGTTTCGTAGTTGGTTAGTATTGATTGTCCTGTAATCACGGTATGGAATGCTCAAACACTTTTAAAGTATAAAAGTTTGGTGAGTGACGTTTGTCTTGTGTCACGTTATTGAAAGCGTCTCGTTCCTCGCGCACTTACTCTGCGGCTTGTTTGAACGGCATCCCGATAAACGTAGAACTTAGTGTCTCGGTGTACATCTCCATGCCGGTACCTCGCATGTAGTCATTAGTCCATATAGCCATTTCTTGTGACTGTGGAAATGCCGCATAGTATCGTTAGAACCTGAGGTACGTTCAGAGAGCGACTGTAAGCTCTATCCGAGGGACGGTGGAGGCTCGCCCGGTCGGTCTCTGAAAGTACTCAAGGAGCATGTTTATAGAAGTTTGGGGTGTAGTAAGAAAAAGACTGACCGTCTTGAAGCTGCGCATGGCAAAAAGGTTGGCCATCATGGTGGAGAAGCCGGGCGCGAGGCAGCTCTGCGCGATGAAGCCGAGCTTCAGCTCCGCCAGGCAGATCACGTCGTCGCCCTGCTTCCAGTCCCACGACGGAATGTTTAGGAGGTAAGCCTGAAACATCATACGTTATTTTTGAGAATATGGAAGCAATCAATCAACTGCATTCTGAACTTCATACCTAAGCGTTGGGAAAACTTAACACCCACCTTATTATGGTACTGCATCAGTTGGATGATGACCCGGATGTCGTCGGAGTAGTTCTTGATGGAGATGACTCTCATAATATTGGCGGCGTCTTCCGCATCAGGGTCCTGGCAGTATTTGTTGGCTAGCACCAAACACGCATCTGCTTCATGTACCTAATTATACAAAGTTTTATAGTTTTCTGTCGGAAATCGTGTGTCACATAGATGGTGGATAGAAAAAAGGCTTTAAAAGCGGTAGTGGATTTTCTTGTTGATCGGATTCTGTTTTTGAGGCTGTAAAGTTCAGTGAAGTGAAAGTGTCCACGATTGCTCTTACTAACCTCTTTTGTACCATCTGTATGACACACTTACAGTTTGAGAGTCAAGCTGCAGCTGAGGGAAATGTTTCCAAATTGTTTTACAAGAATGTGGTTCGAATAAACTAAACAGGTAATCTGGATATACTTGATTAGACTTTTGGGTTGTATTGGACTTTTCCAAGCAAGTTACTTTTATATCAATGCAATTTTGGGGCATTTATATTTTGCGGTAAGCAATAAAACACTTATAGGGTCACAACACTTACCAATCAAACGTGAACACACTAAGTTACCGAAAAGTTAGTTTTACACATCTATTGTTAGGAGGAAAGACAGATAACATTTTAGTAGACGTTAATCTAATATTTACTTAACTTAGTGCTACGTTCTATTCAAGCGGAGGTTGACAAAAGCGTGAAGATTGCGCATGCAGATCTTTGGCCAAAAATATAAAAATGAGCACCACGACTCAGTTTATAATCAATTTTGAATTCGATAAACCAATTGGGTTTGAATTTAATGAGTTTCTTTGGGTGGTATTCATTTTGTAAGAAGCAGGTGGGGTTGAAAGAAGAAGTTAACATGCAGACAAGCGCCATCATTCCATAAGCCATGCCAACTTACCCAACAATATCGACAATCGATAACTGTACTGGACTACTTATAAAAAATTTAAATTTTGAAATGGTAACCCTTTCTTCGGCAGCCATTAATGCCAATATTGCCATCGGAACGTACAGAAAATCGATATCGAAGTGACAAACGGGCCAGCATTGCAACAACACCCAATCAGACAAATGGTGGGCGGGCTGAGCGCGGCGGGTCGCGGGGACGCCGCCGCGCTGCCGACAACACTCAGCAGCTCCAGCGGCAGCCAGCGGCGCCCGGAGCGCCAGGGCTGCCGGGCGCCGCGCACAACTCGCGACAGGTTAGTACGAGCATCGCTCTACTCTAGACAGTATGTTACATCGTCAAACCGACACCACGCCCATTTTGATTATTTCCAGTGTGTGCATTGCTACTTACTTTCACCCTCTGAAGGTCGATTGGGTTCATAATGGTGCCTTGAAAGAATTCCACTGTCGTAAAGTGTCTCTTGAACAGGCCTTCGAGCTCCAGGTCGGGCGGTTTCCTGTCATGAACTCTCAGTTAACACCGCTGGCCATGGTTACCGGACAGTCCGCCGCCTGGCGAGGCCTTACCATGCAACTCTATGTACCAAAATATGCAGTCGTGTGGTGGTGCGGGGTCGCTCTGCCACCCCTCCACCCCCCGGGTGCGGGCGACCTCGCAGCACCGTGAGAAGCAATGATTGCATCAAAATAATCACAAGATAACGTTACCAAAGTGATCAATACCTACTGTGACTATGAAACAGCATCTTTACAGAAGAAAGAGTTCTGTTTTATGCACATATAAATAAATAAAAAAGTACTGATTCACGTAGACGCGTCAATGAGAATTACGGCCGTGCGTTAATCTAATGCCTGCTCTATGGTTGTATTCTAACCTTGACTCGTTCAAGGTCGACGGCATTCATCATTGTACCCTGAAAAAACTCGACGGTGGTGTAGTGACGCTTGAGGAGACCTTCCAGCTCAAGGTCGGGCTCTTTTCTGAAAGCGTCGTCGATCACACATGACACACCACCTCGCAGTGTCAACAAGCTACGTCACACACTCGTCACACTGATGCGTGACAGCGTGCTGCGCTTCCACAGTACACATTTGATAGCGAATTTCGAAACTTGTTCAGTATTTTATTTATTTACTTGAAATTATGAATATTCTCAATAATAAGTAATATTTTTCAGTATATTTTGATGTCAATATTTTTAAATGTTATAATACTTATGAATAGTTTCTTAAATTACTTATATCTGAGATTGCGCAACATGGCAGGTAGGAGAAAATTTCAAAACTTTCTTTATTTTGTAATTTTATAAAAACCAATGTGTTACAATATTCTTCAACCGCATTGCCAATATACGCTGCTGTATTGTTAGAATTATGATAAGAGGTTCAGATCAATCGTTCATTATTATTTTGTCATGGACGATGATCAGAAAATATTCTTGTTTAATGAAATTAAATATCTAGACAAACAAATGTGACGTTTTGGTTGTATTTATTCTGAGTCACATTTGTCTCTCATGTTAAATATTTCTAACTCTACATTAAAACTAACCTATTATTTAGATACATACCTGTGTAAAAAAACAACTTCGACGTCCACATCCTCTCTGTCCTCATGTAGGAAGTCTTTTAAAAAATGACTCACTGATTCGTATGTAATGTGTCCACAGACCACTATATGCCTGAAACCGTACAACTTTATTATAACACAGGCCCACTCTGCCACGCGAGAGGTGCATCTACCAAATTAATTTGCATTTTGAAAAACAAAGAAAGAAGCTTTAGAAGCGAGTTTTTAGAAAGTCTCAAAGCTTGTTAAGTTGGAAAAAAACTTATAGGAAAATTGCAAAATGTCATTTATTTTTAAGCTTCGTGTTAAAACTTGAAAAAACTTTACATTGGCTTGTTTTTTTTAAGAAGCAAATTTTCAAAAAAGCTCATCTTATAAGTAAGGAAAAGACAGAAGTAACAGCAATTTGAAGTCTTATTTAACACCTGGGACCAGATGGAAGTAACTGAGAGTAAAATATTGAAAGACAAAGGTCACGGCAGGGTTAAACAAAACAGTAAGTGACAGAAGCGTGAAGAGAAGCTACATTTATACAACCACGCCATTGTTTTCTTACGCCAATGGTCCATTCATATCAAATATTTGTAATCTACGTAAGCCGTAGTTAAAATTTCAAGATTTTTTATGAAACAACGACGTGGTTTGCAAATTAAAACGTTCATAATTACTATACGCTCATTAGTTTGTGGCATGTAGTCAATTAAAAGTATGAAACTTTAAAATTAACAAGCTTAAAAGCTTCAATAATCGAAAATAAAAAATGCAATACAGCCACAAATAAATGAACATTGTTCTAGAAAGCTCAGTCTCGTTCAGGATTTGTGTAACTATCTACCACACTATAAAAAATAAAATAAATGAGACGACGACTATGGGGTAAGGGGTTGTTTAGGTCGCTTGCAGGACATTATATGTAGTGTCTTTGGGGGGGGATACAACAATAATAGCATACATTGCATGGAGTTGAATACTTTTGTGGTGTCATGATTTTGGACTAAGATAATGTAAACACACTGACTATTTTAGCAGTCTCACAAACAGCATTTTACTTGGGTACGCTACGGTAAAATCAATTAAACCGATGTATTCAAAATAAATTAGTATGAGTTGTGTTATTTTTTACAGTCTAGCTTGTAAGTAATTGTAACCTTTCTTATATGATTTCATTTTTTTTAAATAATGTATGGACTGAATTAATTCAACTTTATAATTAAATCGGAAGCAGACGCCGCCGTGCCGTTTGCAAAACTACAAAGCAGTCAGGGTGTGTAATTCTTACCTAGACACAGCAAAATATATAAATCTATTCTGTTGTATATAAATTGTGATCTAGTTACTTTGTATTCAGTTGTGGATTATATCAATAAATACTGTGAATAGTGAAAGTACGGCGCGTGTTTCTCTGAGCATTACAGTTTATTTAGTAGTCTACGCTGTAGTACCTATGAATACGCCTCTTGTACTGTGTTTAGATAAAAATCCTATATAAACAGTAAAAGCTTGCGTCTCAGTACAGTTTATGTATTTGGGAACATGTAATCACTTTGACAAATAGATATGTTCGAATACAATATTGTATTTTGTTTTGGAGCCAGAGTCGCAATTCTTAATAAGTTCACATCGACACTGTTAGGTGGACACTTCGTTTGTTGAAATGTGACAGTCGACAGTCCGTATATTAGTGAAGATTAATGTTGTTAAAATAAAAGATAAAAGTAGTTTCCGGATCAGAAAAATCATTACAGAGCAGAAAATAAGAAAGTGAAGTAAACCAAGGATGCAAACAGCTCATGTCTACACGGTCATGCAACTAGTATTCATCTAAGGTGTGGCAAAGGAACTGATTTCATTTTTATTCATATAAACATTAAATCTGTCTACCTTTGTATCTTTAATACGATCCATAAACATTGCAAACAATTTCCAAAATCAATCCAAAAGTTTCTCACAAAATGATTGGTGTTTCGTTGCTAGGATGATGTCAATCATGTCAATGATATGTTCAATAAAACTAAACTAATTTTGCGTTAAAAATGTCCTCAATGCACACAGCCTTGCCACGCTCTATGAATATATTTACGAAAATACATTACACTAAAATAACCGAGGGGGTCGATTCAAAATTACATTACAGATCAAAACATTAAAGAGGGTCAACATTAAGAGTACAAGTACAATAACAGTAAGTCGTGCAGGCAGGACAGTCGGAGCGGAGGGCGCGGGAGGGGTGGCGGACGGCGCGGGGTCGGGTGGGAGAGGCAGGGTGGTGCGCGCCCGCGCGCGTCCACAGCGCCGCCCGGGGCCGCTGGCCTGGGCGGGAGCTGTCGACGCCTCGCTTCGCAACGCACACCGGAACTCCAACAACGCACTACAGTACGGTACCACTCAACATTTAACTCTCCGTAACTAAGCTTTACGTTAACATTCCTTTACTTTACGTACGTATACTAACAGAACATAATCATGATACCTATAATGACGAGCGATAACACTAGCCACTATCTGCTGTTCACTATTCAACTGAACTCAAATCAATTCAAAGGTAATTTACAATCAATATCGACTCATAAAAACAAAGACAACTCGCGGGACTTGCGTCCCGCTAAGATAAGTGAGAACACAGAAGCGTGCTAAGAGAGGAAAAGGAAGAATAGATGTCACAACACGGAACACATTCAACGGAACGGAGTGAAGACAGCGGCTCACCTGCGTCCCCGCTCATTCTTGAGGGTGCCGCCATACTTGGGTCTAGTGCCGATTAAGTCAATTATCTCTGGGATACAACTGGCAAATATCGCCTAAACGCCGACAGACAAAACAAGACGTTCACATGTATTCGTTCGAGAGCGGGGGGCGAGTCGCCGGCGCGCGGCACGGGGCGGCGCGGCGGCGAGTCGCCCCGGGCGGGGGGCGCCCCGGGCGGAGGGCGCTCGGCGCGGCACTGGCTGTGTGTCGCGGACTGTGGCGAGTGCCGGAGCTAGCGCTACAGCGTGGCGACAGGCATCGTGTGCAAGCGAACAAACCAAACACTACTTCATCGACAGCATTACAAAACTTTACATCGGCTCTCTCCAGATCTAGTCTCGTTAGAAAGGATTAAAAAGCTCAACGGTATCTCGAGTAAAATTTACGAAAAAAGGCATGTAGTAGTGCGTCGGTCGACCGCGCGCCTGTCTCTCTAGTGGGGGAGAGGGGCGCGGCCGCCGGGAGCTAACTCTTCGAGCATGCGCCACGGCACCGAGAGACCGATTCTAGTGAAGGATTAATAAATTTCATTAGCAAACTCCGCATTCAATCAACCAAGATCGAAACCGTGAGAGGTAGGAAGGCAGGAAGCCGCGTGGAGCGGGGGCGTGAGAGCAGGGTACCTGCGGCGGACGTCCTTGTTGTACCGGCCGCCGTATTTGTTCCGCTGCGCCGCCAGCTCCGTGATCTCGGGGATCCAGCTGGCGAACACAGCCTACGATACACAGCAACACCGTAAGGTGAGTGGCCGCGCCCCCGGCCCGCCCCCGCGCGCCCGCCCCGCCCCGCCCCGCCCGCCCGGCCCGCCCCCTCGCGCACGAGGCTGTGTGCGGTGAGTCGTCTGTCTGCGTGTGGCTGTGGCTGTGTGTGGGTGTGCGGGACTTGGGTGCCGTGCCGAGCTACGCTAGCGGCGGGAGCCGTGACGGGACTCGTGACCGGGTGCATGCAAAGCCTAAGGATACATACGCTAACTAATCGATGATCAGAACTTAAAAAGAAATCGGATCGACCGGTACCTAAACTAAAAACGGTGGGCATTCGGTATAGACGCTTGGTAGACGCGAGCACGGGCGGGCCGAGCAGGCGCGCCGCGCAGCGCCGCTCGCCCGTGCGGTACCGGGCGCTGCGCGTACGCAGTGCACCTGGTAGCGCCGGGCGAGGCGACGCCCGCCGCACGCCGGCGGACCCACGCGTGCACGCGAGTAGATAACACAATACATCTGACGGCACTGAGCAAGCTTTCTTATAAGGTGATGATTCCCGTGGGCGCCGAAAGCTCGGGCCACTCATGCCGAGCGTGGCGCGAGATGAGCCGCCTTCACTTTCGCCGGCCACTGTATATATCAAACGGATACCTCTTTCCATGTTCACGCTTCAGCTCGCCACTGTACTTGGACCTACTTCCTACCAGCTCTATAATTTCGGGAATGCTACTAGCGAACATTGCCTGCAACAGACCACGGTGTCGATCGAACATGCAGGTCCGACCGCACGCGGACACCATCGAGTGGTGCACGACAATGTCCACATTGAGATCGGTATGCTCTCTATGGTAACGCTGAGTCGTAAAGTGTAGCCGGTAGCGGAGCGAAATAAAAATAAAAGGAAGTAGTGTGTGTCTACCGGTGATGTGAGCAACTGAACACAGCCAGGCGTGGTGCGGCATGCATCGCGAGTGGGAGGGGGGGGACGCGGCACCGGGTCGCCGAGGTGGCGGGCGCCACTACACGCGAGAACACGCGACGTTACGCGCAACACACGCGCTCGCTCGCGCTACGTATCTCGTTCGGACCAGTCCCCAGTACACTCCGAACTCTAAGCGCGGCGAGACAGATCCTCCGGCACGTTCGTGGTGACTATCACGTAACAAAGCAAAAGAAAAAACAAAATACACCCATGCAGCCGCTCGAAGAAAAGCGTATTAAAATTGAGTAATCGGCGATAGTCGAAGGTAGCCCTCCGTAGCCGGGAAGTTAGAAGATGGCACATGAGGGCGGTGAGAACCCGCCCGGGCGGCCGCGGCGGGCGCCGCTCGGCGTCTCGCGCTCACAAACGTCATGCTGTCTACACGTGGTGCACTACTCAGGCTTACAATCATTCAACGAGCTGTGCGATAAACCACTTGTCTAGCAAGTCCCATGTAAACTATATTGTAACCGTTACACTGCAAATGTTTATGTTATATTTCCTTTTGCTTTGTTATAAATTTAACCTCGTACAAGGAACCGCAAGCTTGTCGTAACGACTTAGTAGCCGTGAGAAGAATGAAACTACATTAAATTGCTTGAAAATTAAGATATGTTGTGTTCCAAATGCCACTACAGAAAGAAATTAGAGACTTGCGTCTCCTTGCAAAGATAACTCAGATATTGGACTTTAATATTTCATTTCATTAAATATTTAATTCAGAGAGATTTAGATAGAACAGTAGAAAGCGAAACTTACCAAGCCGACGAGGAGAAAAAAAACCAAAAACGTTCTTCCAAGTACTGTGTGACAGAATACGTCACCGTAACCTACGGTGGACATGGTGACTATAAGGAAGTACACACATGTCCAATACGAGAGTTTCTGAGAATTCTCGAACTCAAGTGGATCACCAGAGTTTTCCAGCTGAAACATGATACATTGAGAAACTTAGAAAACATCATCAAGAAAAAATACAAGCTGTATTCCCAGAAAAGATCTGTGAGTATATTTAGCTGGTCTGCTAACTCAAATCTAATTTAGATAGAACCCAGATAAAAAAAAAACTCTTAAACATAATTGTTGCCAAGGTCAACAAAATTTAGTTCAATGTTATCAATATTTGAGATTATTGTTTGTTTCAAACTATATACTACTAAGACAAATGCGATGCCATGGACATTTTCTGTGATTTGTCCAAGGCATTCGATTGCGTCCTTCATGAAACACTGATAAGGAAACTACACCAATACGGGGTCCCGGACGCCTCCTTGGATCTTATTACTTCTTACTTGCATAATAGAATTCAAAGAGTTGATGTGAACGGAAAAAGGTCGCCCGGATCTGTAGTAATAATCGGCGTCCCCCAGGGCTCAACTCCTAGCCCATTTTTGTTTCTCATTTAATCAAATGACTTGCTTAACCTAGTAAAAAATATCCAGGCAATAATATTGTTTGCAGATCACACTTCGCAACACTTGTTTAAACTTAAACGTTAGCAACCTATAATTACTGACGGAATAAATAACACTTTCTCAAAAAATTTACACTGGTGTAATGTATGACAGTAAAGGACAAAGAATTTAATCCTGAAGATACAAGTTTTCTTGGGCATAACTTTAGATACCAAGCTTCAGTGAGGCTCATATATACGGGGTGTAACGGAAAGGTGCGATTATATTCTAAAAACTGCTAATGCCTATAAATAATAAATGAACAATATTATCCAAGGAAGTCATAGGCAATTCTCAAAACATATTGTAAGTATAAAAATTTCGTGAAAACTTAGTTCTGCAGCATTCGTCGTTAGAAAATTCGAATTAGAATTCGATAGGCCGGTTGAGTTTGTTTCAGCTATTAGCTACATCTACACGATCACTAACAAAAGTTATATATCATTTATCATTGCCCATTATTCATATCTTAATTAATTAGCTTTTGAAAGGGAAATGCTTAAGTAGAAATCGGTGTCTTTGTCTGGTCTTTCTCGCTCTTGTTGGGCCATATTGGTTCTTACACGCAGTATATTATTACGTCAGTATTGAGTCATAAACCTCAAAAACCCCTAATCCGTCCATGATTCACGTTCACACAGAGCAATATATTTGACGTCGAACACTTACCAAATGAATAATGCCGGCAGCGGTCAGCCACACTGATATAAATATAGAAACTAATTGCGCCAACCGAATTGAGCTTGATGTTTTTAATATATTGAGGTATTGCAAAATATCAGGCACGGTCATTAAGCGTAGAGCTCTGAGAAATCTCAGCCCTGGAACAGAGAAAGACATTGTTTATTTCAAAAATATAAAACATTTACAAACAGATGTTGTTGGATTTATTTTATTAGCTGTAGATACGAGTGATATTGTTGGAACTTTAACAATCTTTTTATAGTAGTATGTTTTTTTTCAGTTTTATTTAGAACTTTTTCATTATTCTGCAGTCAGTATGAAAAAAAAATTCACTAGCTTTTGCCAACGACTTCACCCGCGTGGATGTTGGGAATTATCCCAAGGGAATATACTACCGGGATACAAAGTATCATAAGTAACACATAGGTTCCACGTTAGTTATAAAGAATCTGTGTGCCAAAGTTCATTGGGCATCTTAGCATGGAAACCATACACATGGCGTTCACAAACGAAATATAGTAGAATGTATTAATATATGGTTCTTATTTATTATGGCAATAATCACATTAATGTGAGTCACAAGTATGTCGAAAAAATATAAAATTATCGTGTACAGGTTGAGTTTTTTAATTGGGCTAAATCCGAAATTATGAGGAAAAGCTATAAACACTGAGAGAAGTCTCGGGGCCGTTTTGATGAAAATTAAAAATGAAATATGCAGTTTTTGAAAACTCAATATTCTTAGCCAGGAATTAAACCTGCCGATGTTGATCCAATAGTAACACTATTAACGATTATATTCTGGAAAGTAATGACTCACGGAACACTTAAGGCAATACTTAATTTTTAACAAAATCTGCAGACGAAAAGTAAAGTCCTCTGAAACCGTTTGCTTTTGATTTTTTTTGAACGGTTCGCTACATTTTTCTTCATCGATTTTGAATCAAATAGAATATGCAATGAAAATTCGCATTATTCTCTTTAGTTTAAAAATATTTTGCTTAATGTCCGCCAATCTTCGCAAAGCGGGTCAGATTATGCCCAAAGACCTTTCATAGACATCCGTTCTTTAGTTTTTGCGTGATTGAGTAACAAACAACTATCCATCCAAACTTTCACATTTAATATAATTAATAGTGGGAAGGATAGTAGAATTGTAAAATCTTGTGACTTTATGGCATTCTAGGCCATCTTGTTAAAACATAGTAAAGTGAGCCAATTTATAAATTAACTACAAAACTGTGATGTATGTGTTGATATTTAGATTAAGTAGGTAGTATGTTATAATTTGTTATTGTGAGTACCGCCGCGCCACGGCGCCAGTCTGCGAATATACGCTGTGCTATCGAGACTGTACGTTGTTTTATTCTGCTCCTAGCTGACCAGGCACCTGCTTCTAACATATTTCTCACTAACGAATAATTATCGATTCGATCGATCAATTATTTACGATTAATAATAACCATTAATGAATAGCTGCATCCTCGTCATCTCATGTTTACTGCCAAGAATAGGTAACTTCTCTTTTTGGAGCTAAAGACTGTTCTAAATGCCGAAATCGTATTTGGATTCTGGCATTTTCACTGTGCTTTCTCTCTCTCTCCTCCCCTCAACTCTCATAAGGAGATGACGAAAACTAATGAATCAATCCATCGTACCTACCTTCGCTTTCGTATAACACTTGTTATACAGATTTCATGAACTTAGATTACAGAACGCCGCAGCATTTTATTAGCTACAATTTAGGTATAAACATGCTTGCATTGCCCGAAAGGGTGGACGTAAGCGCAAGACCTACATTTAGTCTGTTTGTTTAAGATTCAAGTGACAATAATGCCACTAACCGAGCACAATCCAGCCAGGCTGAGCACCTGGGTAACTCTTTATGTAAAAAACTAATGACACTTTAACTGACCTGGGAATCGAACCCTACAGTATTAGCTAAAAATAGGTATAAAATATATATATATATTTTTTTAATAATCTACAGAAAGGTACTAAATGGAATAACACTTTCAATACACATCCAATGAACCCAAACATGATGGTGCTAACTTTTCTGGTTGTGAATTTGCTATGGCTACCTTTGGACTTCATCATGAGACCAACTACATGGTACCATATAATTTTTATGTTTTAAGTCAAGAGTGAATAGGTTAGTTCTAGGCAAGCGTGCTTCACCATCAACCACATCATCACTTACCATCAGGTGAGATAGTGGTCAAACGCGAGCATATCGTTTTTTTTTTCCTTTGTACGCAATGTTTCGGCTTAATCAAAAATTTAATAATTTGTTGCCGGATACACATACGAAAGCTAGGTAATATAAAGCTTGTAATAATAATAGATATGATGATGTACTCACCTATCCACGTTCGATCCAGGTATATTGATACAAAGGATGGGGGTATCGTGAAATAATCTACAAATGAATACATCTCGAGCATGAACCATAGTTTGTCACTAGCTGCTATAAACTGAAACAGAAATGACACACGATATTAAAACTTGTCATTAGAACATCAAATGTTGATACATTATTCCAAAATACCCTAAGCATGGAGAAGAAACATCAAGATAAGGAAAAACTTAATTAAACACTCCAACATAGATAAAAGCATCCTCTGCTGTTTGTTTTATCTTCAAAAAGTTTACCATTAACCGAACGACCCGATGTGTCCCAACAAACAGAACTTTGAGTCTCTTCCGATTTTAAATGAGTTTCTCGTCATGCGACATTATAGATTGAAAGATTAAGTTATCGAAGGGACTCGAACTGTCGAAGAGTTAATGAAGAAAATTCAACTTACTCGTATAAAAAAGTAGACCATAAAAAATATGTTAAAGGCAAGGTCGATTTGCTGAGTAATATTGTCGCTCCATTTCTGGCATCGCTCAACCTCTTCACTGAAATCAAACACGCCATATATAGCACATGCCCCACTAGCCGAGACAACAACAATCAGGTACAGGTTCACTGGAAGCTATTCACTAGTATATCACAGCTGACAAATAAACAGAAGCTACATATAGGACTATATTCAGCAAACAGTTTCGACCACATTTATTATGAGTATTGACTCACGTATTCCTTGAATTCAGCATTATCAAGATTAGTAAGTTATTAATAATGTTAGCGATGCAATTTATTCGAGAGGTATAGGGAATGTTTGTTACCTGGACGCGTCAATGAAGTAGATGATGAGCGATGCTATACTCAGGATGAACACCAACACTACCTGGAATAGAAAACAATTGTTTCTTTTAGTACAATGTAACACGACAAAAGTACATCAAGTTTAAAAATATATTAATAACGTATGTCCTCGTTCAATTCTTTTGTATGGGGTAGATAGCGTAGCCAGCGTAGCGCTACGAAGGCTACGGTGTCGTAGCGCGTAGCATGAGGGCTACAGGGTCTATGATGCTCACTTAACTAGAGATATCTTATATTTATACATTTTCGCGCAATGCAACACGTCTATGTCATAAAGTCGCAACATTCAATATTTTGTTAATTTTTAATAGGTATGCGTAGGGATGGAATTAGCGCACCACAACATCGTAGCCGGCGTAGCGCGTACGTGTCGCGCTACGAAGCCTACGGTAGCGTAGCGCGTAGCACGGCTACAGGGTCTACCTACGCTATTCACTTAGCTTCTACGCAGTTTTGTATTCTGAGTTTTATTTTTTATTAATTATATTATTCATTAATGTTTCACCTGCTGGGCAAGAAATAATAGCGTTTTAAATAGATTGCAGTAATTATACACATAGTGGCGTAGCAGGTAGTATTGCGAGACCGGGGTTAAATGGTTATTTTTATTTATTTATTACTTAACTAATTTTGGTTTTAAAACTTGTAACTTATACTCGACTTTAAGTATATACTATTTTGCAAGTTTACATTGATTGGAGAAAAATATGGAATGATTAACTTGGTTCAATTTACCTGTCCAATACCTAGTTATCTGATCGAAGGGAATCAATTTATGTTATGAAAGATAAAAGACATTGATGGATGATCCATTAGCGAAGTAGGCATTGCCTACTACGTATCAGTTGCAAAATATAGATTCATGATTGATCAACTTTTTATTACAATTATTTTTGCTTCAAACAATAATTGAAAAAATCCTTTTATATTTTTAAAAGTGTACTTTTAAATAACCACGTGATAATACTTTAAATACAGTACTTAAACTTAGGTCTAATTAATATTCCATTAGAGCTAAAACACTTTTATTTCCTCCCATTTAGGACTACGACAAATAATGGCTGTCTTCCATAAAAGGTCATAAATTGCCATAAACTTAATTAGTATTCCAAGGTTTGGGTGTAGGCATCCTATGTTAGTACCTATATAGTTTATGAGTTTATACAAGCTCGTAGATATTCATGTAATGACACGAGTAGGCGTTTTAATCAGCTGTGATAGGTTTTGGCGTCCTAAGCATAACTATTAGTACCGCGATGACTAGTTATGCTTTGCGGATTCACTCATAATATTTATTAGACATCAGTTCATAGTTTTTGTGATATCTTAGGTTGGACTGGTAAGATATAGTATTTGAGTAAGATCCCTACTTGTTGTACTATAATAATGGAGGACGTGAATCCACTCTTAATAAAAAAAATCGGCCAAGTTAGAGTCGGACTCGCGCACGAAGGGTTCCGTACCCAGGGTGGCGTCAACTATGTATGTATGGGGACACCCTTTAATTTTCAACTTTTTTAATTTTTTGGCATTTTTCCTTTA